>CM027081.1:20613158-21164541 GCA_015343265.1 Pao palembangensis
TAATATTTGTTTAACACCTTGTGGGAAGCGGCAGAGGCAAAAACTATAAATAGGCTCTTTGTTATAATAGTTCTAAATCAGAAATGTAATGTTTGGTTTGTTGAAGCCCTTCTGTTTAGCATTTTTAACATGAATTTTAGAATGAAATAGCCTAAAACACTTCCAATTTAGGGCTGCCGGGTGACATGGGCAGTGTAATTACATATGAGTATCAGACTTACTGTTATTATCAGAATCCGAAGAGACACAGTTGTTAGGAATGTAATGGAGAGGGAATCAGTAAGAAAGAGACACAAGTGAATTAGCTGAAGAGCTGTGACAATGTGTGTGCGTGTGTGTGTGTGAAAGAGAGAGAGAGAGAGAGAGAGAGAGAGAGAGAGAGAGAGAGAGAGAGAGAGAGAGAGAGAGGCAGGCAGGAGGAGAGATTGCTGTGGAGATGTGGTGGGAGCATAAACCAGGGAAGATTCGAGTTCTGCTATTCCATCGGCTGTTATCCTGAGGTGGGCTGGTTTCCAGACCTCAAGGCACTTGCTTATCAGAGGGATCGTCTCCCACAGAGCGCCGTATTCTCCACCGGTGAACCACAATGCTTTGCCATTCCCTGGCAGAGGCAGCGCTATCAGCAAACAGCAGGAGACTATCAGATCGTGCTCATGTTGCAGCACTGATGCTGAGAATTCTCTCTGGCTTCACTTTGTAGTTCACATGCTGCTCACAGACGCGCATTCTCCCTGCGCCGAGGTCTGTGAAAGGCCACGCTGTCCAGATATGCGTCGGATCGGTGGGGGTGTAGTGGTCATACTACAGCAGACGCTTGCCCATCAGGGGTGGGGGATAGCAGCACGGCTGCTGGCCTTTTAGAAGTTAGAATTCAGTTTGGCCGCATCCCATAAGTCACGTCACATACGCAAGATGTACCTGCACACAAATGCAACCCAGAGACTTCTGTCAGCGATTCTCTAAAAGATAAGCAGGCTTCCGGGTCCGAAAAAAGAAGCAAACCTACCTGATGAGAATACATTTTTTTTTTTTTTTTTTCACATCCTTATGCGAAATACGTTCATCCTTAATTGTAGTTTTCTGTAGTTATGGCGCACCAGGATAATTATAGTTCCTGTATGTGGAAATTGATTGTACGTTTTAAATAAAATGTGTTGAATAACACTGTTATTATTTCAATGTGTGCAAGGCACTTTTTGTGGTATTTACATGGAAGTTCTTGCAGAACAAAATATTTGCTCTTAATCAACTCCATTCATTTGCGTATCTTCATTTCCGAATTTCCCATGCAGTCATGCTGCTTGTCCCAGCGTTGATGATCACCTAACCTTTGGATGCCCCTCGTTCTGCCTCAGTTAACCTATTAAAGCAATTGTAGTCACAATGTTCTCCGGGATAACAAATCAGATTATAGTCACGAAAGGACAAGTCATGTAGAGTCATGATGGAGGCCACACACTTTCTGCACAAACAGCAGAAATGCTCTTTCACGCGCATTCTCTCTCGAACGGCGCGCTCCAAATGATGGGGTCGTGTTCTCGATTTGCTTTGAGGAATGCCTGTAGTTGTGTTTCGCGGACAGAGGACGCTCTTTGGAGACGGCAGGGATTCCCCTAGTGCTGTCTCAGATGATCGACCTCATTAGGTTTCTGGTGGGAAGAGTTGACCATTTGATAAGCTTTAGACCTCAGCGCTTGCCTCGTGGCGAGAGCATGGGATGGACTGAATGTCAGCGTCACAGCCATCGCTGTGACATTATACCAAGCACCTGATTAATTTGCTTTAAATGTAGAATAGATGGATTCATAAAAATAGATCTAATCAGCCATATATGACATGGAATAGTCCAAGGAGGCCTTTTGTTTGATTTGAACATGGTTTGGAGGGGCTGGCTATTTGAAATCCCTGAAGCAGGCTTTAGGGGCAGGTCTGATTCTCGTGTGAAATGGGAAGGCTCTATAGCTCTCGGCTGACTTGACTGGGGCTGTATGGGCGTGTTGGCAGGGGGAGCGCCAGTCATGAATAGGGTCTTTGACTACCTCAGACTTGCCCTGAAAGGCAGGACAAAGACCCCAGGGCAACGGCTTAGAGCCTCACAGCTGAGCTACAGAATGCTTGGCTGAGTCTTCCTCCCTCCCTCGCCTCATTTAAATACTACAGTGGCTTTCAGCATTCTGGCAAAGGGGGCTCGCCTTTACCGTGCCACCTTCGCCATCAACGTCTTTGTTGTTGTTTACAGTGCACTGATGCTGGAGCTGTTTACAATGTAGAATTAGAATCTGTCAGCGCTTCTGGAGACATGACTACAACGTGTTGTTTGCATTAAGATAAATATATTTCATTACCAACCGGTTATGGGTTGATAATTATGAAGCTAGCAGCCATGCAAAAGGGGGATATTGGCCTGTTGTGCTGAGCTTCCCTTCAAAAGTTTGACTGTTTTTCACAGGGTGATGTGGATCATCAACGGCAGGTTTTCAGAATAAAAAGCCACAAATCTTTTCTGTGGTGTTAATGGGGTTATTTGAGACCTGTCCAGACACTCTCTCCCAACAGAGTGTCTAGTTTCAGATGTCACTCAGAGCTTTGTTTGCCACCCAGGGTGAAGGGTTACAGGTCAAGGTTCAGGGCCAGTTGGCTGAGTGGCCACAAAAGCCCAGGCTTCCCCTCAGCACATCCGATCCCTTCTTCCACACTCAACATCCAGCAACAGAGAACCGATCAGTTTGCAGCATTTGTTCCCATTTTCTGTCTTGATAATCATTTTATATCGCGCATTAATTATGCGCTTGTGTTCTGGTGAGCTTTCACACCTCCGGACAAAGTGGAAAGAAACTCTGGTCTGTTTAACCAATCACACCAGAGCTGTTTGGTCCACTTTAAAGGGGACATGAAACACTAGAGCAAAAGCTAACCAAAGGATAGATGTACATATTTGAAAGCATAATGCCGAAATAAAACATCTCAATCAATCAGCCGTTTTAAAGAAAATCCACTTTTACGGGACGTTTTGGGGGCATGGTCGCCGCCATCTTTATTTTACGTCACTGCCTACGTCACTCTATTGATTCCGGGTTTCGGTCTCGTAGAACAACACATAAGTTACGAATGAGGAAATGTCAGAGGTGCAGCGGCTCCGGGCGGAGACGAGAGGGCACCGAGAACTACTCAGCTGATGGCTCCGATCCTCATCCAGTTGAACTAATTCATTAATTTAATGAATAAATTGATAATTAGTTAAACTAATGTTTGTTGGCTTTGTAATAAAAACATGCAGTTTCTTCATCATTACCTACGGAAGCGTGTTGCTGCCGCTCTATGTAAATAAAAATTGATCGGTAACGCGCTATTCCGTGTTATGTTTATTGTTAGGACAATACATTTTCACGTTATAACGTGATATTTATTATAAGAACGTGAAACGTTTCACGTTATAACGTGATAGTTTATTAAATTGTAAAAACATGATAAGTTAATTGTAATTGTATGGTATTGTGCCAACTCTGTCCTCGGTGCCATCTCCGTCTGCATCCATCAGCACTTTCAGAATCCTCCGCAAAAATTATTCTATCAACCCTCCGCCTTGTCCATGGCTCAAAGGCATAAGCCACTGGATTTGACGTCCAAAAATGTTTGCGTTCTGCCTCGTCCTCCGACATTTCCTCGTTCGTTACTTACGTGTTCTTCTACGAGACCAAAACCTGGAATCAAGAAAGTGACGTAGGCAGTGACGTAACATAAAGATGGCTGCGACCATGCCCCCAAATGTCCTGTAATTACATATAAAAAGTGGATTTTCTTTAAAACAGCTGATTAATCAGATGTTTTATTTTGCGTTATGCTTTAAAATATGTACATCAATCATATGGTTAGCATTTGTTCTAGTGTTTCATGCCCCCTTTAAGCAGACTGGAGTTCATTTCCTAGGACAGGCAGCTTCGTTGGGCATGTGTGGAAGCTCCTCCTAACACTGGTATGGACCAAACAAACCCCAGCGTGGACTATCCAGCAAGCCAAAGAGACAAAGTAGTGACGCAGCACAAAAACAACACAATTTTTAAGGGACAGACTAGCAAAGATAGAAAGAGTTATAAATAGAAAAACCTTATAAGTATATGGTCAGAGGACTCTAACCATGCCAATCGATGAGCCCGGTTTTTTTCTTCCTTGTGGTTTTTCCTTCCTGGTCAGTGCTTGTTTCAGGCAGTACTGCCCCAAAGGGTAAAACTGTTGTAATCGGATGGGTTAATCCACTTTCAAAAGTGCAGTATGAAAGTGAATGTTATCAAATGAAGGTGTGACTCTCTTTAGCACTCCCCACCCAATCGACCTGAATCCTCCGGAGCATCCTGGTTGGTCTCTTTGTTTCAAACATCTCCCAAACTTTTCGAGCCCAGCCTAAGCCACCACCCACAACCTCAAATTCTCTCCCAGCTCCGGCAGCACCTCCCCGCCACCCCCCGAACACGTCCTGCAGCCAGGTTTATTATGCCGTTTCACGCCAACCAAAATTGCAGCTGCATGGAGCGCAATCTGGAGCACATTAGCTCAGGCGCTGTGATTTATAAATTGTTTCTCAGGCCATAAATCCCTGCTGTAATTGTGCACAAGCACCCTTCTCTGTCTCCCCACCTTCACTCTCTCTCTCTCCGTCACTCGCTCTCTGACCGGCTTACAGTTCTGGACTTAGTGCTAATTGTTTGCAGAAGTGTGCAGCTTGAATTGAGTTGAGTGAGGCTTTTCTGTATTGCGGTTGTAATATGGGGCTCACGGACAACGACTTTGAAAGATGAACTTTTCTACTTTTTACTTTTGTCTTCTGTGTTGTTGCGAATCTTGCTTGCATTCCTGAATACTGCGTAATTGCCAGGGGCCTCTCCTAAACTATGTCCCTGGTAATTTGATATTTACAGCAGCCCCCGATCGTAATCACCTTCATGCTTTCATTAGACTGTATTGAAAAAGAAAGATAGCAACAGCTGTGTATTGTTTTAAATTGCACGTCCAGCCTTGAGTTTTCTGTTGTTTGTCTTAATGTTGTAAGGACATTTTTCAGAAAACGGTGACAGCTTGCATGGATCAGTTCCTGAGCACCAATGTTAAAAGCTATTTATTCAATGTGACAGAACCAAAAAATGAGGTTGCCAGGAATTAGGCAGCCCCTCACTTATGTCTCTCACTTACTCCATTGTTTTGCTTTCAAAAGAACTGATGAACCTTGAAGAGGTAGTGGACCTCATGACCCAACCTCATTCTGTCTTGTGACTTTACTAAAGACATTTTTCTCTCCTGTGCATATCTAAAAAAAAAAAAAAAAAAAAAAAAAAAAAAAAAAAAAGCATCCAACTGCAAACCTTCCTTCAGACATGTAAGACATGTTAGCCTATGATTTGCTTATAATTTAGCACATAATACTGGTGTTCACAGCATGATGGGGAAAAAAAAAGCTTGTAAATAGCAGAAAATGGCTTTTCCAAATGTTTCAGGTGTAAAACTGCTTTGGCAGTGGTCCAGACCTCCCTGTAGTCTGCTGACAATATGCATAACTAATCCTGGAGAATGTCAGCGAAGCTGCATGCTTTGTTCCACACTGGAGGTTAGGACCGCGGTTCAAAATATGATTATGTATCAAACCAACTGATTTATTGCAATGTTGTGTAGTCAGCCTTGGTGTGTCAGCGTGACAGGGCTGAGTATTGTTTCAACACTGCCTGGATGTGTCAGTTGCTGCTGTCCCACTGTAAGAAGTTTCAGTCAGAACCTTTCCAACAAATGAAAAAAGAATAAATATCAGGGTTTTATGTCTCCACTAGAAAAAGCTAGTGGGGATAGTACTTTTCAGAGGTTAAGGAACCCTTGGATGGGGACTTCAGGGCCTACATGCACTGTTGTTGGACTTTTTTTCAGACTGATCTACAAGATCACAAACCAAACAGTGCACAAAAAAGTTAGCTAGTGGCCACCTGGTAGCATGCTACAGTGAATTTACAGATCAGTGCAATTATTCTAATTATACTATCATTATAATTAAACCACACCCCTATGTTGATTGCTTCATTTTGTTGTGTTAATGGCTCATTTTTGTCTTATGCATTATATTACGTGGGCTGACTTTAGTAGATTTGATTTTGTAAAGTTAAGGATAGCTAAAATACTACATGGGACATGCACTGTAAATGCATGAAGATACAAAGTAAATGACATAAACCTTGATTTTTTTTTTTTTTTTGTAGATTAAAGTTCCCCTAACTCAAAATCCAGTGAGCATGCTTAGCAGTGGGGGTGATTTGGATGTCAGCTAGTAAAATTTGAGATGAGGCAGGGCGCAGGGGTCTGCAGGGGCCCAGAGAGCTGTGCCTGCACTCTGAGAACTAACACAAGAGCCATCTGCAGGCAGCTGTATGAAGGAGGTGGTGGTGGGGGAGGGGCCCCTGTTGCTGCTCAGGAGGGTGGGGGTGGGGGGGTGTATAGCTGGGTGGTGGTGTTGGGTGGTGGGGGGTGGTGGGTGGACTTGCAGAGTGAACACAATCAGCCCTCTGTTTTCATAAGACTTGTGGTATGTGAGAGCAGAAACAAATGTGTTTAATTTAGGTTCCCTTTTTTCCTCCCTCTTTCCCCTACACCCGCTTATGCCCACCTCAGTTTTTCAAATCTGATTTTTTTTCCCCTTCAAGATGCCTCTCCTGCCACTGTCAGCTCTTTTTAGGAAGTTTATAAAAGTGAGTCAAAAAAAGGTTAAAACAAACAAACAAACAAACAATTACCCAGTATGCCCTGTCAGAAAACCTTTAGCAGGCATCCTCAGATTCGCCCTGAGAGGGACGGGGTAAATATTTACCTGCAATTTCTGGAAGAAAAAGAGAAAATTATGATATTTATACTTTTTTGCCAAGCGTTTGGAGTAAATACGATCTGTTATTTGCAATTCTCATTGTAAGATTTGCACGCTGCTTCCAAAACGCCTTGGCAGGAATTAGCATTATAGTGTCGACCCATTCTGTCTCCAGTCAATTTGCGTTTAGTCAAAAGATGAAATTTTCAGGTCTCCCTTGTGTGTCACTGGTGTAGTGTGGACGCTCGTGCAGGGATGCCTGCTCTGAGAGGTGGAATTTTTATTTATTTTTTCTTTTTTTTTGTAAAGTTTTACTGTAAATGCTGAGTCGAGCACCGGTAACCGCCTTGTGTTCTGGAGTTAATTATGCAGACATTTACGGCCCTGAATTTTCAGTAAAATGTGGCTACTCAACATGTAAAATGTTCCTGTGTGACTGGACAAACAATGCCACAGGACGTGGAAGCGGACAACGTCGTTGACATTGGAAGTGTAGCTTGTCCTGACATCAGACCACGTCGACATTAAGTGGAACGGAAAGTAACAATTGGAAGCAGGTCTCTTAGGTCTGGGAAAACCACAAAACCCGACTTCACGTTCAGTAATTGCGCTCATCTTTATGAGATGGCCCTTGTGCTAGATGCATAATTATTTTCTTGTGTGTCTAATTAAAGAGTGAGTTTTATATGACCTGCTGTTGTGCTCTGTAGCAGAATTACTCACTTATTCCTGCCTTTAGCGTCAGCACCACTCAAGAACATTTTCCTTTCACTGCACCTGATTAAAAGCAGCACAACATGAACTAGCGACTTCATTTAAAGACTCCATGGTAACACTCTAAATGCGGTGGTTAAAGGAAGCAATAACTCAGGATCATGTCATGCAAGAGGAAGGGGGGAAACAGTGATTAAAAAAATGATAACTGCTTAAGTTGCAAAAATGTAAACTCCCATTGAAATGGCAGCTCACTCACTGGGACAGAATGTTAAAGAAGGGGGGGGGGGGGTTGGAGTGGGTTTATCTTGGCCTTGTGTGTTGTGTTAATGCGGTTTTACTAGTGAAACAGCAGTAAATTCGCTCCCAGGACTTTTCAAATAAACCCAGTCGTGCTGGCCTTGTACAAAACAGGCACGAAGGAGTCATCTGACACCATTTCCAAATCTCGGGAATTATTTTCATAAAATGTGCAGCTTCGCACATCATATGCTGCACATGCTGTTGCAACACTTTTTTCCCTGAGTTTGCAGTAACAAATAGGTAGCTCATGTCAAGGCCTTCCACATATAGACATGGGTGAACTGTGGGTTGAGTGTGTAGTCTTCTTGTAAAAACCTTGCTGCTGGGACCTCCCTCGAGCAGCCTCCCCTCTTCATTCTCATCTCTCCCTCTTTGCACTAATAGTTCTTTTGTGTACAAGAGCATGTTAAGAGGCGAATGAGCCTGGCCTTAATAGGTCCATGTTGCCATAGGAACCATGGAACGCTGGATCTCTGACCTTTGACCCAGTTTTTTTTTTTTTAGCAGCTGTGAATAAGACTGCAGAATGACCAGACGGGTCACAATAGACGCTCAGCAAACGGAGGGTGCGCCCCTGTCGTAGTCATTTAACTTCATTCCTCTACAGGCTAATGGATACTTCAAATGTTGTAGCCATTAGCAGGATGCTATCAATGCTGCAACGCAGCTGCAATTTAGTCATAAATAAAATTGTCTTTACGCCAGGTTGCTGATGTGAGGCTGAACCAGCTGTATTTCTGTCAGAAATGCAAACCTTTAACTATGAGTTAGGCTAATAAATCTATCTTTCTTTCATTTTTTAAGACACTCTAGTTAATAACTTCCTTCTTATCTACTTACTTCATAGTGGGCAGGATAATGGCACATGGTCCCTCCCCCCCAAAATTGCGATTGCTCTGCAGTGCATTGTGGGTGTGACAGCTGATCTGCCTGTCGTTTCCCCATCAATTACACACTAATCTGCAGAGTGAATGCTGCGGTTTGTTTAAGAATTGTCAGTGTAATTGCCTTTAATGTTGGCGCACAATGAGCCTTAATGCAAACTCTGAAACAAGGCGGGAGCTTTTCATCACATTGTCTTTGTCTGCAAAGCTCGAATTGTGTTTCATGGGACGATCAGGTTGAGGTGTCAATGGCCCCACGTGAGCAGGTGATATCAGCAGAGCAAACCAGGGAGGGCCTGTTGAGCAGGGGGCCTATTGTCTGAAGTTGCTGTTCATATGGGCAAGGGGATGGTAATTAACACCTCGGCCAAACAGCAAGCTGTGCGGCCCATTTGTTTTCTGTTGGGGGGTAAAAGAAAACAATAGGGAGGGGTTCTCCACACAGTGTGTGAGTGACATTATCTGCTGGAGCAATCCATGGAGGCATTCCTGCTGTTCCGTTATTCACTCTGAGTAATCAGGGTCCTAGTTTGCTCTAAAACCACTTGAATCAGTGCGCAAGAACATGAAACATTGTCAGCAGATTGCTAACACGTGTTCTGTTTGTCCACTGGTGTTACTTTTTTACTGGTAAAAAAAAACAAAAAAAAACACACAAATAAAATGAAACTTTTGTGGTTTACTTTTGATTGACAGCCATCCTGACTTCACACTGCAGGAACGAAGCTGGCAGATAGTTGCTATCAAAGTTTGGGATTTTTTTTTTTCCCCGTCCTCTTGGCAGATTGTCCGACTTAGTTTGACAGCAAATGTGCAGACATCTGTCTCTTCTCCGTGCTCTGATGTTGGCCTGCAGTGTGGCACCACACACACACTTCAGAGATGACAAAGACTCTTGGCTGTGCTTTTCTCCACTCTGTGAGAGCAACGTAACAATTAGAACCCAGCACTGGCAGGCCACATGGCCCAGAACATATGTTGCACTTTCTGCGTTGAAGAAACCAGCGGGCTCCACTCCACTACACTTTTTGGGAGAATTTCAGTGGCATGTCTACTACCTTTGTTGCATCTGGGTTCTGTGAAAGTAGCACATCCATCTGATGTCTATTCTGAGTGTTGGAGATAGCAGGGATGGCTGGAAGACAATTAGAGAGATCAGCTATACTTCACATTTCTGCTAGTACTTTATCCAAGTCGACTTACCAGAGCTTCCAAGTCCCATATTGAAACATTGCTATAGACTCTGACCATATGTTCTTATTTGTTTCCAATAAAATAGGGGCATGTGTAAAGTAGGGCTGAAATGATTAATTGAATAATTCGAGTAATTCGATTACTAAAAAGCTTTGATAAAAATGATTTGTGTCAAAGCTTTGTTTGAATTTGGTCCACTATACTTCGCACTGTGTTTGGCACGGATCGTCAGTTCTGTTGCGTCACTGAAGATCGATGTGAGGCGCGGATTGCAAAGAATTTAACTTAAAAAGAAAAGAAAATGTAGTGCAATGTGTCTGCTGTAAAATGCAGTTAACATAGCATAATAGCACAACGCCGCTACGCAGCACCTCCAAAGGAAACATCCGGTCTATGCTAAAAGTCCGCAGATCGGACCGAAGACGGCAAGCTAAGGCTAACAATAATTAGCAGCAATTAACAGAAATCAGTGTGACCCATGATTGAGAGAAGTCTGGTAACTAACGCATTTTCCCCAACTCGGCTAAGTTTTTGATTGAGATAATTATAATAATAATCCACAGGAAATAAAATGCTATAGTGAGTTTATTAAAGCCTGAACTTCAGTTTGTTAAATTGTAAAAGTCAGTTTAATTAACGCCGTATCTAAGTTTGATATTATTTTGAGCATGATCAACGAAACAAGAACGTTACGGATGCTTTTCAATAAAGTTAGTGATGAAAAAAAAAAAAAAAAAAAAGTCGCATCTTTCTGATCTGACTCGATTAATCGGCAGAATAATCGATAGAATACTTGATTGCTGTAGCCCTAGTGTAAAGTATTACAAGAACTGAGTGTGTTTTGCAGTCGCACTGCTATTAGTTAATCCCCCGTTTAAATCTTTATCATTTCACTTATTAAATCATTCATTTTACTTAACTTCACTTGCCTAACTTTCTGCTTTCTTGACAGTCTCTTTCTGTTCCGTGTGTGTGTGTGTGTGTTACTGTAACTAAGAAAGTTTTTGTATTTTTTTTTTTTTTTTTTTTTTTTTTTTTGAGCAGCACAGCTCACACTAGTTTGCCTTTTATTTCCTGTAAGGTCTCACAGTGCCAAACACACTCCTTTGCTTCACGTCTCCCATGGCGATGTTGCTGGACTCCAGCAGATGTGACAGTGTGCAGCTGGCATAGCATTACCTGGCTGGATGTTTCAAGGAGTGCGTGAACAGTTGCTCCACAGGACATGCTGGCAATTAGAAGAAATGTACCGTAGGTACTGTGCAAAAAAAAAAATGCCTGTGGGCATGTTCCCCTGGTCCTGGCAGAAGCTGTCAGATGAAGGATGGATTGGGTGGGAGAATCGGTGCGGGCATGGCCAGGCAAGACCAAACGCTCACAATAGCGCTTGTTTCATTTGTGGAAGGACTCATGATTGACATAGATTAGACAGAGAAAACTGTATTGTTTTGGATTTTCTCCCCAGAGACAAGCATTCATTAGGCACCAAGCACACAGCAGAGTAAGGTTTCAATGGGGAGCTAGCAGCCTCTAAAAGCAACTGCCTCCTGACAGTTGTATGGACTTGGGCCCATTAGTTGGAACCTACAATTCAGCCTTGAGCAAGTATAGTGAAAATGAAGAGGGCTGATGTCAACTCCAAGAATTCTCCTCCCTTTTCGAAAGGGTCCCCTTCCCCCTGCCTCGGTGCTCTCTTGGACCCCAGCTGTCAGGAAACAATACCCTCTGCCTGCTCCGACAAACTCATTCCTGAAAATGTTTTTTTCCTTCCCTCTTTCCTTTTCTTTTCTCCCCTTCCTGATATAATGTCTTTTCCATTTTTAACCCATAGCCATCCAAACTTCCTTCCTCTTTACAAATCCAAAGTGATGAATGAAGATTAAAAAAATAAATAAATAAATCTAAACTGAACAAATCAGTCTTCCAACCTGCTTGTTTTTCATAATTTATCCTTCACCAAGTTTAGAAAGGAGCAAAACAATTTTACATACTCCACTAATGTTGCTATTAGACATCTTTCTTTTTTTTCTTCACAATTCTCATCTCTGCTGTGACCAGATGTGTGCTACAGATGAAACTTGCAATTCACTGATAATTAAAAGGATATTATATGCTGTAGAATCATTGCAGTGATGACGAGGTGACACCATAAATGATGGGCTTTGTTCTCCTGTGGTTTACATAGATCTGGCTCAGCCAAACACAGGTAATGGTATAAAACCTTTTCAGTTAATTTGAAACTGAACCAAGGACAAAAACCACATGGACGACAAGCGACTGTGTCCAGCTTTCAAACTGATTCATAAACCAGATGGTGGATGTGTTCTCTCAGAGCTGGCTTTATGCTATCTCCATTGCTTGAGAACCAGAAAAATCTTTTCCTACCGAGCCGTAAATCACAAAAGCATCTCCTGGAGCACACAGGGCAGCAGCCTTGCAGCGGTGGAAAAACTCTGTGATGTGAGAAATACAGCAAAGGGATATTTTAACATACAACCCTTTATTCCTAATTTTATGACAAACGTGAAACACTTTGTTTGGGTCAAGAGGCTAAACTATTTTCATTAAATAGGCAGGAGTTTGCTTCAGAATGCGTAGATCAAACTTTTGATATGGCTTCCTTCCAGCTGTCTCGTCCCACCCACTCAGCAATGGGCGCCCACAGCTGGCCTCTTGTTTTTCCTTGACAAACGGCAATTTCACAGTCCTCCACCACTGTTCTATTCACATCGCTCTCCCCAGAGCCACAACTCGGTCTGTAGCAATGCAGGTCCCGTACAGATGTCAGCCCCTGACTTGAGTTCTGAGCCATACACCTTACACACACTCCCAGAAATGTTCCCCCAAATGTTCCAGACAGTTTTTTTTTTTTTTTTTTTTAGTGATGCATATATATTTCATCTTTGAGTTCCTGTGTGACCGAGAGTAACAATTGCCTAACAGTACCTCCGAGAGCTAATGACATATTAGATTAGTCATGCTGTGCTGAGAGCAAGACTGTTGCTACTGATGACATAAATCTTTTGCCTCTAATGTCTTGATTGCTGTCTGGTTCAAGCACAGTTGCAATGTTTCCCCGACAATGCATGTTTCTTGTTCAGGAACATTGTTTTTTTTTACATAAACGTGTCCTTTTACTGATATACAATCAGTCATAATCTTGTCATAATCACTACCTCTAAAATTAAGATGCTTTGAGATGGGTTTTTTCTGATTCAGTTGTGTAATTTTACTTCTTTCTCACAGTACCTGCAGATGAAATGGCCTCTTCTTGATGTCCCTGGATCTGCTGGACTAAAAGACTCACGTTCCCCAACACCAGGCCATTTAGTAAGCACTTGCATTAAAAATGTATTTTGCTTATTTTAATTTATTGTTGTCAGTATATTCACTATTATTCTAGATCAGAGGTGGGCAAACTAAGGCCCAGGGGCCACATGTGGCCCGGTGAACTATTTAATCCGGCCCGCAGAGCCTTCACAATAATTTCTCCAAAAGCCAAATTAATTCAGCTTGATTGGTTAGAAAAAGGTTCAGACCCCCCCTTAACCTAGCATGCTAACATGTCCCTTTAAGAAGGTAGGGCCAAACATCATTTGGAGCTCCAATATCCATCTCTAGATGGACCAATTTCCAGCCTCTTCAAAATATTTTTTCAGTCAATAGTACATCAAGCAGGATTTTAAGTTAACCTCCGGTCCTCATTTGGGGGGTTAGAGTCCCGCACCACCTGGCTGGCCCCTTCATTAAGATCTGAAACCCAGTGTGGCCCTTCAGGCAAAATAATTGCCCACCTCTGTTCTAGATCATGTGTAATTCAGGAGTAACAGCTGTAAATAACAATTATGGATCTTGCTAAACTCAAAACTGCCTCCAGCTTCCACCTCAGTTACTTTACAGGACTAATAGGATGTTTTCTCCAGGTTACATCCTGACATGAGCTTAGTCTGTCCGATCAAGTAAGCTTTTCCTGGGATTCAGGTTATTGCAAACAGTCCTAATAATTTACCCCGGTTGTCACGGGTTCTCATGATACTGACATTATTGTGCTCATGCATAGCTACAACACAGAGTCCTTCTGCAGCTGCTCACCACACTGTCTGTCCTCACCACATCTCTGCCCCTGCCATAAATCTCTCGCGTGAGAGCCACGGCTGGATTCTGCCATGCAGACGTGAACTTGTCATTATTGCGTCTCACTCTGGTTGCACAATGTTGGGCCTTAACAAACCTGTTTGCTAAGTTACTTGGCTGTGCGACGTGCATTTTGGCTTCGAAACACCTACTAAAAAGATCTGTTTTAGCTCAGCCCCTTGACCTCACGACGAGCTTGTGGTTGATTCGCTAAGATCCCATAATCGCAGCGATGCACATGACAAAGTGCTCTTTGAGAGCAGTCAATGGCAAATTGTTATGAGGGGGGTACTGAATTTGCTCATGGGAATCTGACGTCGATAAAACTCAATAGAAATCCTTTAGAGATATTTTATTAAAAAAAAATGTTGACCCGTTTGTGACCCTTGTGTTGATTTTCTCTTTGGTACACGGCAGCTACTGTGTGAGGTTTCCTTTGCAGAAAATTGTAGTTGTTTAATCAATGTGCAACATTGTGACATGATTGAAATCACACCGTAGATAGCAGCATAAAGACAAGAGGTCAAAACAATGATAACAGTAACGCCGACTGAATTAGAAGGAAGTTAAAGCACATTAACTGGGTGTGAGAGCTATATTCTGGTTCTTTCTGCTTTGGCTTTGTGGGACTTCTGCTGCTTGTCATAGGTAGCTGTCTCGGTGCCTTTCAGTGTGTGTTTGGCCTTCATCTATGTTATTATCATTAAACCCAAGAAGTCAGTACAGGAACATTGTTCAGACAGTGATGAATCAGACAACCTCAGGGAGAAATGTTCCTTGAAATTTTATCCATGTTGTTAACTTTGAATTATTACAAGAGACTTACACCTTTTTAAAATGATTGATTCAATGCAATTGAAAGGAAAAGCTGTAATAAATGGCCACTTCAAGGTCTTCACCTAAGATGGGACCTGGATTGGGTGGAAAGTGAATGAGACATCAAATTTGTCTTCAAGTTCTTCCAAAGCGCTTCTTTTAAAGCATTAACGAAAGAAAGGAAGTTCATTTGAGGTATTCCCGCTATGAACTGAAAGAGGAAGTCGCTATGCTTTATCTTGTGATCTGTAAGCTGGGGGTCATTTCATGTGTGGTGGGAAGCGCTACCACCAAGAGCAGTGTGTGTGAAAGCTGGACACAGAAGGATAGAAACTGAAACACCCTGCTGTGACCTTACCCCCTCCCTGGGCCAGGAACCTCGCAATAGTCCTCATGTGCACTACTGCTGACAGGGAGCCAGGCTGATTATGTGCTCATTACTCTGGGTGAAGAGAGGATGCGCGAAGTGGGAGGGAAGCAGCAGGCTGACTCCCCAGGCCTGCAAGCTCCCCAGGCCCCAGTACTGCGCTAATGAGAGCAAGGGGAGCGGATGGGCACACACAGGGGGCCAAGGATTACTGCCCATACCCAAAAGGAGCCAGAGAAAGAATCCTGAGCATAAAAGGCTCTCGAGAAGGGGACCAGGAGGGACACCTGCAGTCATTCTGCGAGCAGAAATCTGACAATCTTTGTTATGTATTGATGATGGACATACATTATTTGGAGTATCTGTCAAAATGTGCCTGTAGGTACATGTATATCTTATATATTCTCTGCATAATGTTCACGTATCCAATAGCCTTTGGATTAAATAAGAGGCCTTCTCAGTCAGGTGACTCCTCACATGAGTCAATCATTTACTGGTAAACGTCCACTTGGAGAAACTTTTGATCATTTACAAATGATACATTTTTTGTTTAACGATGCAGTAGGGGTGTTAAAAGATTAACATCGCTATACTGTTGCATGCCTCTGACAGCTTTGCTCAGTCCGGCTGTAAGGTCAAACAGATTTTGCAGTGGTGCATATGAGAGGCCATTCTGTGATCTTCCTGTCACTGTGCAGATTGGGTCCATAAGGCCTGTATGCTAATCAGAGCCTGCTCTGGCCTCAGAGCCACAATTATTCAACAGATATGTTTGTTTCGCATTCAGTTGATTTTTTTTTCTTTCAGTAATGCTGTTGCTGGTGGTGGGAGTGGGAAGAAGTGACAAGCTTGTATGTGAACATCCCATCATGTACTGTACATGGAAATACATACATACACGTCCAGAAACCTGGCAACCTTAGTATAAACTCCTGTGTTCAGACTAGGGCTGCCTGATTCTTAATCTTTCCTTAATCTTGCCTGATTGGAGGTGTTGCTCTGGTTTAGAAGTGGCCCGCTCACTAATGAGGCACAACTGATGGGGGCTTTGCAGGCACCTCACAGTAAATACAGGCTGATCTTTACCCAGTTGTGTTAGGTTATGCACTTCTTAGTAAAGGACTGGTGAAGTGACTTGAAGTTACAAGGGCTAGGGGCCCAAAAGTTGAGTTTTTTTTTTTTTTTTTTTATATATATATAAATAGTCTTGCTGGGCTCAGAGTCCGGTGAGATTTTCTCGTTTTTGCATGAGGCAGCAAAAGACCGAGGATCCAACATGAAATCAAAGGCTCTGGGAGGGCTGAAATGAATACTGATCTGAGGTCTGCAGTCCTGCTGGGCCTCTGCAGAGACAAGATCCTCTTCAGAGATGAAATTAGGAACCACTGCTTTGATTAGAGTCAACCTCAGCCTCGCAGAATAACATCACAGGATAAGTCAAAAGTGAGAGTTTGTAGCAGCAGTTTCACAAAGATTGTAGATCTTTCAGGTTAGACAGAGAAACGTGGCCTAAAAACTAAAACCATATTGTAATTTAATATTCCAGCCAATTTATTTTTTTTTCTCTAAAAACCACTTGATTTTGTTTTATTCTTTCATAAGTTTTCTTTGGGGGGGGGGAGGTTTAAGAACATCCTGGATCAAATGCCACCCTCTCCAAATGAACACAAAGAGCTTCTTTAAAAGCTTGCAGCCTGGAAACGGACTACCAGGAGTGGAAAGTTTTGGGTATAAACACTACCCTTTTCCTACGTAGACACAATGCACATCATTGCACCTGTAGCAGTTTTCCACAAATGTCAGGCATTATTATTGAATATTTTGCCAATTTCTTATAAATAATGAATTCGCTCCTTTTCGGTAAAACCTTATGACACATATGTTTGAGCTTTCGATTAACAAAACCTTTTCTTGAGTTATTGCTTGAGGTGAAGTGGACAAACAGTTGAAAAGCCAACAGACATGACCGCCATTGCTGTTGTTCCTGAGGCATGCTCGTCAAAATAAGTAAATAAATAAACAAATAAACAAATGAAATTCAAACAAGTCTGGGCAAACACGTTGCGTCCACAAATCATCAGTTACAATAATCCACTTTTAAGGGAATGATGTTTGTTGTGACCTTGTTTGTGAGGAAGACAAGGCATTGGTTTCCTAAAATATCTTTAGCTGTACCTGGATGATTTCAATAGCTGTGGGCCATAAACACACCTGTAACGTGATGCTGCAGTGCTCTGCGCTCATTTCAACCTGTTGTCTGTGATGAATGGCATAGTTTGGGATGATTTTACAGACGTACGACACAGTCAGCCCCCTGTCACGTCTGCTTCCTGTTGGCGTTGACAAACACGAGTTGGATTTCTCAGCATGCCAGGCATTCTTTTCAGCCTGTCTTTTCCTGGAGTTTTGAAAGGCCTCTGAGCCTCCCACCCAGAATCACTGAGCATAAAGACACACAAAGCTGCAGGGTTATTCAGTTTGTTCTAAGCTCTCTGCCCCATCGGCTGTTTGCCTAGTAATTCAATTCAGATGTGCAGGATCCAAAAACATGTTTGTTTGAATGAAATCCACCCCTCCACACACACACACACACACACACACACACACACACTGACCAAGGGCTATGCTTTTCTTAGCGGCGTTCCAAGTTGGACAGCAACAGCGAGGTACTGCCACCTTGGCCTTTTTAGTTTTGGAACCTCTTAAACTGCCGATATATTTTCTGTGCACCAGTTTTCCCTGAAACCATATCGTTTCTATGTCCACTCTCTCTGAAACCAGTTGTGGGTGTTTTTGCTTTTAGCGCAGAGGTATGCGCCACAGCCCAGACCAGTCTATGTGAAGGGCTGTGTTCTGCCTGTGGATGAAGATACCATCTGTTTTCAGGTTGTTCTTTATCTGTCCGATCGCGTGGATGTTGTTTATATTTAAAACAGGTTTCATGTTCCTTGTGGGTTCCTTATTACACTTTGCTTGTGGACCTTAAAGCCAGTCTTGGTTAAAGGAATAATACCTATGTGTGATTTAAAAAAAAAAAAAAAAACCCTGGCTTCAAACTGAAACCATACTCGAATGATTAGTCATTAAAATCTTTATAAAATGTACTGCAGCTATTTAAAAATAAACAAACATAGGGTTAGGAAATTTGTGGTTTGTCAACTTTTTATTTTCATTCTTTTGCCTTTGTAAAAATGTCAATAATGCAGTATTTATAAAGTTAGTTAAAACATTCTCTAAGATGTATTGGGATTGTTGCGTCATACTTGTGCAAATATGTTTGATTTTTACCTCAACAAACCTTTTCTTACCTTCTTATCCTCTCACTGCCATGCTGATCTCATTTGTTGACCAGCTTAATCCAAATCTTCAGAAGTCTACACACCTTTAAATAATATGAATGTAAATATCACCTATTTTACGTAGACCGTGACTTTAATTGGTCCCAAAATCATGTAGTTTTGTTTTACTTCCATTTACCAGTGACATTACCAGTGACATGACTAGGAAAGGAGTTTTTATTTCTGGTTTAAGGAATAATTTCTCAGAGATTTTCCTCACTATCTAGACATCTTTATTCAGGAAATTCTGCCTGTCAGGACATATAGTTTTGTGATTGTACACTTGGATTTCCCACTTTATCGCCGTGTTCTGTTGAGGTTAGAATTGAAACTAGTGCCTTCAGACTTAGAATTAAGTTTAGGCGATTGGTGTATATTCCAAGACATTAAAAATGAATGCCGTGATTTCAAATTCTCATTGAAGTGTTTCCCAAAATGTGTTGGCATTCAGGTCTAGAGGTCTCAAACAGTGCTTACCACAGAGGGGAAATTCAGGCCTATTGTACACGAAGAAGAACAACAAAGCACATCTTAAAAATACATGACGTGTGGGATCTGGGGTTTCAACCCAGCAAGTCAACACCATTTCTGCCATGAAGCATTATCAAAGCCTTTTCTGTTGTGGCAAATCTGAGCACCATCTTGTGCTTTGACCTTCTGCGCTTCAACTCTGCAGGGACCAGACCTTAGCAAAGTGATCTTTATATAGCCGTGTTACACAGTGGTAAATATTTTCTTCACTCTATTTGGCATGAGCAGAATCAAAGCGTGCTTTTGACGCAGGAGAAACCAATTTGCTCAAGATTTAACCAGAGGAAAAAGGTTGGGCCTTACTTTAAATACAAGTGGCAGGAAAAGAAAAAAAAAAAATAGCTGCGATTCAGAACAATTCTAAGAGGCAGAAAGAGTCTACTGAAGTCTCAATGCAGACCTTGTTCCCGAGCACACCACGTTGAGGAGAAGTTTGAAAAAAAACGGGGTGGGGGAGGATGGGTAGGGATATTGAAGAAAGGTTAGCCTGGAGGAACAAGACTCCTTTCTCCCCCCACCCTACCCCCACCCACCCCTTGACCCTCCCATGTGACAAGTTGAGCCAACAAGTGCTCTATTCAGCCAGGCAGCCAGGGGAAATGACTGCCCAGCTGAGCGATGCCTAATGAAAGTATAGACGCTGCTGATTACTGTTGTTCTCTTCATCTTCCTCACAGGCCTAATGTCAGTCAGTGCCCAGCCTAAAGGGAAGGGTGGGGGGGGGCAAAAAGCTCAATGGTCCACTCACAAATGTTGCTATTTCACCACATCTCTGGGAAAAATGCTAAGCTAAGCTTAGTGTGGTTGTACATCGTGGTAAATGGTGGTAAATTGATTTATTACAATGGAACAGAGAGGACAGAGAGACGGGCGGACTCGTTAAAGTGGCGTGAAGAGACGGGCAACAGTGGGGAAAAAACAAAAGGGGACCAGTTACAGAGGGAGATGGTGCCATTTTTGTTGTTCAGTTTACCTAAAACAGATTGTGTTTGTTTGTGACTTGTTGGTGTGACTTTTGGATTTGGACATGTGGCACTTTTTTTTTTTTTTTTTCCTCACTGGTTTGAACAAACAGTTCTGTCCATGTAAAAATGACCGTAAGGGCTTTGGCATGTGTCTGCAAGGATTTTTAGTGTTTCTTGGTGCTGGTCCAGATTGCATCACAGGGCTGGTCACACACACATACTGTGTTGTTTGCCATGGAGGGCTCACATGCACGATGGGCTGTTGATGCGGTTTCCTTTAACAATGTTCATCAGTATCAGGCTGCATCGATCAAATGTGTTTAGAATCTATTTTGCCAACAAATATTTATTTAATTCATCATTTCATCATAGAACCACGGTAGTGTTGAAAATGGCCCAGACAAAAGAAAGCAATTTTTTTTTCATTTTAAAAATCACGTTTCACACTAGACACATATACCTATGCAACACTTTTATGGATTAAATAATTTAACAATGCTACTTTATGTAATGTCATAGATGAAATTACAGTTCATATTAGTCATTATTCCAATGTAAATGACTAATATTTATTTTTTTTAATTTCTTGCATCTTTCATCATCTTTCTTCTTCTCGATGATTGTGTTAAATAAATACTTACACACACACACTTTCATATATTTCTCAGCAGTCCAACAAAGTCCCAGTGGTGCAGCATGCACACCATGTGCACCCGCTCACTCCCCTCATCACCTACAGCAATGAACACTTCTCTCCTGGCACGCCACCATCACACCTGTCCCCGGAGATCCTCGACCCAAAGACAGGTAAGACATATTTCATCGAACCGCTTTTCTCTGTGTCATGCATGACAGATACTCAGGCCTGTCTGGGCTCCACCTGCAGGTATTCCCCGTACGCCTCACCCATCGGAGCTCTCTCCCTACTACCCCCTGTCTCCTGGAGCTGTGGGGTCCATTGCTCACCCACTGGGCTGGTTCATGCCACAGTAAGTTTTATTTTCATCATGCATTCAAAATTGGTTTCTGTCGCGAATATTACAATACTCGTCAATCGCGATTATTTTTCATAATCACGAATATGAAACATAATCGCGATTACCGTCAATTATTTATTTTATCCACAAAGTTGCATAAAATAACTATGAATCTGCGTCTGACGTCGTCATATTGTGCCAGCAGCAGCTGGAAGTGTCACCGTTGCAGCCACGTTGTTTACCTCTCGTCTTGTTCGGATCGGCAGCGAGCTATGGCTAGGATAATATGCTAGGGCTAGCATAATAACAACATGGAGAAGGGGGAGGTTCTGGTTCCAAAAACACGTACCACGGCACCGCTGTGGACGCATTTTGGTTTTAGTCTCACGATAAAGGAGAGCCCAGTAACGTCGAGGAAGCCATCTGTAAAATTTGCCGCAAAAAAGTGCCAGTCAAAAGCGCTAACGCAACAAATCTGAAACGTCTGCAGACGCACCATCCACAACAATACGCCCAACTATTTCTTAATGTTCAGAAAGTCATTAAATTGCTCTTATTCATAAGGTTTACAGTACAGTACAGAATGTGTATTATTAAAGCACATAATGCTATGATAGTAGAATATAAAAAAAGAAAAAAATAGACAATATAATCGTCAATTGCAATTATTTTTCTGACAGTTAATCGTCTTCAGAAATTCGTAATTGTGACAGCCCTACTTTTGTCACACTGATTGTTGTTTATAATTTATTACAAAAAAAGGATTTAAAAATGACGATTTGGTGTCTAGTCTCAGCTGTGAATATCTCAACAGAAATAAAGAAAAATATTTAAGGAATTCATTTACATTCATGCTTTTATAATCAGTTGCGGTGGGGTGATGAGCAGGGGAAGAGTGCCGGTGACTTTGCTGTCCGCCGTGTTAGATGCGTCTCACGCTGGCGGTTTCACTCACCTCGTTTCTGTCTGTATCTCAGGCAGGGCCAGCACATGTACTCCATCCCTCCGGGGGGATTCCGTCACCCCTACCCAGCGCTAGCTATGAATGCATCCATGTCCAGGTGAGCAGATCAAGTTTAGCTAACACCCCAACTTTCCCAAAGGGTGACACGTTATACCTGCTGCTTCTGTGACGCACTGAAATCGGCTTCTCGTCTGATCTTTTATAACAATAAACACTTGTAAAAAAAAAAAAAAGTGTCAGTATAATAGTAAAATCACAAATAAGTATTCAATATGAGTAAGAGAAAAGATGTTATTAAGTGTGTTTGTCATTAGTGTAGCGTTTAACCTAAAAAATGAAATTAGGGCACTGTAAAAAGCAAACGTGATCAGCCCCTATGCTTGTTATTAAAATATCAATACGATGAAAGATAAACAGAATTCTGAGATGTTTTTGTGCTTAAAAATCCCTTTAAAATTTTGTAATAAATCCATTATTTTTGAGATTAAAGTCAGAAGATTTTTCCAGAATAAAATGAGGGGAAAAAATGTAAATCTGAGATTTAGAAACTGGTAACTTGTCTAATAATGGCAGCGGGAGTTTAACGTAGTACTTGGCGCATAAAACAAACTGGTTTTTGGGAATAGCTAGAATCGTACTTCAGCTAACGTGCTTTCAATTTCTCACAAAACCCCTAAGTTTTCTGACACGGACTACAAAGTGATGTCTGATCTGAGTTCATTGCACAAGCTCAGATTCTAATGCAGATCAAAGACATTAACATTCAGTCCTCCTCTGATGTTCTTTCTCTCCTAATCAAACTTCTATAGTCAGGCCAGTGTTCTCTCTCTTTCTCTCTCTCTCTCACACACACACACACAAACGAGGCAGAAGTGAATCGATTAGGACAAATCAAAGCTTGAATAATGTCACCAAGGTTTACCAGCAAGGTTTGAGTTAAAACCTGGAAGCTGGACAGACCTTTATTTTTTCACTGTGTTTAAAATGGTGATTTTTTTTTTTTAAAGGTTTAGAGATGAGCAAAAACTAAAGCCTGAATCTCATTAATACTTTAAATGATTTGTGAAAGTAAGGTTACATTTATGTGCTAGTGTTACATCAACACTAATAAGAGCATTATTTGCTAAAAACCTGATTTCGTTGCATGGTTTTTGTGGATAGAGTGAGGTGATTAGGTGCAGGTTAATTACCCAGGGAATGCTATAGTTCCTTCTTGTTTATACAGCATGAATTATTAAATGTTTTAAAGAGCAAATAGAAAATTCAAGCAAATCAGGCTTAATCAGATTTGAGATGCTTGCACATACTCTTTTGACTCGTATGGTTTAGATGGAATCACATGTGAATTTTCCTTGAGGGGTCAAAATAAGCTTTTAACCTATTGTGCGCGAGCGTTCGTAACTGTTCGTCCTGCGTTAGTGACTTTAATGATGAGAAATGTGCAGATGGCTTCCTGAAGAATTGTTTTTCCATAATTTCCAGTCTAAAATTATCCAGCATTAAATGTGATAGAGGGCTGTATCCCAGTAGTTCATAGTGATAATTGCTCGTATTTAAAAGAAACATTTAATGGTCCGGACCATAAGGAAAAGATTTTGGGTTTCACAGTGGTGACAACATGCGCCACATTTCCCCCAGTCTTTATTTGAACAATTGTCAACCATTTCACTTATTGTGTGAGTGAATTCAGTCTAGACAGGCACAGTAGGCACAGCGAATTTCAGCAACAGGCCAAGATGGACCACTTATGTGCCAAGTTATTTCAACCTTTTCCTTGGCAGGTTAACTGAAGCAAGCTGTTAAAACGTTTCTCTCTGTGGCCCTCGCAGCTTGGTGTCCAGCCGCTTCTCTCCTCACATGGTGACTCCGCCTCCACACAGCCTCCACCAGACTGGCATACCTCATCCCGCTATTGTCTCCCCTGCAATCAAACAGGAACCCAGTGGGGATAACATCAGCCCCACAATGCAGGCGTAAGAGCACTTAATGCTAGTCGGATCTGTTCGTGCTGCACACTGTTATGTGCTTGAAGTCACCGTCACCTTTCCTGTGTCAGCACTTTATTAACAGCATCTTTTCAATGTTTGGGATTAGCAGGAAATCCCCTGCTCCTCACAAGAAAGAAGAGGACAAGAAGCCTCATATCAAGAAACCTTTGAATGCTTTCATGCTGTATATGAAGGAGATGAGAGCCAAAGTAGTGGCAGAGTGCACTCTGAAAGAGAGCGCTGCCATCAACCAGATCCTTGGAAGACGGGTAAATCACACACACACACACACACACACACACACTCGTCTGTGCACGAGTGTTGGGCAAACCTTTGATATCTGTCCTGTCTTTGTCAACAGTGGCATTCCCTGTCAAGAGAGGAACAAGCCAAATACTACGAGCTGGCCAGGAAAGAAAGGCAACTGCACTCCCAGCTCTACCCAGGATGGTCAGCACGAGATAATTATGTGAGTGGAAGCATAACAAACAGGACTGGATTTTTCTAGTTACGCTCTGTTAAATACTGCCGGATCCTGTGAGTTTCTGTGGTAACAACTGTCATAATAAAAATATCAGTACGTTAAATAAGTACTTTAGTAAAAGACAACAAAATCATACTTCAAGTTAAATCATTATAAAATGTGTTTGTGATTTTAAAAGAGTTTTTTGGTATTAAATGTACCTGCAAATGATAAATTATGGTACACAAAAATATAATCAATGATTATACAGTTTAAGATTCAACTAGAAGCTTTTTTAATTGTACCTAAAACAATAGAGCAATTTATCACAGATGAAGTGCAGTATATTAAACTATTAAAGTTGCAAAAATGCTAAAATAAAACCTCCAAATCCTCAGTAACAGAAATGTACTTTACATAATTTAGTAGATGCTCTTAGCTTCTTTCCATCTCTAAAGTTTCCAGCTTTTAAAGACATTATTTATGTGCTCAGGGAAAGCGGAAAAAGAGGAAGAGAGAAAATAAACCTGATTCTAAACCGGAAGGTAAGAGGAACACTTTTTTCATCACCCGCTTGGAAGAATGGAAACTTTTTTTTAATTATTATTTGCATCTGCAGCTGTGCTCTTTTTTTTATCCTCTCTTCCCTTACTAACAAGTACTAACCCCTTTTCCTGCTTCCACACTTTTCATGCAGCTTATGAGGTTCAGTGCTAATAGTAGCAGGTATGTCTGCTGTGTCATCATCCAAAACAGTCAGTCCCTCTAGGAACATAGTATACAAGCAACTGTGCTTTTATCTTGGCTTTTTTGGAAATTTTTCAGAGCTAGATCATAGAATTTTATCCCAAAACACCAATGCCAGCTGCCCCCCTCCCCCCCCAAACCCACACACACACACACACACACACACACACACACACACACACACACACACACAGCCACACTCACACACCAGCCAACACGCATGGAACATGCAGGCAGAGCAGACACATCACTGCTGCATCCAGATGTGCTGCTTTAGAATTAAGGCCACCTGTCAGTGTTTCGTACTCTGCGTTCTGGCTCAGTTCAGCACTGTTTCATGCTTTTATTTTGTATGAAATCATGAAACTTCAGTAAGGTTTTGAACTTTAATAAATATTATGCAACTGTTTTCAGGATTATTTAAAAAAAAACAAAAAACTTTTTTCTACAAATTTATGGAAGAAAAACAGCAGTAAACTTATTTTGAGCATAAGAGGCGGCTAATTTCTGGAGGGACTTTTTTGTTCATTCTTCTGTGTCCACATGAACATGTTTCACTCTTGTTTCTAACTTAGTCTCCACATAAAGTCTGAACTCTTTCTACCACCATCTTCCTTTTTTTTTTAATGTCACATGTTTGCAGCTTTGAGGGACCTGAACCAGATTTGCAGCCAACATCAGATCCATAATTCATCGTCATCTTCTTCCTCTGCTGTCCACAGACTTCTCCATCAGAAGCAAGAAACAGTGCGTGCAGTACCTGCCCTCGGAGAAGATGTGCGACAGCCCTGCGTCGTCGCACGGCAGCATGCTGGACTCCCCGGCCACCCCCTCCGCCGCCTTGGCCTCTCCAGCGGCTCCCGCCGCCACTCACTCCGAGCAGGCTCAGCCGTTATCGCTCACTACCAAACCAGAGGGACGCATGCATCACCGCTTCCCCCTCCCTGGGAAGGCTTCTGGATCCACATCCTCTTCCTCTTCCTCCTCCTCTTCCTCCTCCCAGCCCACCTCTGTCCCAGTTGGTACTTCAGGCAGCCAGCCAACCACACCTATCCTCACTCGGCCAATTGCCTTCACCTCTTTGCACCCCTCTATGCTCTCCTCTCCTTCCCCTTTCCATCAGGCAGCCCTTCACACCCATCATGCCTTGTTCCAGTCACAGCCGCTCTCCTTGGTTACCAAACCAACAGAATGAATCTGTGTCTGTATCTCACTCATTTATTTGTGCTGTATATTGCTTTACCTTTTGAATAGATATTAGAACAGCCTTTTTTTTTCTAAATAATGAAAAGGATGAAATATTATTGGTCAATATTTGACTGCTTCCTTTTCTACATCTCTAATGAAAACTAAATGTATTTTTTGTAAAGTTTACTGCAGAACTGGTTTCTTTTTTGATGCATTTATCCAATGAACTTGTATAAAAGAACCAATGTACATAAAGTTTCTCTATAAAAACAAAAAGAAACAAAAAACATGTTTTCTTTCTAGCCAAATTCTGATTAATGTTAGTATTAAGCTAAAGTCATAGTACTGGCCAATAATTACAGTTCCCTGCCCCTTCTTCGTTCTTTTCATTTCATTTGTGTGTGCCCTTTCTTTGACATGTTAAATAAACATTTGAAATTGTTTCTTAAAAAACAAGTGTCTGTCTGTGTTTTCACACTCATTTTGGTCAAAAGCAGAGGTTTTGTTGATGGTGTCATGTGGTCTGTTTTATATTTGTGAGCACAGTCTAAAACAAGTTGCTGACAATGTCTTTGTAATAAGAAGGCAGTATTTGTTTATTTCAGCCACTTCAGTGGCTTGTAAATAGAAAGCTGGATCACACCTGTCCTGTGTAAAGCAGTTTTAATATTTAATAAAAACGGAATTAGGCTAACCGCACTGGAAAAGAACGTCTGACTCGGGGTAACAAAATTTCAGTCCCAGAATAAACAGTAATAAAGCAGACATCTGCTCCTAACGTTCCCAACAATGACACAAAAGCGGGTCACTGTCATCCCAGCACACCAAAACCTGCCTGGGTTCCTCTTGCATTTTTTTAAAGCACTTTTATTCACTATTTGGCACATTGCACTGGCTTAATTAACTCAGAGGTAATACGATGGAGCCCCAGGGATCTCATTAGGCATTTCAATTAGTGGGAAAAAAAAATATACAAGTTAGGGTGCAATGCAGGAGAGGTTCCAAGGATCGACCAATTATGTTGCAGTGAGGGGACACCCCTGGATGAGCCTATTACTACTACCCCTTCCTGTAATGAGTCATAATCTTACTACAGGGAATCTTTGCACCAATGAGGAAATCGCTTTAGTGGACTGGATTAATTGATATTTAAATTTGGAATTACGACAGGCATACTGACAGTCTCACCAAAGCGTTTAAAGCTCCACATGTGGACAGAAAGTGTTTTCTCTTCCTCTTTTTGGAGCCTTCTCCAACGTGATGACCTACACCCCCCCACCAAACATTAGGTTTAGGCAGTCATTAGCCATAATAGGTCCTTGCTTGTTTGCCTACTCTATCTTCTGTAGTGCAGGCACAAACCGGGCAGTCTCTGGTGCTGCAGCTGTCTTGTCAGAGCCACTCCAACAACACATCAGTAATATTACAGGTAACGAGCTGTCAAAACAGCCTGCAAAGCTGTCTCCTCAAGGACATCCAATGTAATGTTCACCTATAGATATGTTATCTTAAAAATTCCAATGGCTCACTCAAACTGTAACATGTTGATCTAATGTCTGGGTGCTACTCCACATATTTGCATCTAGAATGCAGATTGAATACGTGTAATTTTTGGTCTCATTATTTCTTTGTGATTTACTACAGTTTCACTCTTCAATAATACTCTGTATTATGCAGTTTTAACAAGAGTCCAAACACTTCTAAAATATGAAACTGAGAGAATAATACTAAAGAAAGAAGAATTTGCCTAACATCTTCAACGATAAGGGCTGACTGTCACTATTTCAAGGGTCTATTGTGAAAACAAACTAATTAGGGACGACAATGTTTTCCACTGACTCTCGTATCATATTCCCTGTAAAAACAGGATGCTGTGTTCACATCACATGTGGTTTCTCAAAGTGATATTAATTGATTGTTTTTGTAACATTCACCGAGCTTAGTTGGACTCAGCTGGGCCTTTGTGGAGATGATAAGACTGGCTGTGAGCACAAGACCCTCCTCTATATATTATTCATAGCCATTTGACCTTAAAGATGGAAATGCAAACGTGTGTCAAGAATGAGGGCAATCATCGGACTTTTCAAATGTCAAACAGCCTGCAACAATTAAGATGTGTTCATCACAAGAACCCACAGGTGCTTGGCACCCAGCGGAGATGTAAAACACCTTCAATTAACATTCTGATAATTATCTTCTCCGCACATCTTGCACACTTGTATTCCTTGTAATTGCTATGCATTGATGTAAACTTTGAATTTGTTCTCAGGTAAAAGCAGGTTAAGAGATAAAACTTCCTTGTGTACATTATAAAAGAACAACACACTCAGATTTAAGTAAAAGTAGATAGATAGATAGATAGATAGATAGATAGATAGATAGATAGATAGATAGATAGATAGATAGATAGATAGATAGATAGATAGATACATACATACATACATACATACATACATACATAGATAGATAGAGATAACTCTAACTCTGAACAGTAGCTATTATCAACTTAGCCATTAAATTCAAATCTTCACCCTGAAATTAAAAGTCAAAAACACACCTTCACATACGCACGCTGCATGTTTGGTGGTGTGTATCAACATCGCCATCTGCTGATGTAATTGCAACATTTAAGCGGTCAGGCGTCCCCAGTTCACTGGTAACCATAAAATGTTGGAAGACCAGTAATAATCAAGAAAAATATAATGTCTCAAACAGATGTGTTATGGTGACACCTTGGCTGCTTTTTATGTTTGGGTACCAATAAGAATCACAACAGTTTGACTTCTTCCGGCTAGAAAATAGACATAAATGAGACTTAAGTATAATTTTTAATGGAGAAATAATGAGTAAATATATTAAATGATCTGATTTGGTGACGTACGCCACAAACCAGCAAATAACCACGGTTTAAAAAAACCCAACCTTTAGATGGCAGTAAAGGAAAGGATAACTTTTTTCTTTTCACAGAAGAAGAAAAGACTCCGCTGTACACGGAAGTAGAAACCGGATTTATCAAATCCTGCTGCCGGGTTTGTTGGGTTTTTGCGCAGTCACTAACACGGATACAACAAAGAATTTTATCTTTATAATTGACTTTTTGTTGGGCTACAATGAAGACGTTTCAGTTGCTTGTGGTTCTACTTGTATGTTGTTCTCTGGTCAGAGGTGGGTGGAGTTATTTATGTTTTTGTTTTCCTATGTATGTCTATGTATATGAGGTTAATTTAAAAACACTTATCCGCAATTTCCATTTAGTTATTTTTTAAATGATTAATCATAAACAAAAAGTTAGAGTAGGATAAATAAGCAGAGACGCAGAGTGTCTTTAGTGTGGAAAATCACGTCAGAGACAATTTATTGACTTTCCAATCCACTGTGCTGACGTTAATCATTTGAAACACGGCCCTTCCACGTTACAGTTTACATATACAAGGCCTAAACGATCTAGACAAAAACAAACAAACAAAAAAAACCCAAAACAAAAACAAAAAAACCCTGCTCTTTGTCTGTAGTAAGTCTATCACAGTAAATTGTGAAAGGTTTGGGCAGCCCTGGTCAAAATATCTGCTAATGTGAACAGTTAAGCAAGTTGATGGTACTAAAGTTAGAATGTACAGATCATACATTCCCTTAGTATTTTAAGCAAAATAATTAAGAAAAAAAAAAAATATATATATATATTTAGCATTTTCAAAAGGACCAACAGCTCAAAATTTTGGGTCCCAACATGCGTTTCACAGCTTGTAAACACTTTTTTGTAGCAGCAAAAAGTCTTTCAGTTCTTAAGGCCACCTGCCAATGCCATGTCACTTGTCATTCTTCCTAACAAAGTCTTCCAGTTCTGTGAGATTCATGGACGTTTTTGCACTCACTGCTCTTTTGAGGTCTATGCCGGAGGCTGTGGGGGGGCCACGGCAAAATCTTTAGCTTGCACCTCTTGAGGTAGTCCATCATGAATTTGAGGTGTGTTTAGGTTTATTATCTATTTGTAGAAGCCATCCATTTTTCCAACTTTAGCTTTTATACAAATGGTCTTATTAAACACAGTTCTGTCTTCTTGTAGCCCTCTTATTTTTCAGCTCAGATCTCCCAGGTTCCCATTCTTTTGCCAGGTGTTGCGTTTATTTACTTCACTGTTTTATTCTTAAATGTTGTATTAACTGTTTTATGTCTAATGTAACGTTACCTTGAGGGACCGGAAGGCGCTTAACAATTAAAATGGACTATTATTATTATTATTATTATTATTATTATTATTACTTTTTTGGTTGTATTAGCATCAGCAGCACTGGTAGTAATAATAGTACTGATGACATGTCCTCATTTATTTGAAATTCTACATTAGTCACTTTATCACTTGCTGTTTATAGGGGCTCCAACAGGAAAGGACAATGCTGCAAATAAGGCCGCACAGCCCAAAGACACCAATTCAGCAGTACCAGCAAACAACAAGCAGACTGAAAAAAACTCTGTCGAAGATGAACAAAATGAAAAACACAATGATGACACACAGAGCACCAACAATGAACAAACGCCCAAGAATGAGAAAAATACAGATCAAGACACCAACAAATCAGACAAACATCAAACAGGTACAGATAATGCAGACACAGAGAGCAAAACCAGTGGCACACAAACAGATGGAAACGGTGAGGCTGGAACAGAAAAGAAGAATGACGGTGAGGCTGAAACAGAAAAGAACGACGGTAAGGCTGAAATAGAAAAGAACGACGGTGAGGCTGGAATTGGAAAGAAAAACGATGGTGAGACTGGAACAGAAAAGAAAACCAATAGTGAGGCTGAAGCTGGAAAGAAGAACGACGGTGAGGCTGGAACAGAAAAGAAAAATGACGGTGAGGCTGGAACAGAAAAGAACGATGGTGAGCCTGGAACAGAAAAGAAGACCAATAGTGAGGCTGAAGCTGGAAAGAAGAATGATGGTGAGGCTGGAACAGAAAAGAAAAACGACGGTGAGGCTGGTATTGGAAAGAACGACGGTGAGGCTGGAACAGAAAAGAACGATGGTGAGCCTGGAACAGAAAAGAAAACCAATAGTGAGGCTGAAACTGGAAAGAAGAACGATGGTGAGGCTGGAACAGAAAAGAAGACCAAAACGTCAGATGACAGAAAAAGACAGAAAAGCAAATCGAATAAAACTGAAGAAAAGATCCCCACTGAGGAAAAAAATGAAGATTATGGGAAAACTATGATTGATATAAATGACGAGGCACAAAGCAGTCATTTTTTTGCCTACCTTGTTTTTACCGCCGTGCTGGTGGCAGTTCTTTACATCGCTTATCACAACAGGCGCAAGGTACTTTGTCAGCCGTACATCTCACAAATGTAACAACATATTGGATTAAGATGGTTTTTCCTTACCAGTTTTTTAAGGTTTTTTTTTAAATTGAAATTTCTCTACCAAGTTAATTAAATACTGTTATTTTATTTGGGCAAGTAAAACATGGCTTACACACACAGACATAACATAAAACATGACCTGCTGTGAAGCTTGTGCATGGAAACAGTAGTTGGACCTGTTTTGTTAACTGGGCTTCACATAACAAGGAAGTGTCATCTGAAAACAATTCCTCTTTTTTTTTTTTACCTCTCAGATAATAGCTTTTGTTTTGGAGGGTAAGAAGGCGAGAGCTGCACGTCGGCCCAAATCCACCGAATACCAGAGACTGGAACAACAGGTACGTTGTAAATATAATTGGCTTCATTTCGCAAATCTTTTGTCACGAAATCATGTTGACTTCTTTGTTTCAGATGTGAAGACATTCCTTTGAAGCCATGAAGTGATTTTGTAGATTGGCTATTGTGTGAGAGGTGGATGGATAAATATGGTTGATAGTTTTCTGGTGCACTGCATGTACATTTTTTTTCTGTTACGTTAAACAAACACGTGTGTACCATGTTTCAATGCTTATTGCACGTCTATGCAGAAATACACTGTTGCCTTATTACTGGAGTTTGTGAAGTGTTGTGGAAGTAAAATAAGCCATCTGTTTTCGCACTTGTCACTATTAAACTATAAAAGCAATCATAGTTTGAATCAGGAAGTATCAGATTACAATAGTAAATTGTTCAGCAGTAGACTTTTTCTACAGTGGAGTAGATGTAAAATACGATTTATTAAATCAGTTCAAATATGTTTTGTGTATAGGTCAATTCTAACAGCTAGTGCAAAAATACTTTTCATCCTCATTCTAGCCCCACCCTCAGGCCAACCAAATTTCTTTCAGGTTCCTGTCAGGTGTTGGCAAACAGGAGCAAGTTTGGGCTGTTCAACTCTTAATCCGGTCTTTTGGATTGCAATTAAACAGTTATGACTAGATTATTGTCTTGGTTAATATTAGTGTTGGGAGAGTGCGAGTGCAAAAATGTATGAGGATTGATTGGCCCTCTTCTTTATTATGTCCGTCATAAAAGAAAAGTGTGACAATTTGAAGATTTAAGTCGGTTTGTAAAGGACGCGTTTATAATTTGGTGCGTCTCTTGTCTTGACCCTGCCGTGAACTCCTTAGCATTAGTTGTATGGAAACCATTTTGTGTAAAAATAATCCTCAAAGTGTAGAATTTTATAACAAAATATGCAAATGATTACACATTTATATGAACACACAATTGTGTTGATTTTAACCCTGGAATTCTATTAAGTTTGGAAAAAAAAAAGTAAAGTAAAAAAGTTTGGGTATATTTGCTTTTTTAAGCAGTGTGTCCACACAACTGATCCCGCTATCTGTAAATTGTAAAATTCTGTGAAATGAACTAATGACAAGGGGGCTTAATCTGATAATAAAGCTTTTTGGTGACTTTCACCAGTACTTTATTGTCTGCTGATGCTGTCATGTGATCACTTCTGAGGGTAAAATGAAATACTGTGGTGCACGAGTGCAACTGGATTGTGATCAGAAAAATCCATGAGGAAACCAACACACAAACATATTTCATGATGATGATGATGATTGACTCAGGTACTGTAAGGACGATTGTGCTTGACTGTTTATTAAAGAAGAAAATCAGTCTGTTTATAAGAACCAGGCAGTAGTTACAGTTATCAGTCAGAATTTCCAAAAACATTTATAGAAAAAAAAGTATTTATTTCAAATAATATTGATATTAAAAACAAAGGTACACATTAAGAAAGTAAATCAAGAAAACTTGAAAACCCTTTATAATTTTCTATGTATATGTACTTAAAATACCTGTTTCCTAAAAAAAAGTCACCAAAATCAGAAACAAACAAAAACATATCACAATGGAATCAAATTGCATTTATAAAAGGGAAACTGACGTTAACATAGGACATTTTATTTGAACTTTGGCACCTCTACAGAAAGTGCTGAGTGTAAAGGTCTATTAACTAAATACAGGCGATGATCTCTTCACACTGGCATCATATTTTTGGCCTCCTCCTCATAAATGTTCGGTATATCCCCCATGGAAGAGGAAACCATGCTAACAGAACTGTAACCCCGAAGCTCCACTTCATACCGGATGAGTTGTTCCCAGAAGCCCTTGTTCGGTCTCACTAGGGGTCGACAACTCTTCACCCACCTGTGAGCCTCCAGCAGGGACACATCACGGTGTTTCATCAGATAGGCCATGCACAGGGCGGCTGAGCGACTCACACCGGCGTTACAGTGCACTAACGTGCGGGATCCGTGCGCTGCTCTCAGCTGGATTTTATCCGCCACCTCGTCGAAGTGCTCGCTGAGAGGAGCCAGCGGAGAGTCGGGGACCGGAATGTGGAAATACTCGACACCGGGAAGATGTGGATTTCTGCTTTTGCGCTCACTGACGTTTATGATGCATGTTATGTTGCACCGAATCAGTTGGCAAGAATCCTCGGCAGCTCGGACATTACTGAGGTACAGATGTTCCGTGACAGGGCACAGTCCCGACAGAGCGGTGGGAGCGGAACGACGCATAGGAGCGGCAGCAAACTCATCAACAGGACGCTTTCAAAACCGGTCGTGCTACTCATGACGTCTCAGTGTTGACCGAGCAGACCCACTTCCGTCTTACTTCCGGGTTATGCGGCCCTCTTCTTCTTCTTCTTCTTCTTCTACTTCTTCTTTGTGGGTTTTCTTGGCGGTTGGCAACAAATTGGTGCATTACCGCCACCAACTGATGTGCAGTGTGTATCCTGATGTCTACACTGTATACACTAAGTTGACTCTTAGTACTTTTAAGTTTCCTGACCAAATTCCTTCTTTCCGCCACATATTTTTCACACTCGAATAAAATATGCTCCACCGTTTTGAATTTCAAGCAACTACACCTACCTGTTGCATGTTTCCCTATCTTAAATAACGTGCTGTTCAGCCCTGTGTCCAAATCTCATTCTTGATATTATTCTTTCTTCATTTCTGTTTCTTCCTGCTCTCCCTATTTCCTCCACTTTCCTTTGTATTCTTTAATACCACCTTCCTTTCCTCTCTTCCTCCCACTGATTTTGCCACCTTTCCTTTATTCTCTCTTTGACAATATCTGACTTCTGCTTTGCTGAGATTAATTACTACATCACTGTTAATATACTTTGTCGCCTCTTTAGCTATCCTGTCTGCTAACTCATTCCCTATTTTTCCACTGTGCTGGTGCCCATAGAAAATCTACCGACATGCATGCTGCCCACTGACTATGCGCAGTAGCATTAAACAATGCGTCTGGCCATGGATGCGCGTTCACGAGGGACCAATATAGCCATACCATAGATTCCAGAAAAGTTTATGTTATTAGGAACACTGACTGCTTTTCACTCTACTTTACATCAGTCGTCAGTCATCTCCTGAAGTCGAGGTTATTAAACAAAAATATTCTTTTTTCATTTTTCTTGCAAATTCAATCACAACACTGTATCGATTAGAAACACAATTATGTTAAAGAAAAAATTATAAAAATTATATACATCAGCTAAACTATGAAAATTTACGTCATTACTGCGTAAGACAATAGGTCTCGTTACAGCATGTAAGGCACAGTAAGCCGAGTGATTGCGCAATCCACTTCAGGCCGGAGTAGTTGAACGGTAAATGTGAAAATTGTGATGGTAAATGTGAAAATGTGAAAACATATGATCTAAAACTGGTGAAGATAGGTGGTAAATAGGTACAAATCACTATATAAATACAACCATATTTTTTATTTTTGTCATTTTACATTTTTTTTTCTTTTCATGATGCCTCCCCTGACGGCACGTCACTGACAAAATTATAGTATCTTGAAGTGACAGAACGCTGGTCTTTGTGTCACATATTCAGTTTTCAGTCATTTCTGTCCCTCCGTCTAAAAACAGGCTCATTCGTGAGACATTACTCGAACGCGCAGAGCTCGTACTCGTATAGAGCGCTGACGTCATGAGAAATTGTATTAATTTCTGGCCTTCTGGGTTTTTCAACAATCAAAAGTCCATAATCCAAAATATAGAATACAGAGGTTTATATTTTGGGTTATAGAGTTTTGATCCAAAACCCAAAATATAGAATATAGACTCTATATTCTATATTCTCTATAATATAGAGAGTAGTAATCGTCCACGGTTGTAGCTGGAGGTGTCCTGTAACAGTTTTAGAGACGTCTCTAGTCTATGGGCAGCTGGTGAGATCTCCTTTCACCATCTTATAAAAAAAAAGGCCTCAGAAAATGCAGGAAGGTAAACATTGTTAAATACACTTATTTCAACGTTCCAATTACAAATGCCTTTCTTAAGTAAGTTTTTGTTGTTTAGCCCAACATCTAGATAGATTAAAAACAGATCTGCCACTCAAAGCCATTCGGAAATATAAAATCTAAAGCAAAGCAATATAAAAAACGAAATATTAAACATTATCGGATAAAGTAATGTTAGATTTATCATCATGCACCAGAGACATTTGTATTTAATATTTGCAAACATCACGTTCCTTTAACAAGTGAGCTAATTTCAGAATGATTTTTAATGCTTTGCTTTGAAGTGGGTTGTGTGTGTGTGTGTGTGTGTGTGTGTGTGTGTGTGTGTGGAGGTGGCTGTAGACAGGCTTTGGTTGCCCAGGAAACAGATGGTGGATGAAGGGCGCGCATACAAAAGACCATAAAACCTGTGGCAGCAGCTGGAGAACGAGAGCTCTCATCAATTCGGGTCTCGTTGTGTTCTTTGGAAACACTGCCGTCCTTTGTCTTTGTGTCGAGGTTTCTGTTTCCTGACTGAACTCGCGTCAGTGCGCAGCTACTGGTGGCACTCCCACATCTGCTTCTCTGTTCCGCAGCCATATAGACGGCAAATCATGTTTGTGCGTATAGCGTGTAAGTCCAGGGGGCGACCATCATCCCTTTTCTGCAGGCGTAGCCACTGCGTACAGACTGCGCGGATTTGCCGGTTAGTCACAGCTTGAGGAAGAAAAAGAAGAAGAAGAGAGGGAGGAAAGTGTGATCTTTCACACCGTTTGATGGATATCCAAGGGAACACCGGTAAGCGAGAGAATACATCCAAACGCTCTTTTATTATTACATTTTGGTCTGTCTCATGAGATAAACAGACAAGCTGCCTGTGAAAATTCTCCCTGCATACTGGCACCCTTATTTTAAACCCAACCTTGTACAGAAAGGCTGTTTGTGGTGGACACATGCCATGTGATGCTGAAGGGGTGTTATTCACAGGAGCAGCCTCATCTCTGCAAGATTTTAGAATTTTATTTTCCTGTTAAACAAAAGTGGGGCTGTGTTGAAGAAAAGGTAAAATCAATTAAAAGCTGATTTCCATATCCCCGATTCATTTTTCCTTCATTTTGTATTTTCTGTGAACAGAGTGGAGTGGAGCTCACCACAGAGCTGCTGACCCAGCACCCATCAGGATGCTTGGAGGATCCAGACCCAAGGAATCAAGAGCAGCACAGGTTATGTGCACAGGCCAGCTTATCAATTTAATGTTCACTTTTAATGTCTTTAAACAAGATGCAGTCAGAAAAAAAAAAACAATGAAGGAAAAAGAGGCTTGTGATCCCTTGGGTATAAGTATGATTCCGTCCCACTTTCCTGCTGTTTTTTTTTTTATTGCATTCCTTGCAGGAGAAGCAGATTTTCACAGGACCTGACATGGCTGCAAGGCCTCCTGTATACCAGCTCAGGATCTGTCAGTTGCTTTCAGCCACGGTGACTTTTATTTCACTTTAATCGCCCGATATTTTGGACATATTTAGATGAACGTAAAACCCAAGGCCACATTCATGCTCATATCCAGCCTGTGCACTTGTGCATGTGTGTTAAGCCTCTGAGCTGGCTGAGATTCCAGATAAATGTGGAACAGAAAGAGCATAAAAATGAGATTATTTTACACTGCATGTTATCCTCTACTAGAATTAGGTTTAGGAGCTAAACAAACCTGACCAAATCCAGTGAGCTTCACCAGATTTCTACTATTCAACATCATGTAGACTTATTTGGAAAAATAGGAAGAAAATGTACAGTTTAAAAATATAAAATGAAAGAGACCACCAGGAGGGTGTCAGTTGTTATTTTTTTACTCCATGTTGTTTCCTCCCGCAGGCATGGACGTCACCACTGCTGTACCTTTAAGAGGAGTCAAACCACGCTTCGGTGTTCACCTGCAGAGAGATGGCTTCTGCTGCATTGGTGTGTCTGTGAAAACACCCCCACTGCCTCACAGCGTGGTCACATTTAGCAGGGAGGCTTTTCATGGGTGCTATTCCAGCCTCAGAATCTTTTTTCTCCAGTGTTCTTTCCTGAAGTGTGTGTGTGTGTGTGTGTGTGTGTGTGTTTCTCCGGTTGTGATTAATGCTAAAACCCACCCACACTGATGTGTTTTTCTTTCTTTTGGCTGATCATAAACACTGACACTGCAGCCACCAAAATCCTGCCTGTTTATTTCAGAATGACCTCATCTCTGTTACCTTGGTTACTGTGTTTGACATGCGGTTGCTTCTCCCTCACACAGAGTCACTTAATATTCAATACCTGCTGTTTTAACACTGCAGTGATTTGTGTTGACATCTCGCTAAAGCTAGTGTCAGATACAGAACTAGAAAAGTGTTATTAAAAAAATCTAGTTTAATGTGTGAAACCAGCAAGTTTCACAAGTTTTGACATTGTAATTCTCAGACTGTTCCTCAAACCTAATTAGATATGAGCTATTTATTACTTAACTCTGGTGTGTATGTGTGTGTGTGCATGTGTTTTTGTGCATGTGCTCTTTACCTGTGTGTCTGTGTGTCCTTTCCTGTATGTGTGCATGTGTCTGATTTAACATTTCTAACAAACCTAAAGCTTTTATACCTGCTTTTCAGTGTTTTCCTCGCAGCTGCAGACATGTTCCAAACTGCTCAAAGCACTTCTCTAATCCACCAGCTCCACCAGAAATGGGACAAAGGGATATTTACAGATGATTCTTAGCATTTGTTGATACTTCGGTAAAGAAGCAGTCAGGGATGGAGTGGTGGAGCGTGCACTTCCCAACAATGCCTGCTGGCCATCATTAAAGTGCCATCATGTCTACAGGCCTATCATTTAATACTTAAGCAAATTATAGCAAATGCTAATAATTATGTGCAAATAGCTCTCACCCAAGTCTGGGTTTAGCTAACAGTATCTCATTAATATCTAATAACGTACTAATATGTGCTAACAGTGGGATGATGACTAACCTGTTCTCGGAATGTTGGTGGCTGCTCCTCTTCTCTAACTGTCTGACTAACCTCTGCTTTATGCCCGCAGCCTGATGCATCACGCTCCTCTTTCATGATCCTGCAATCCTTCAAAAAAAAGAAAAAAAAAAAGAAAAATAATATTAAGCAGCAAATTCTGAAGGGTTTTAAGATTTGAGATGGGAAGGATACCTTATTAGACACAATAGAGGAGCTGCTGATCCAAAAAGGCCCGGCCACATATTACAAAAAGGCAAATAACACTCCCAAAATGCACTACTCTTTTCAGGCTAAATTCACATCCTCAGATGTGTGGTCAATCTGTGGACCTGAGTGAAGCGTCAGCTCACACTAACAGTCATGAGGCTGTGAAGTCCATAAAGTCCCACTGCTCTTACTAACCTCCCTGCACAACTGAAAACCAGTAATTCCATCTGTGTAATAATCGCTTTCTTACATCACAGCATGCCTTTTAGTACGAGTGCCGCTTATCAACGATATTTGCAGATGTTTTTCTAGTTTAACTCTGATTGCAACTAACTCCTCAACTGTTTCACTAAGTTACTAACACAGCTGTTTTTGACTCTGTAAACTAACAAACTAACCTACTAATAAACTAATAAGCTAACAGTAACTCACAAAAATCACTAACATTGTGTGGCAGAAATAATGTGCACGTATGTGGGTATGAGAGAATTTTAATGCTGCAGTGGTGCATCATATATATAACATCATATATATAACCTAATGTACTCAAATATTTTTGTATTTTGTTACTAATAAATCCGTTTTTGTCTACTTCATACATTTGTAATAAACAGCTTCCATATCTGATGTATATTCTTGATTTATATTCTTTAACGGTTGTGTTATAGACATACAGTTCTACAGGATATCAAGGATAATAATTATTTCCCAGAAGCATGACTTCTGGCCAACAGAATATATATTTTTTAAATGCTGGGACTGAGTGCTGACTGCAGGAATGCCATTAATTAAAATGTTGCCCCTTTTCAGTGCAATGATATAAGTGAAATATGCTTTCAGACACAGAGTCCTGTTAAGGGTGTATTACATAAATTATTCAGGAAGTAAAACAACAAAACAATTTAATTTACCATTACAAAAGCAATTTGAATATGTGTTATCCATTTAAGGCTATTCAGTGTTTTATTTGTATTACTATCATTTAACACTAGAGGGCAGAAATTACCTATGCCTCAGCAGCTCAAATTCACTCTATCCTAAAAGTAGATGTCAACATCAATAGACAAGTTACTTTCGGTTTACATCTTTTTATTTCATTATTTATAAGTGAGGTTTTATATACTATGCAGTTAAATTTGGGAGTAACATTGTTGTGACATAATGTCCATCCATCCATCCATCCATCCATCTTCTGCCGCTTTTCCAGTGTCGGGTCGCGGGGGCAGCAGTCTAAGCAAGGAAGCCCAGACTTCCTTCTCCCCAGCCACTTTGTCCAGCTCTTCTGGGGGGATCCCGAGGCGTTCCCAGGCCAGCCGAGAGACATAGTCCCTCCAGCGTGTCCTGGGTCTTCCCGGGGGCCTCCTACCAGAGGGAAGTGCCCTGAACACCTCACCAGGGAGGCGTCCGGGAGGCATCCTTACTAGGTGCCCAAGCCAGATTATCTGGCTCTTCTCAATGCAGAGGAGCAGCGACTCTACTCCGAACTCCTCCCGGATGGCAGAGCTTCTCCCCCTATCTCTAAGGGAGAGTCCAGCCACCCTGCGAAGGAAACTCATTTTGGCCGCTTGTTCCCACAATCTCATTCTTTCAGTCACTACCCAAAGCTCATGACCATAGGTGAGGGTAGGAACGAAGATCGACCGGTAAATCGAGAGCTTCGCCTTTCAGCTCAGCTCTCTCTTCACCACAACGGACCGATGTCCACGCGATGTTGCAGAGTCGTGTCAACCACGACAGCCCTTCAACATCCAGAGCCCTAAGGAACTCCGGGTGGATCTCATTCACCCCCGTGGCCCTGCCACCGAGGAGTTTCTTAACAACCTCGTCTACCTCAGCCCTGGAGATAAGAGGACCCGCCCCCGAGTCCCCAGGCCCTGCTTCCTCACTGGAAGGCGTGTCGGTGGGATTGAGGAGGTCTTCAAAGTATTCCTTCCACCGATCCACAACGTCCTGAGTCGAGGTCAGCAGCACACCATCTCCACTGTACACAGTGTTGACAATGCTCCGCTTCCCCCTCCTCAGGCGCCGGATGTTGGTCCAGAACCTTTTCGAAGCCGTCCGGAAGTCGTTCTCCATGGCTTCCCCAAACTCTTCACATGCACGGATCTTTGCCTGGGCGACCGCCGCAGCCGCACTCCACTTGGCCCGCCGGTACCTGTCTGCTGCCTCAGGAGTCCCACAGGCCAAAAAGGCCCGGTACGACTCCTTCTTCAGCTTGACGGCATCCCTCACCGTCGGTGTCCACCAGCGGGTTCGGGTGTTGCCGTCACGACAGGTACCGACCACCTTGCGGCCACAGCACCGGTCGGCCGCCTCAACAATGGAGGCACGGAACATGGTCCACTTGGACTCAATGTCCCCCACCTCCTCCGGGTCATGGTTGAAGCTCTCCCAGAGGTGGGAGTTGAAGCTCCTTCTGACAGGAGACTCTGCCAGGCGTTCCCAGCAGACCTTCACAATACATTTGGGCCTGCTGGGTCTGTCCGGCATCCTCCCCCACCATCGGAGCCAACTCACCACCAAGTGGTGATCGGTTGACAGCTCCGCCCTTCTCTTCACCTGAGTGTCAGCTGCAAATCCGAGGACACGACTATAAAGTCGATCATCGAACTGTGGCCCAGGGTGTCCTGGTGCCAAGTGCACATATGGACACCCTTATGCCTGAACATGGTGTTCATTATGGACAATCTGTGATGAGCACAGAAGTCCAACAACTGAACCCACTGCTTGGGTTCAGATCAGGGGGACATTCTTCTTGATCACGCCTCTCCAGGTCTCACTGTTGCTGCCGACGTGAGCATTGAAGTCACCCAGGAGGACGAGGGAACCCCCAGAAGGAGCACTCTCTAGTACTCCCTCTAGGGACTCCAAAGAGGGTGGATACCCCGAACTGCTGTTGGGGCCATAGGCACAAACAACACCCGAAGGCGGAGGGAGGCTACCCTCTCGCTCAACGCGGTAAACTCCAACGTACAGGCACCAAGCCGGGGGGCGACAAGAATCGCCACCCCTGCCCGCCCCCTCTCCCCATCGGCAACTCCAGAGTGGAAGAGAGTCCAACCCCTCTCGAGAAGGCTGGTTCCAGAGCCCTTGCTATGTGTCCAGGTGAGGCCGACTATATCTAATCAGAACTTCTCAACCTGTCGCACCAGCTCAGGCTCCTTCTCCATCAGAGAGGGTCCCTAGAGCTAGCTTCTGCAGCCGGGGATTGGACCGCCAAGGTCCCCGCCTTTGGCTGCCACCCAAATCACACTGCACCCGACCCCTTTGGCCCATCCTGCAGGTGATGAGCCCACGGGACGGGGGTCCCACGTCATCTCTTTGGGCCGTGCCCAGCCGGGCCCCATGGGCAAAGGCCTGGCCCCACCCCCAGGTCTGGCTCCAGGAGGGGGCCCTGGTGACCCGCGTCCGGGCAAGGGAGACCCAAGACCAACAGTGTCATTCATCATAAGGGGGATTTGTGGGCTGTACTATGTCTGGTCCCTCACCTAGGACCTGTTTGCCATGGGTGGCCCTACCATAAAGCCCCAGACAACTGAGCTCCTAGGATCACTGGGACACGCAAACCCCTCCACCACAATAAGGTGGCAGCCCAGGAGGGGTGACATAATGTATGACTGATTATTGTGTGCATTTAAAACATTTGGTCTGATTGATGATAATATATAATGAGAGCTGCAAGTCCAGTCTTGCTAATTCTCTTTCAGCGTCAGGGTCTTCACGGGTCAACTATACCCCACAGATCTGAGAGCACTGTTTCAATCACACACAAAATTGAAGCTCTACTTAAGGTTTTATATATCACACGAATTCCAGTTTAAAAGCAGGAAAAGGACCTTTAATCACTTTAATGATTCTCTCCAGTGGACTGGTAGAACACGTCCAACTGGTTTGGAAGGAAGATACAACAGAGGGAACTGTCACCAATCTCTAAGGAAAAAAAAAACAAACAAAAAAAAGCAAACAAAAAAAAAAAAAAAACCCAACCTGCTAAGAAATAAGTCCAGAATCAGTTCATATCATCAACAGCTGCAGCTGGATTTGTAGGCTGTAAATGATGGCGTGTGTTTGAAAAGAAGAAAAATAAAGTCATTTGGAGTGTTTTTGTTCACAGGGGATGAATATAGACGCTCCCCTGCCCCTGTTGTGGATCTGCCTGTAAAGTTGTTACTTAGTTGATATTTTTAGGATGTGGGTTTTTTTTATTTATTTATTTTTTACGTGCTATTGTTAAATAAACTGGTATTTGTGCAACTTCTCGACGTAAATAAACCAGTAAACCAGTGCAAAACGAAATACTACATTAAAATATCTCTATGTGAAAGTAAAAGAACAGGGACAGCCAGAAACATGCACGTCAGGTTATTGCAGACTCTGGTGAATGAGTGTGTGGGTGAATGACAGGTGTCTTTTGATGACACCACTGTCACCCTGATTAGGAATAAGTACTAGTTGAAGGAAAATTGATGGATACAAATGTACAACTCCATTCAACTTTATTTATATAGCATCTATTTATGTAGCAAGTCAGAAGACAACAGTCACTATTTCTGACCCCAGGGTTTTGGGGAATGGCAGAATTTTGTCCATGGACCGCAAAACTTTAAATATTTAATCTGGCTTTTAACACAAGGGCGGTTTAGAAAAATGGTTCACAGCCTCTGAAAACCTTTGATGAAGGAAAAATATCCAGGAACAGAACAACCTAAGGCCTTCAGATGAGCGAAACCTCTGTGGACCGACAAAACTCGACGGCGTCAGAAGTACAGAACACACTGTGGTTGCAGGATTTTGGAAACTGCGAGAAGTTCTAGTTCTGGTTTGCACTTCAACACATTCTTCTGAGTTTTCCGTAAAGTTATGCAGCTTTTTCCTTAGTCCAAACTTTGAAAACATCCTCCATTAAACTATTTGACATGTGATCTGCTCCCATTAAATTGTTTGACAAATGATCAATTTTTTGCATCTTTCTCCCAAACAATGAGTCCTGTTAATAGTGTGGAAATGGAGATATTAAGTCAGAGACCTGGTGCTTCCTTTCACCACCTGCAGACAACATTCAGGCTAGATAAGTGGGCAGTTGGCTGCCTGGTGAATGATGGACAGTAATTAAAAGTTAGCTAATAACCTCTTCACACCTGACATTTCAACAGGGAGGTCCTGGACACCGTTTATCTACACATAGATTAAACAGCATAATTGGCAGGGAGATAGGGTTAGAGGATTGGAGAAGGAAGAGAAGGGAAAAAAAGAGGCCAAGCCATCGCTAAACCATTAAGCAGAATTTCTGAGTGACACTCTGATTTTGCTCCTCTTGCTAATATGACAGGAATTGAGCTGAACTAAAATGCTAAATGAATGGAGCCCATGTCGGTGTGGTCATTACCGGGGCAAACATCGCCCATGGAAATTGCTTTAATTTCATAATAATTGCTAGATGTACGTGACTCGTTAAGGACACACTATGGGAGTGAAAGGAGAGGTGGGGGATGGGAGAAGACAGGGGAGGAGAGAAGAAGGGAATGAAACGGTTAGCTGAAATTTAAATTCTTCAGAACCAGCTTTTACACAGGTTGACAGTGCTAAGCACTTGTAGCTTCCAGAAGAAAGAATTCACAAATAATTATGAGCCGGCTGTTGTTTAAGAAAGAACTACTTTATGTTGAAGAGGTGTGATTGTGCATGGGTCAGCTGTCAGACAATGTTAGCTCCGTCGCCAGATCACTAGCTTGCAATCTTCTATATGACCGACTGTGTGTTTATACTGAAAATCATTTGAAATTACAGAAACAGGATAACTGATGTACCTACAGGCATGATAAATAAATCTTGTTAATATAGCTCCCCAAAACACCCATGCAACTCTGGAATGTTAAAAATTATGAATTCCACTGCGCGTGCACACACACACACACACACACACACACACACACACACACACACACACACACACACACACACTGTCTGGGTTGTGGTTGATAGCAGGTTATTGATTTTTCTCCACTGTTATTTGACCCAAGTGTGTGAAATTCGACGATGTTTATCTCGGATGCTGGAGATTTTCCTGTTTTCTGACAATAGAATTGAGAGGAAGTGGGCAGTTTGGGGGGTGGAGTGTGGGGGGGAGGGGATGGGCTGTTTTGGACCATCCCACAAACAGAACCTGTGATGACACACTGGCAGATGGCAGCTCTCCTGAGGTAAATCAGTACAAACAGATGAAAACTGATAATGAAAAAGAAAAGAGGAGCAAGAGCACAACGTTTGACAGGCTGACAATAACTTTGACGAGCTGACCCATAATGACACCACAGGCGCGTTCATGAACCTGCTCTGGGTTTACTTTGATGGAGATCAACCTGCCTAAAGCTATCGGAGGATAATTTAGTCATATCTGAGACAACACTGGTCTGTTGTTTTCATTCTCTAGAGGGGAAAATTGATTGATGAAGCTGAATCGAATAGTTATGCTTTTTATTTATTTATCTTTTTCTCCATGAGCCATTCAAAACGTAAAGGGTGAATAAAGATAAGACATCTTGACGATTGAAAAAGTCATATTAATCTGGACTTTTTGTTCAGTTGGGCAAAAATATAAAATCTAATGCATTTTGTTTTCAGTTATTACATCAAGTATTGCTTGTCTATGAAAAAAAACTTCCCTAATAATAAGCAAAGTATTCCTTGACCTGTTAAATGTATTTAAACGCCTCTCTGCAGGGTTTATTTAAACTGTGTCTGTGCCACACGCCCCAGCTTGATTCCAGTGTACAGCGCTCCTATATTTGGCTCTAACTGCATGTGTGAACACTGCTGCAAATAACTGCTCACAGGTTGCTCATCCAAAGACTGTTAAATAAACCCTCTACCCTTCCAGAATCCAAGAATAAATTTACAACCAGCTAAACCTTAGAGCCAATAAATCCACAGAAACTGAAATACTCCCAGCATCAAACATAGCTATCACATAGCATTAGCTATGTGATAAGGCTCAGTAAATACAAAACACTGTGGTTTGCAACTTCTGAAAACTACTACAATATGACTTCAGTCCAGGAGATATGTTTTATATTATTATAATATATATAATATATATATATTATATGTTTTACTTCATTTTGTTGAGGTGCATTTTTACGCACTAAATTATTAAATTAAATCTTTTTATTTTCTGTTTCCTACATTATGACTTCACTTAACGTGTCAGACACATCTGTAAAGGCATAAGTTCTTCAACATCACCTATCCCCAGTGCGGATCCACTTTAGCTAACATGCTAAGATCTGGTGTGGTTGATATGTGTCTCTAAGCATTTTTAAGTGGTGTCTGACTGACAAACATTTAAAGTAGGCTAGGGTGAAATAATGCAGATCTTAACCCATGATGTTCATGTTCTAGTTTGTATAAACTTAATTGCATAGTTCCTCATTACAAATAAAAAAGTACTAGTACAAACGATAATTAATTATATTGATACGAATACATGTTAATTCTATCTTTGCTGGATATTCATGTTATTTCTCGATTTAACTCCGTTTGATTTGATGTAGTTTACCTCTTTGCCACTAGATGTCCCCCTTAGTTCAGCGTGGAGACAGCTGATGCTTCGCAGTGATTGGTTCGCGTCTGAGACATCTGTCCATGACTTGTCTCTGTAGACTCAGAGTTCATCCATCATGTCTCAGGGTGCTAGTCTCTCTATACCCAAACAAGAAAACATTTCTTTATTCCTCCGCTTCATCTCTACCTCTCCTCATTCTTCTCACATTCTCCACATTCTCTCACACCATCCCCTTGCCTTCGATAAAAGTATCACTTTACTGTTTATACAAGAGGATTGGTGTTGTTAACAGGTGTAGGGTAATAGGATCCATCCTGGCAGCCCAGACAGAGGGTCGGGTGCCCCTCCTCTCCCCCACACTCACACCGGCGACGCTCTTCTGATGGATTGCACCAACCATTCATCTAAATTATGTCACTGGCAATGAGCTATCAGCTCAATCTGGCCCAAACTAAGCACAGGGTTTGTTTCTGTTGACACTTCCTCAGCATTCAGTTCTCACCCTGATTACTGTCAGGGTCTGTAGGAATGATGCAACGTGACCACTGCTCACAATGTGTGTGTGTGTGTTTTCTACATACAAATTAACAAGATACTCATTTTACTAGCAAAGTGAGGCCATTTTGGTTGGTCCTCACAACCAACAGAGGACTGAGGGTTAAATTGGGTTTAGGTTAGTGTTGGGCTTAGCTGTGATGGCTAGCTTTAGGGTAAGGGGCTGTGTAATATATTATGTCTATGAAAGTCCTCACAAAGATAGAAGTACAAGGATCTTCGTGCATGTGTGTGTTTATGGTTTATGGCTACTTTACTTTTTTTTATGATTGAGCAACAAGACGTTACGTGAGCTGTGAATTTACTGACGAGTTGAAACTCTCCTCAGAGAGCAAACTGCCTCTTTTACTGGCAAAAAAAAAAAAAAAAAAAAAAAAAAAGTGGCTTCGCTACAAAAACCGAGCTGCAAGGCTGCTTCTCAGCTCCACTCACATGGAGGCTTCCAGAGTGAATAATGTCAGAGGCCCGTTTGAAATGGATATATAGCAATTCAACAAATGTGAATGTGCAAATTGGAAAGAGTTCATTTTTCCTGCCATTTTAGTCAAGCTCAGCCATCTTGGATTCAGTGGTGTTTTTTTTCCTTCTTTTTCTTCTCCCTCTGACTGTTCAGCTAATTTTTTCCCTGCAAATATTCCCAAGAAATATTCCCAGCTGCATAACAGATGCCATCTCTCTTCATCTTCTCCCCTTCATCTTTCTTTCTTTTTCTTTCTTTCTTTCTTTCTTTCTTTTGTGTTTATTGTGACCTGTGAACTGTGAATAAAGTGTTTGGTAAAACCTCAAAACCTCTTTCTTTCTTTCTTTCTTTCTTTCTTTCTTTCTTTCTTCTTTTGTTCTTAAATATTTGTGCCTATTAAAGTTTTTGAACATTCCATCCCATAAAATGCCCTCAAAAATAAATCCAAGATGAATTTTTAGCCCCACCTGCTAGTACTGGAGAAATTCAGACAGACATTTGTAAAGTTGACACTGACACACAGGAAGGAGAAAAAGGAGGAGGAGGAGGAGAAGAAGCTGGAGTTGCCAGTAAGAGTGAAGGGTTGTCTGGATGCTGCCCTGTGCTAAACTGGAAACTCGACTGGATTTGGGTGTATATAACTAAATGATGCTAGAATATTCAGCCTCTTGCACCCATATTAAGAATGAATGATGGCAGATAATAAAGGTATGAAACATTTTAGCTGTCCCGGTCGTTTTACCTCATGTCAGATTATTATTGCAGACAGACAGCCATCATATTGATTTACTGGTCATTATTTATTGCATAAAAACACTTTATATGGGTACGAGGTCAAAAATCTCTGCCATAAAACTACAGTCATTTTTAAAGTGACCACTTTTAGGAGAGCAGTCCGAATACTTTATAACATCTTTATGGCAATGCTTTATTATTCCCAGCATTTCTTTGATTTTCTCTCATTTCTTCTCTTTCTCTGAAATTTGCAGCTTGCCAGGAGGAATTCCCCCTCCTCTAGTTAATGTTTTTACTGTCTTTAGTGATGTGGGGCCCATAAACGTCTTGAGATAGGCCCAACAAGAGTACAAACAATGAAAAGTTGTTCTGTCATCTGTCTTCTTGAGTCAAATTATTGACTCGTAAATTCTAGAAGCTCATTATTTGACCATTCATAAAACTAATTATCTGAGCTAAAGTCTGGCCACCCTTATTTTTTGATAGTTAAAAAGGCGACACACACATCCGGCAAGCAAACAGAGAAAAGAGACAATCAGGCAAAGGCAGTGCTCTTGCTATTCCCTGGTTAATTGAGCTTATCTAACATGGTGTTATCTTGTAATTTCAGACAAACAACCCACTAAATATTCCCCAGATTACATTATAACCACTGAAAAATGTACCCAGGGAATAATTTCCCCAGACTGGTAATCATGCCTCCAAATACTCACTGTTTTTATTGAGTTCTTCACCCACAGGAGCCAAATATAGAACTAAAGCCACACTTATAGAAATAATGTGAAATACTTAGTTCTGAAGCTGCTCTGCCAAACATATTAAAGCCTGTGCCTGACAGCAAGTTTACAAGACTCACAATAGAAAGCCCTTTCACAACATTTGCATCATTCTTTTGATGTCTACACAAGATATGTTTCATTTTTTTGCTCTCTTTTTTTAGAGAAACTGAAAATCCCACATCAGACGGTCTGGTATGTCAACTCCTCAGAAAGAGGTACTTGACTGAAGTCACCATGTAGACAGTACAAAGCTTCCACGCCGGTCCATATTCATGAAGGTGGAGCTATTACTGACACATTTTCTTATGGGAGCAAATCACCACCAGTGTGTGAAGAAACCATAGGGACTCTCCAGACTTTTGGTACATTCAGCTGATCCAAGTCCAGTCTTTGTGTTCTTCTTGCTGTCTGAGGAAGTTCCCATGGGCTGGACCGGTGTTAACAGTCCTGGGCTCTTATCTGTGGGTGGGTGGTCAGACTGAGAGGCAGGATTAGGGTGACAGAAGGTGTAAGGCTGAAGGTGAGGCTGGTGAGGTTCAGCTACAGAAAAGAAAAACAAAGCTGAAGAGGCTGTGTGAGAGAGCATCTAATAGATCTGGTGAAGTCAGCAGTTTGGCATCGACCTCCAGTCTCGCAGGATTCAAACAGGAGGTGATGGCGTTTCCCTGAGAAAGGTGGAAAAAGATGAAATGCAACCCTGGCACTTCCTTCACACGTATACTGCGTTATTGTTTCACACCTATCACAATTATGGATCTGTTGAGATGGCACAATTTATTATGAAGGGTCATAATCGTTAAAACGTACAGAGAACAGATTCTCTTTAGTGATTGTTAATGGACTGAGAGAGGAAGGGTGTAGGTTTGCTGTCAGGTCAGGTGTCTTATTTTCTCTCTGCCTTTATACTTAAACAGAAGGTGCAGAAAACTTGTAACCAGGCTGCATGTTACCTAATGTAAAATGCAAAACAGGCAACCAATGAACAGGGACAGAAGTGTCCAAAGAAAAAGAACCTTGGTACGTCTGAAGCTGCAAATATTGGTAGGGGTTGCTGGGACAATTCTCTGCTTCCATCATAGATTTATTATTAAAATTTAAATGTATACCCTTGTCAGAGAGTGCCAGCTGAGTTAACCTTAATGCAGTATAGTGAAAGGTTACACGGATGTTGCATTACACTCTTCTGATGCAACACAGAAAAGGAGGAAACACAACGTGGTACTCGTTCTCTGTTACTGTCTGGCTGATCCTGATTAGGAATAAGTGGCGGTTAAAGGACAATGGACGGATGGATGGATGGATGGAAGGAAGGATGAATTGCAAATAAAATTCAATTCAACCCTTCCAAATGTGCAGCCTGTGCACTTTGCAGACCCTGGATGAAGAGTCGGCCAAGTCTCCACTCCACTTTGCATGACGACAACTTTGAAACATTTGACCTTGACAAAATTATCGATCTGTCCCGCTGATTGTTTTTCTTGTGTCTGTTGCCATCCTTCCTTGCAAGGCCAATATTTCTCCTCCTGCTGATGGCATTGAACATGCACCAGGTGCAACGAGGGCGAGCAACAAGTCAATAACTGAAGCACAGCAGAGCTAGTGAAGGCTACACGGGCGCATTCCGACTGCTAAATGTGAGTTTACCTGTGTGTATTGTGTGCTTGCATGATAATGGCTTTGTTCCAGTGTTACGAGGCTTAGGTATTCCTCTACTACCTCATTAGTGCTGATTTACGCCATGGCAAGGTGAAAGCAGCCAGGATGGACCTCCCACCTCCCCCACACTCTCATACGCGCACTGCCCCACATTCCCCTCTCTTCTTTCCGTATCTCTCTCATTCCCATTCTCCAGCCGTGCACAGACAATGGGACCCTGGAGAATACCGGCTTGTGCTGAATTATTCAAATCAGTGGTGGCAGCAAGCCGGAGAGCAAAGGAGACAGGCAAGGAGAGAGAGGGTTAGAGAAAAAGAGAGAGAGAGAGAAAGAGAGAGAGCAAAAGTGAGAGAATGTAGGATGAAAGGAAGTGGATGCAGAAGGAGACAGAGGGGTAGATGGGGAGGAAAGCAGTGCAGAAGTGGTGGATCTTGTTGTCTCTGCATGCAAATCATTTCTTTGCTCGTCTTTCTCCGTCTCTGAGTCACCCCCTGCCCTTCACTGCTTCATTAATACACATCTGTACCCAAGCCCTGCCTTCCACCTCTTCACTCTCTACCACTGATGAGGGAGTGTGCAGGGAGGAGGAGGCGGGAGGTGAGTAGATGCTCAATAGCAGCGGCAGTATACTGTTGGCAGGAGAATGTGCCGGTAATTAGCCAGTACCGGTACAGACGGAAAAAGCCAGAAAAGACAAAGAAGAAGAGGGAAGAGGAAGAAAAGCGAAGCTCTGAAAACATACCTCCTGCCAGGCTGAACTCCCTGGAGGCAAGACCTGGACATGTTGGTGTGCAGCCTGGGAACAAAGGAAGCACAGGAGAGCTGGGGGAAAGATAGAAGGCTGAGGAGTGGGCTCATGACAACACTCGCAGAGATGGAGAATCTGACTGTGTGCACGTACGTGTGAGCAAATTATTTTCTTGTGATTGTACTCACAGTATAAGGTGAAGGATGCCTTCACATGCCCACATTCATGGTAGCTCTGTATGTAAAGCAACAAAAATTACAGAAAAAAAAAAAAAAAAAAGTGATCCTCCTGTCAAACAGAATCCATCAGTGCCATCTAATTCCAGATCAAAAACCATGTAAGGCCAAGGCTGGCTGCTGTGTTTACAGTTAGTATGTGTTAAGTGTTAACCAAGTCTAATGAACTGCACAATTTTATTTCATCACTTCACTGGATTTACCTCATTAAAGGATTTCTTTAGTTTTAGGCTTATCTTGGAAATGCTGCATGCTCACTAGAAGTCTAACATAGCCTGTTTTACTGGAATGGCTATCCTGGCACAATAATAATAATAATAGTAATCATCATCATCATCATCATCATCATCATCACATTCTTAAATGAAATTATTGATAACTTCTTGAATTAAAAAACATATGTTTTCCATATGTCCATCCTCACTGACTGTGACTTCAGAGAGCAGTGGAAGTGAAATAAAAACTGCTGCTCAGTTGATGTTGGAAGGGACTTCCAGAAAGGTGAACAGGATGGAAAACTGTTCTACAAAGAAATGAATCCGTAGTATGGAGACTCTCACTGATGCAGTGAGATATGTGGATTTAGTACCGCACTGAAGTTCAGGTTTTTAAAATTGCACAGACCTTTGGTATTTGAATTTTCTTTTTTTAACTTTTAATCCACCTGGCTCAGACCGGCCTGGTCACCTGATGATCAGTCTTGGAGAGAAAGACTTCCTTCAGAATCCAATTTATGCTGTTTGTGTTGGATCATTAAAAAGGTATAATTTAATATTTAATTACTGATACATCTGTAAAACCCTGTTGAATGCTAATCTTATTCCATCAATGATCATCAGAATAAATGGGTGCCAAGCAGACCAAACTATCCAAAAGACCACCAACATATTCACCTGAAGGCAGAGCAGGAGAAAGAAACACAGTTGAACTGAGCATTAAACAGTTTTGCTACATGTCTTTTTCTTCTTACTTCAATTCAATTCAGTTTATTTTATATAGCGCCTTTTACAATAAAATTGTCTCTAGGTGCTTTACAGAGGCAGAAACCCAGAGCCTGAACCCCCAGATAAGCAGAGTGGCAAGGAAAAAAAGCATTTGTTCTTCTATCTATCTATCTATCTATCTATTTTCCTGTAGCTCTTATAAATCATGATCAAATTAGCAAAATAGCAGCCTTAAAAAAAAAAACATAAAAAAAGGCATTGGCTGCAAATCAATTCAAATCCATGAGTCGGTAAGTGTCAGGTCTGTCCAATCGTGTGAAGCCCCCCATGAGAGAAGAAAGTGTGATTTGACATCCGCCATGCTTCCCTAAAGCATCAGCCAGCAACTGGCCAGGCTGCCCCATATCCCAACACACCATTTGGAGTGTCAGCCAGTGAGCTCTGCTGGAAGCTGGGTTTGGCAGTGCTGGTTACAGGGCTCAGATGCGCTGCTGATGGGGCCTTCTGTCCAGCAGCCCCTTGAGAACATGAGAGACAGGTGTGTTTATGTGCCACTTGTTGGCAGAGACAAAGGGAAGCGAAAGGAAAACGAGAAGGTGAAATGCAATGTGACGGTATGAAATTGAATCTAAAAATGTGCTCAATAGAAATCAATAGAGGCTTCCTGTGGGATGCAAATTATGAGACAGGCTTCCTCTTTATAAACAAACCAGAGCACATAATTTCCTCCACTAATATGTACCCAGCCTTGGGGTAGAAACAGATTTCCAGGAAATTCATAATGCTCTTCTGTCACTCTGGAGCAGTCCCTTCATAGTCATAATCTTTTGTAACATTATATAAACATGACCCCATGCTTCTGAAGAAAACATTATGTAGAGTGTCTGGGTTGATGACTGAATACAGAGTAAAGTTATTTGGCCAATCAGGTTTGCAAGACTTTGAGTAATTGAGGTTTGGGAATTCTAATTAGGACAATTAAATCCTAATTACAATATAAACACATTCTTCTGCCAAAACCATAGACCCCCTGAGTGAGGCCTCTCTACCAGAGCCTCCCATTTTGCTCTAAAGAGCAGCACAGCCCATTAAACAGCTTTCAAGTACAAACAAAAAACATATAAAGTAGGCATATAATCATCCACCAAAAGTCCATCATGCCTATGATGAAGATAAATTATTGATGTATTCTCTCTGAGGGGCAGATTTTCATAATGAACTAATCATTAATTTAGTGGAACATAGCTTTCTTATGTGCACTTATGAGATCAATTCAACAGCGTTGCTTTGCAATGGTAGAATTCCGCTATTAATTTCATATTAATTGTGGTCACAACATAAAGAAGTGACCTTGAGCATTGCATCAGGAATATTACTCATGTTTCATTACTCATATTTGTGCCTTTCTTATCAAAATCTGATGACACATAACCCACAATATACGACAGTGTAAAGGCTCCAAGTAGGTTTGGATAAAGCACTTCTTTTGAGCCTGATAAGCTCAGTGGCAAATTTACATATGTGCTTTATATTAATTCAATTCAATTCAATTCAGTTTAATTTATATAGCGCATTTTTCAATAAAATTGTCTCTAGGTACTTTACAGAGGCAGAAACCCAGAGCCAGGACCCCCAGGTAAGCACAGTGGCAAGGAAAAACTCCCTTTTAACAGGAAGAAACCTTGAGCAGGACCTGACTTACAAGGAGGAACCATCCTGCTGAAAACTGGCTGGGTAAATTATTACATTATTACATTACTTTATGTACATGTCAACATTACATATTATGCAGGTCAAAAGTTCTGAGTCAGGCAGCATGAAAAAAATAGTCAATATGCATGGTAAATACACATCATTAAGGATGAATTAACAGCCCCACTAAACAAGCTTAAATACTGTATAAAGGAGGTCATACGTAGGCCATAGATCTTATCTGGTCCACGGGCCGCCTGTTTTGAACCAGTCACACACACACAAAAAAAAGAGTTTACTTTTTGTTCTATGATGGTATCAATCCTGCCAGTTTTTAATTCAAGGACCTTGGCTTCTCTTCCTCACCCAACCCACCTCCCACGCCACATAAGCACCCTAATTGCCACGCCACTTCCCATTACACTTGTCATTCCTCATGCCATGCTCACATGCCCATGTGCCCAGCCAGATGTGCAGAAGTGGTCAGAAAGCAAGGACAGGGCAAAGTGTCACCATGTATTGATGTCATTTGAACTCTAACGATAAATGAACTGATCTGAAGCCAGCCAAAAAAAACAAAAAAAACCAAAAAAAAAACAAAAACCTGCATCTCTTATGTCACATTTTAACCATTTTCTCTCACAGGAAAATGTCTCTGTCGGCTTTAGGAATGCAGCACTGTTAAGTACATGCAGAATACGTTCAAACAGCATGACATTAGACAGCTTTTGTTCAGTCTCATTACCTTGGCAAATGTAATCTAGTCCTAAGACTTCCATCCGTGTGATAGTATTTCCCCATATATATTCCCTCCTGTCTGTGAATAGTTGGACCTGACGAGTCCTGCACCCCCACCTGCCACCACTCAAACAAAGCAGAAACTATATTCTGCAAATGAGGCAGTGAACGAAGGCCATGCTTGAGTGGTCTGATGGCGAATGCTGAGTCCAGAAGAATGTGGATGAGGGAATAACCTGAACTGACTATTTTACCGCCATGATGATCTCACTTCCTGATTAGCAGGTCTTGTGGAGTGACCCCTGACATTGTTGCTATAGACAGGAGGTCAGTCTGAATGATGACAATGGGGTGAAACTGTAATGAAGAGCTGATGAAATACATACAAGCAGAAACACATACATATATACAGTATATGCCTACATTCACCACTGTAAGATGTCCTCAATATGTATATGAATAGGTATATGGTTAAATAACTTTCTGGTTGGAGACTAGTGAGAATATACTTTTTATAAAAATAGTGGAAGTACTGAATGTGCTATAAGCAATACAATGATAACAAGGAGAAGCATGAAGAGAGTCTTTGCTGCTGGAGTAAGTGTGCGCTGTGCTCTGCAGAGAGGATAAATGCTGGTTATAGTAGACCACTGAGACTAAATGAATATGTTATATTGGGACAGAGCAGAAAAATGGACTGGTTATAATGGGACAGAGAAGCTAAATGAACTGGTTATACTGGGAAAGAATGGATAAATTGACTGGTTATGGTGGAACAGAGCAGAAGAATGTGATCAAGAGTGGACAGTGCTGATGGATTGACATCATACAGGGGAATTTATCCACTGTAATGTAGTCTTGTGTTTTATGTGATATGTAAAAGAATGCAGACTGTTGGCAGCACGATGGCAGACATTTCACGTCTGTATGTTGTGTTTCCATCCGCCCACATATGGTTTTATTTATTCATGGTCATCTGTTGCCTCAGCTTTGTCCTCTATGGGGTTAATTGTAACGCCATACAGAGGAAGACTGTAAAATGTCTCCTAGTATGAGCAGACTGTAAAACCTGTCTAAACGAATGAAATAAAATGTCAGTTTGTGTGTAAGAACTTTGTGGCTTGATGTTTTTCCAGTCGTGTTGTTGGATCACCCACGAACAAAACATTAAATTTGTTGATTTACTTCCACCCACATGATTTCCAAATTCTTTTGCAGTAATGCCTCCTCAGAATTATTTTAACATAATCTTAGTTTTATCTCCATAAATCATGCCGTAAAATTGTTCTGTGCCCTAAAAGTACCAGTACCTCATTTGCCATATTTGTTTGGCTTTGCCGCTTTGGCTTTAACAGGTCTTTTGTGTCCAGGCACTTTCTGTCCATCTACATGGTCTTGAAGCTGGACATAAACTTACATTTTTCTGAATAATTCCCAATGAGTCATCATTAAACAAATCATTATAAAAGACATTTTGGGAGTAGCAGAGAGATAGCCAAGTAGAGGTAGCCTCTCCTTTTGTGCAGTGCACCTATTCCTGTGCTGCTTCCTCCTTTATGAGCTGACCTTTCTCTTAATTGGCTGCCATGTCTTTACATCGAGCTGCTGTTGGTCTCCTACCCAAGGAATTTCTTTCCTGCTCTCAGCTAAAGCGTCTCCCTCTGACCCATAAATTGGAAGTGCTTTAACCTTTCCTAAGTGCTCACTTTATAGTGTGATTTTTATTCTTTTATTATGCAGATGAGATGGATTTTTTAAATCTTAAAAAGCGATTGGTATCACTCCCTCCCACTTTTTTTTCCTCCAGATTTGACTTTTAAAAGTAAATGTCTGAAAAGGCACATCTAAGAACACATTATTATGTTTAGTTTCTGGGTATCTCTTTAAAAGCAGAATGTAATTGGACTGTATTCTACATCATATGTTGCACGTAGTTCATTTTAATCAACAGCCACATAATGTTGTTTACAAAATATATCAGTTTGTTTATTCATTATGTAATTTGCAATAAAAAGTCAATAATTGCATTTATAAACTATCTATTAGGTCAAAGAAGTTTCATAATATATCTTTTAAAATGTATGTGTGTGCTCAGGGGGTAATACAGTTGATGTATTGATATCTTTATTTCAATTTATTTCAAGACCTCATCCTGCAACTCTGACCCCGAAATCAATACCTTCATTTATGGTCCACCACCTTCAATCAATTCTTCCCTCGTCTTGTCTCCGCGACGAACTGCCTCATACTGGACACATGTTCGCTGAGTTCCAAAGATCCTTTCTGCCGGCTTCCCTCTGTGTTGTGTCGTGGGAGGTAACTAGTCACTTAAATCCGAGATTGCCTGCCTCTCATCATCCTCCAGCTTCCCCTGGCTCTCTGCTCTCTTGCCCTGCTTCCCTATGTCCTCCTCCAGCTTTCACCACCCTGCTTGAATCATGACTGGCAGTTCTACAGCTCTGATTCATGACAAACAAAGCACTCTGCCAACAGCAAAGCGAGAGACAGGCATGCAAAACAAAGGCAAATGGCCGTTTGCTCGTCATGAGCTTCTTTTCTTCTCATGATGTGCACCCCATCTTGGAATTCCTGCCATGCTCATTAATGGCAATACATAATCTCACTCCTGTGAAATATGGCCAGTGTGTGTACGTGAGAATATGTCCTGGTATCCCTTCAACCACTCTGTGAAATTACGTTCCTGCCAGCATAATCAAACCCTGTGAGATCATTGCCTGCACCTGGCAAGTGAGATTTAGCCACTTTTAGCCTGGTCATCTCCTTTTCAGAAATGCATGAGGTTGAGGAAAGGCAAGGAGGTTTTATTCTGCATAAAAACATGCATGAGCTGGCAGTATTGCTCAAACAGGCCTTTGCCTTCTTTGGATTTATTAGCCAATTTCCAGTACCATTGTCTTTCACTTCAATCTCAGAAGTGAAGGTGCGGCGGGCAGAATATAGGGCTGCAATCATCCAAGTGTGCGGCGACAAAACCTCCAGCACTCGCACCTGGAACTCAATAGATATTCATGAACATTCTCGTATTTAGAGAAGGAAATAACTTAATACCGACAGTGTCGATGGAATAATAGCCATTTCCTGCCTGACTTGCAGCCCCTCAGAAAATGAGATTGCACTGGCCGTCATTTTTCTTGTCTGCTGGGTGTTTTCACGCTAAGGTCTATAGCTGTGGCTATGCTCTCTGCATTGCCAATGAGGCACAGATAGAGGGAGTGGATAAAAGTGGGAGTGCAACAGAGGAAGAGCAATAGACATGCACACATGGAGAGGCTGACTTCTACAGATATAAGAACATTTGTTGTGATATTAACCATGAATAAGAACCGAAGTTAAATGGGAATGAAATGCACAACCAGAACAGAATTATGTGTGTAATTTTTGGAAACATCATCACAGTGTCTCTCATTCCATCTCGCTTTCCTGAGGAATAACATTTCCCAAGATACGACTAACATCTCAGAGTGGATGCTCCTGGTCGCAGAGGAAACTATATCATATGATTACGATTATTTTCTTTTGCCTGGGATGAGAGTAAAAAACAAATAATGAAAAAAGGCTGTGAAAAAGGAGAGTGAGGATGGAGGGAGGGACTGAGTGACATGAATGGATGTCTAAACTCTGAGAGACAAAGAAATCTTTCAATCTGTTCCCTACTATTACTCAGCCTGTCACAACAGCCCACCACTGGCCTTATATATTACCCATCTCACAGAGGAACCTCATCCTGCAACCGTTGCTCTGTTTTCCAAAATTAGGTTTCTCCTCTTTGTAAGCCTTCCTTATCTCTTTGCATTCACTCCGGCCTCCATCGGAGTGGGCATACATCACCATTTTCCTCTGTTTCCATTTTCATTCAGACCTCCACCCTTGTAAATGTGCAGCATTCATCATGAGTTTGGAAGGTTCATTTGAGATTCTGGTGAGGGTTACTGCTCTGAGAGCTACTGCGGAAATCTCCAGAAATATAGATTGGGGAACTAAGTAATGAAAACACTTTAAACAAATCCAAAATGTATTTTTAAGACTGAGTCGTCTTGTCTGCAAAAGGATTGTGTGTCTCTGCGGAGACCAAATCCAGCAAAGGCTGTCTGAGCTTTGGCCTGTTCGCACCTTCGCTCAGCACTCTGACAGCAGTCTGAGAAGGAAAGTCGTGCTATTTTTGGCTGAGTGGAGAGACTCTATTCTGTGCGATAGAGAAAACGTCTTTATTTGTGTTGCAGGAGACATTTTTCTAAACATGGATCAGAGTTGATAGAGTAAAACCAGTGGAAAAGGCATGGAAGAGCTGTGGTAGTACCGAGGGACATGGAGACAATGGGAGTGTTTAAATTAATTTGATCTTTGGTGCCTGAGAGATTTTGCCAGTTTGCAGAAGGCACACACCTGGACAGAAGCCTGAGCAGACTGCACCTCTGCTTTGTATTCCACTTTAATTGGCCTCTAAAGATCACCCTTGACTCCTCATAACACCACTGATGCACATTTTCATCCCCCAATTAAGCGTGTAGCTTCCTCCCCATTCCATTCTGACTTGCTTTGTTACTGGGAACTAGCTAGGCCTTCAGATCAGAGTGTAACAAGAGTATGCAAGAGAAAACTTGCAGAGGAGCACAAGCTCTGGATCCTCTCAGATGTCTCTGCTCATCATTCTATCTTTAATGGAGATTCCAGTCACCCTGCAGGGAGGCAGCTTTTTTAGCCACATCTACAATTTCATTCTGTAACTAGCAACTAAACAAGGGTCTGTTTCTTTGCAAAGAGTATTAATATGACCTCCAAATATGGGCTCTTGGGGTTGCAACTCTTCTATTACCCATTTTGCACAGTAGGCCCTAACCAATCCATGGACCAAACCCTCTCATTAAATAGGATCAAGGCTTTACAATATCCTCAGTCAATGTCAGGAGCTTCACATTGTCCACTAAAGACAGTGTGGAGAAGGCAGCACATTCCTCTCCTGATGATTTGTCAGACACTTTTTGAGGCTAAATGAAATGTTTTGGACCATGGCCCACATCCAAATGCCTCTGCTACAAAGTATTTGACATCATTAACACTTTTTCTTCCTTAGTTTTATGCCCCTCTCCCCTTTCTTCTATCTACAGACATTGCTGACTCTATAGTTGCACACTGATCTTCATTCCTACTGGCCCCTCAGTTAGATTGGCCCACAGTTAGATTTACATTTTCAGCAAAACAATTCATAGCAATTACTCATGTCTAATGTATTAGCATTTATGATGTATGTGTCCCTTCCTCCTCTCTTTCTGTCCTTCCCCTTGCTCTGTCTCCTCTTCTCTTCTATTCTGGTTATCAGCAAACACCCACCTCTATCCTGCTCACGGTTTCTTCTTGTTTAAAGGAAGGCTTTTTCTGTGCCACTGTTGCTCATCAGTCAGATTCTGGGTTTCTCTAAAGTGCCTGGAGACAATCTTGACTTTAACAGACTGTGTTAAATTGAACTTATTAGTATTTACAAGACTCCATCGGCTGACTAGTCTCCCTTCCCAGCCACAGAAAAACGTGGCCACAGCATGACGCTACCAACACGATGCTTCACCGCAGAGATGGAATTGGGAAGGAGATGAGTGGTGCCTAGTTTCCTCCAGACATGAATAGAATTAAGGCCAAAAAGTTCAGTTCAGCCCCGGATACCCCCTGAATCCTCTGATTTTTATTAATAACTTATTAATTTTGACATTAATTTTGAAAATCTCAACGTTAAACTTGATACCGTGTCATGGCTGCTATAGCAGTTGATGTAATTCATGTTCTAGATAACAGAACATGTTTGTACTTACAACAACTTAATATGTTGGTGTGAGGGTTAGAATCTTGTGTTCCCTGATAAATGCCAGGGTGTGGTTGCGCCAGGTTGGTTTAACGAGTGTTTACAGATGTTTCTGCGAAAAAACTGCAAGAGTACAGCAAATTAACCAGTGATAATGAAGATCAATGATGCCAATCCAGCTGTGATTCCACTGTGATACACACACACACACACACACACACACACACACACACACACAGACAATACCTCCTGTGCAAAGTCAAATACTGTAAATTGTGAAAGGCATTTATTGAACAATAATGAAAAGTGTTTACAATTGAACAGATGTTTTCTGGCAAGTCAAAATGTAGGATGAATCTATTTATTGAACAAAGGGCACTGAAACACCATGCTGAGACTAAATAAATAAATAAATAAGGATCCTAGATAGCCTCAGTCATGAGAAATGAGAAAATGCTCTCAGAGGAGAATTGCCCCTGTGGACGACAAATGCCAAAACAACTCTGACAAAGAAAGAAAAAAGGAAAATACGAATGAACAGAAGGAACAACAATTATTTATGCAAATAATGTGCCACTGCTGCTTATGATTAGTGAGAAAATTAAGCAGCAAAAACAAAACAAAAAAAAAAAAGTGTGTGTGTGTCTGTGTGTGCGCACGCATGCAAGTGTGTACTGCATGTCAGCCAACTAATTTTACCTCATGCAAATTAACAATCGAAATTAGAAATGGAAATGTTGTTGTTGTGATTGAGAGAGAGAGAGCAAGGGAGAGAGAGAGAGAAAGAGAGAGAGACAGAGAGAGAGAGAGCAATGAAAGATGCCCTGCTTTTATTTCTGTTTCTCACTGTTTGGAATTCATTAGCTGGTAAAGGAGGAGAGAGATGTACTTTGACACAAAGGAGGTAGCCGAAAAAAAAAGTTGGGATTATTGTTTTCGACTTGAAAATGTGGTTATTTGATGCAGGTTGTTAGCGATAGAACACAAAACATAAAATATTGTCAGCCTGTTTTCTTTCTCTTTAGAGAAAGATGGTTTCTGCTAAAAACTGTGCTGTCAAATTAATATATATTAATGAACATAATATTACATTTTTAAAAAGTAAATCATTTCGTATTGTATAGTGATCTGCAACTAATAACTGGTTATGATCAGTTAAAGAATCACACCCGCATTGTTTCCCAGTTTTAGCCATTTTTTTTTCAACTCATACTGAATGAAAAGTGTATTTTTCTTGACTCTTGCATATGTGTTGTATTATGCTGTATTTGTGGTATAGTGTTGCCTGCTCAGTGTAAAAGCTGACCTGGGCTGGCTGCTGAAGGCCGTCCATGATGGCACAACTCTGAGCTGCTGACACACTTATCATACGCTAAGATACGGCTTTCCAGGAGAGGTCCTGCTAACAGGAACTGTAAAGGCAGTGTCAATGAAGGATGATAACCATGAAAGTCTGTCTAAACATGTGTATTATGTCTGTTCATTGCTTGTATGACTGCTCTCCCTCTGTTTTTCTCTCTGACACACACATATCTTTATACTTGTACACTAACCCTATCTTTGTGAGGACTTTCATAACCTTAACCCTAACCCTAACCCTAACCCATAGTGCATTACCCAGTCCCACCTTTAACCCAAACCCTAACCCCTAACCCTAACCCTAACCCAACTAATGCCTGACAATAACCCTAAACTAAACCCAATTCTAACCTCAACCTTAAAACCAAGTCTTCATCCTCAAACAGGCCTTTGCTGTTTGGACCAGTCAAAATGTCTTCACTTTGCTAGTAGAATTAATATTTCGGTACTCAGTATGGAGCAAAGTCAAGAACACACGCACATACCCACGCACGTGCGCATACACACGTCCGCCATCATTATTAAGTGTTTTTAAAAAGAGCGGGGATCAAACACAGTTGGAAAATGCCTGTCTGGTGTTCATGTGACAGCCCTGCATCCTGAACCCTTTTAAAAGGGGGTGCGGAGGAAGAAATGATGAGAAAATAGGACGTGTTTCACACAATTTATGCAGTGCTAATTTTCCAGCCTACGCATTGACTGTTTACAGAGTCCTGCACATCTCTTGTTCTCTGCCCCCTCCTCCACCAACCAGCTCACTTTTTTCTTTAAACCTCCCCCCCCACAACTTTTGTGGTTTATGTTTTTGTGATTTTCTTTTTTGTGTCACTGGTGTGGATGCTCTCCCTTGGGGAGGCTAAATTTACATCTCTCTATATGACAAACACAAACAAAGAAACAAATAAATCAAATGTGAACTAGAGAGAAGAGCAGAGGAGGTTGGGAAGGAAAAAAAAGAATCTGTGAATGTTTACTGCTCTTAGAAGATATACATACAGTATATTTATACATAAAACAGTCGCACCATGCTGATAATATATGAATAGATTAATATCATAACTGTTCATAAACTGTTTTAACCCAAAAGGTAGGCAAAAGCATGCTCAACAACGACTGCCTGTATATGCACAAAATACTCCATCTTAATATTAATCCCAACAACACTATACTGGATATTTTAAATCATTATTCAGATGCCTTCACTTCCTGCAATCCATTTCTTGTTTACAATTCTGGAAACAACAACATGGCTGCTGCAAAGAAGACTGGAATAAATTTATATGAATGAGAAAACAATCTTTTGCAGTATAGGATTGAATGGAGGAAAAAGAACATACCTGTTCTTCTTCCTGATAGCAACACCACTCAGGTGTATACGACTGTTAAGGATGTGTGTGACATGTGTTAACATGCCTTGGAATGTCCATATAGCTGCTACCTGCGGAATTCTGAAAATTGAATTTATTATTAGAATGTTAAACAAAATCAATTCTTCTTAATAGGAGCGATAATCCGAGGCGAATGTAAACATTTTAGAAGTGAAGCACAGTGACGGTGTTTGCAGTCAAACATGGTTTCATTCCCATTTAACTCATTCTAGGTGCCATTTTCAGCTGGTACTCAATACAATTGTGCAATTGTGTTTGCATTTAACAATGTCACAGTGTAGATCATGTGACATATGCAGAAATGATGAATAAAGCAGGCATCTTTCTCAACAGCCAGTCAGGCTGTGCAGGTGCTTGAAATCCTTGAAAATGCTTGAATTTAAACATGGTTTGCCAGCAGAACTCTGTGTATGAATGACATACAATCAGCTGTTTATTTGGCACTGGAAGCCTTAGAACTCTTAGATTTTTCTGTTATTGTTAAATATAACTCTAAAATGTGACTTTGGCTACATACCACATGGCTTATCAATGTGGAAACTGGTTATTTTCTTGATATTTCATAGAGATTTTTACAAATGTATCTGGCATAAAGCCCAAATGTGTGGTTTCAGTTAAAATGTGTCACTGTAAGCTGAACTATACGATAGACCTACAGTAGGATGGAGGATTCATTAAAAGTATACTATACACATTTATCCAGCTCCTGGTGTCTATTTCCTGCTCCTCTATCTTTTGCTTCTAAATCAGAATATTGAGATGAACATTGGATGGGTGGGGAGGGCTCCTGTAGGCAAGGGGATGGAAAAAGGTTTGATCTGACTCTTCACAAACGTGTGTGTGCTTGTGACAAGCAGTGGAGCCCCGCTGTGTCTCAGCGCGAACTCTCTGATACATTATTAATTAGGCAGCGTTTAGAGTAACGAGTGGAGCATTTGAGTCCCCTCTCCGCCCGCCGTCGGTGACATGATCTCTGGGAATCGGCAGTGTGACTGCAGATCAGAGGAAGCGACAATCTGACACTGCATCACCACCTTCCAGGAATACCAGAGAGCCAGTCTCCCAGGGAGATGGAAGACAGGAAATATCACAATACACACCTCATTGCTCAGAGGAGTCTGCAGCACTGCTTAGAAAACCTGTAATCCAGCCATTAAAACTAACCCAGTACTTTGCTTTAAGGTCCAGTAAACAGTTATTTGATAACATTTTCCGACATGCTTTGGTCTTTTGTTTGTCAAGCATCCATTTTGGGTCATTAAGAGTTTAAGAATTTCTGTTTTTGAAAACTTTTTCCAGAGTCAAGATCTTATTGAAGCTGCAGCTTGAGTCCTGACCAGCAGCCAGGAAAATATTTTTGCAGCATTCTGTCAAGAAGCTGAAAATTATGACTTAAAATGTCTACCAAATTTACTTTTATCAGCATTATTTACTTGAGACAACATAGCAGACTTGGCTAAAGCAGCACCAATTTTTAATCTTGGTGATGGGATTTATGTGTATCTGTAGACATTAGCATATAGTTAATATTGCACTGCTGTCACAATACATGACGTCCTAAAATTCAATACTTTAGTGGTGTCTCCCCAGGCACTATCATGGCCAGGTACGTTTAAGACGTAAAAAACAAAACAAAAAACAAAAAAAACAGAAGAGTTAAGGTGGTAATTCCAGACATATGTTACAATCTGCTGAACCACTGTTTTGTTATATGTTAGACTGCCAAGTAAACAGCATTTTTGTCGATACTCCGGCCTTGTTATTTGTGTGTCGACGTGACATTTAGCCTACTGGAAAAAAAACCTTTTGAGTTGCACATCTGATTGGGCAGTAGATTTAGTTTTGAGTTTTGAGTTTTTGTGTTTCAAATGAGTTTAAAATAAGTTTTTGAGGTCTCAAAATTGAGGTATAAACTAATTAATACATATAAAGATTTTACATAATTCTACTACAAGCTAAATAATTTCCAATTAGAGGTATGAGGAGAAAACTAAGAAACAGGGAATGGAGTTAAATGGACTGGTTACAGAGGGACAGAGAGGTTAAATGGAGTAGTTATTGTGGGACAGAGAATTTTAATGAACTGCTGTTGACAGACAAAAAAAAGTTTTACTTTATAATGGGACGCTGAGTGATTATCGTGCAGATAAGGCACTGTCAACTGAAATGGAAAAAGCAGGCCGATGGGGAAGCACCGAGTGAAATGAAAGAGGTTTTAAGAACATCTACTATTAAAAGTCTAACAGTGTGTGTATGTGTGTGTGTGTGTGTGTGTGTGTGCGTGTGTGTGTGTGTGAGACGGAGCAGTTTGTGAGGTTTGTAATATCGGCTGAAGCATTATTAATTAATATCTGCACGTTTATTCTTGCATCATAGTATGAATAGATTGGTTTGTTTTTGGTTGTGTGAATTATTTTTCTCAATTTTGCTCTACACACATGCGCACATGCACACACCCACCCACCCACACACACACACACACACACACACACACAAACATACACACACATCCTTCTACTTCTCCTGTGAGGACTTTCATAAGCATAATGTATTGCCCAGCCCCTTATCCCAACCCTTTCCATCTCAACTAACCCCCTGATACTTTTAGATACTTTTTTTTTTTTTTAAATCTGGAAGTCATAGATACACTTGTAGCATTACTAATTGCTAAGGCAGGTAAAGATACAATACTGGGGAAATGATACTCCTTCCTGCCAACAGTGTTGGGTAATGTTGGGAGAAAAATAAATTATTATAGATTTAAAGTACATATGGTCAGTGATAAAGTGTTCAAACCCGTGAAAAGAGATTAATAGCTTAGGCTGGATTTATGAAGAAAGGCGTAGACAAAATGTTTACCAGACCACAGTGTTTTATAATGAAAAAGAATTACTCTTGTCTGCTTGCACGTGTGTGTGTATAGCAAGTAGTTAACTTGAATTTATTCCGATTCTATTTTTATGCCTTTAGATATTAACATTACATCCATCAGTGAGGAAATTGGTCACTTTATTTTTGTCACATTTATTTTTCTGCTTCTCTTATTTTGTTTAGCAGGATTACGTATTTCTTTCTTTCCTAATGTCCACATTATAGTCATCAATTTCTATCTGTACTGTCTAATTAGTTCAACAATTATGTTTCTCTTTTGTAGTCAGTCAGTTCCCCTTCCCCCCCCTCAAAACCGTCTCTGTTGTCTACCTCATTACCGGCTGTTCAGCCATTTCATTTTCTGAAACAGCTCTGCAGCCAAGCTATTGTTGTCTGCCAGACACATGGACAAAAAATGTATAAAGACTTGATTCTGTGTATGTGGGACTTTTCCTTCCTGTGAAGAACCCAGACAGTGGACAGTGTTTTAGTGCAGCAAAGTAAGATAGTGACAGCTGAGATTTAGCATTTATTTTTCCAGGGCCACTCAGCAGAATGTAAAAAGTGCCTCCATAAAGAAGCATATTGTGGAGCAACTGTGTGTGATTCCACACCACCGTTTGTGATGACACCACCATTTCTCTTGGTGACGGATGCACTGGTTCTCTCTCCCAACTCCACACCCCGCACAGGTTATGAATGTTTGCTGACATAGCATGGAAATGCTGGGCCAAGCCTTTTTCTTCAATCCTAGAAACTAGTAAGACTGCACAATATTTCCTGACCCCCCTAAATGAAAAAAGGAGCAGTGTTTATATCCTTTCCTGTCGCTCCGCATTTTCATCAGAATTCGGTGTCAGCCTCCACCCATCACGTTTCTTTGTCGTGGATGTGATGTCTCAGTATGCCCACCACGAACATGTCATGTCCTGATGCAGGTAACATTATGAATTTGCTGCATTATGAATTCAGCTTGAGGAATGGCTGAAGCTGCAGTCAGTTGCTTTCTTGGTGATTGGCACTTTTCCATGTGTCACTTTGCTGTTTTTGTGATTTAATCAGCATACAAATTAGACTGAAGGACTGACCTGCAGTTTTGGAGGCCTCTTGTCTTTCCCAGTGACAGATATGACTGCTAGATTTGTCTGTTACTGCTCAAAAGACACTGAAACAAAAGTGTAACATGCTTTAACTGATTTAAAAACATCTTGTTCAAAAAAATTTATGGGGGTGCTTTTGATCTTGCTGACACATCCAATGAATGCCCTTCTGTTCACCTTAATATAAAAATGAAAGCAGAACCTGACAACTTAGCCTATGAAGGCTATGAAATATTTGAATAACTGTATATATTCCACTGTCATATGATGTGAATTAAACATTTAATGGTTAATTTGATGCAACACATGTACCTTTTTGTATCTTTTAATGTCAGGTTTGATGTGGTGACTGTTCTTTATGTCATGTCTGGGCAGTTGACTGTGATTCCCTCTCCTCCTCCTTTCCGTTTCTCCAGTCTGGTTATGTAATGGGAGTGTAGATTAGATACGGACTACAGATGAACTTTTTCATCCCACTCTATGCCTACTCCAAAAGTAGAGATCTTATATTTGCTCCTGAAATTCAATTAAATTCAATTCAATTAAATTCAATTCAATTCAATTCAATTCAATTCAATTCAATTCAATTCAATTCAATTCAATTCAATTCAGTTTTATTTATATAGCGTCTTTTACAATAAATATGATCTCTAGGTGCTTTACAGAGGCAGAAACCCAGAGCCTGAACCCCCAGGTAAGCACAATGGCAAGGAAAAACTCCCTTTTAAAAGGAAGAAACCTTTAGCAGGACCAGGCTTACAAGGAGGAACCATTATGCTGAAAGCCGAGTGGGTAAAGGAAAAGAAGAGGACAGAGAGAGATGGCCCCTCACGTGAGCCATCAACAGGGGCATGCAGAAAATATGAAGGGAAGAAGTCAGCGCAGTAGCCACATGTATCTAAACCCGGGGTGGGCAAACTTTTTGACTCGCGGGCCACAATGGGTACCAGAGCAGGTATCCCACTTCAAATGAGAAAAAAAATACATCATGGGAAATGTAGAAAACATGTGCTTTAATATCAATTGAAAATGAACAAATGCACTATAACAAAATATCTGTCTTTGAAGCCCCATGCTATTTAGCTCTTTAGTGAAATGACTCTTAAAACACTGAAAATTAATTAAAATACAGCTTTTTTTTTAATTAGTAACAATTACTATTTAAAAGCACTGAAAGTTCTGTTATCTTTCAGGATATCATCATCACTCTGTCTTTATTTCAAAAACAGTCCAGAAGATGCAGATGCACTTGTCCTTCCCCAGCTGGCATTTGACTGACATTAAACGTTTAAATGTTGTTGAAATTATGTATGTTTATGAGAATACGTTGATTCAACATCAAAACAACATTGAGCACCAAATGATTGAAGTCATGTTGTTAGCTCACCACAAATTCAACATAAGATATAATCATTTTCAAATAATTTTTGAGTTGTAAATTTATATTATTTATAAATCAATTTTCAGCTAAATATATAAGTTGAATAATTATTGTTTCAACATCCAAACTGTGGTATATTGCAGTACTACAGTATTTATTTGTTACTGATTGACCTAATGGACTTACCATACATTTGAGTTAAAAGCTCTGCGCATACCCTGTAAGGCGCCAGTGTCACGCCCAAGCTGTTAAATTGCTCTCTGTTTTTCTTGACCAATCAGTAAAGCCGTTGGTAATCATAGAGCACTTCAGATTTCGTAAGTGTGTACAGAAAAGTAATGAGTCGGCTTCTCAGTTCGCGGCGGAGCTTCAGCAGTTAGCCGCTAAATGTGACTTCGGAGATCGGCTGGATGAGGCCCTACGTCATGGGTTCGTCAGCGGGATTAATAACGACGCTCGCCAGAGGAAGTTGCTCTCAGAAGACGGACTAACTTTTGCAAAAGCACTGGAACTGACGATGAACATGGAAACCGTGCACCGGGATGTGCAGCAGCTGAGAAAAGGGGACGGCGCTACTGTTGCAGTTCACAAGGCAAAAGAGAAACAGACAAGGCAACCATCTCTGTCAAGCCTGGTGCAACCCCAAAGTTCCACAAAGCACGCCCATTGCCATTTGCAATGAAAGAAAAAGTGGAAAAGGAACTAGATAGGTTGGAGAAAGATGGAATCATCTCTCCTGTAAAACACAGTGAGTGGGCTGCATCATGGGAAATGTAGTTTCTGGTTACTGTGGTTACTGTGAACCAGGCTACAGATACTGAAATATACCCATTACCACGCATTGAGGAGGTGCTGGCAATGCTTAGTGGTGGGAAGTTATTCGCAAAAATAGACCTGCCTTCAGCTTATCAACAAGTAACCCTTGATGAAGACTCCAAGAAGTATACAATAGTAAATACACACAAGGGACTGTTTGTTTACAACCGCCTCTGTTTTGGTATAAACTCTGCTGTCAGTATCTTCCAGAGAATCATGGAGAACCTGATGAAGGGCCTCAACGTGTTGGTTTATCTGGATGACCTCCTGGTGATGGGTGGAGATGAAGCAGAGCACCATAGGAATTTAGACAGAGTCTCCATGAGAATGGGTTAAGGGTAAAAGGGTCCAAGTGTGAGTTTGGCAAGACTCAGATTGAGTATCTGGGTCATGTGCTAGACGAAAAAGGCGTGCACCCCTCCCAAGACAAGATGAGGGCCATACATGATGCACCAGCACCCACAAGCATCAAGGAATTAAGAGCTTTCCTGGGGCTGGTAAACTACTACGGACGTTATGTACCCCAGCAGAGCACAGTGCTCGCACCGCTCTACCGTTTGCTAAAGGATGAAACCACCTGGAGATGGAGCAAGACCGAACAGGACTCGTTTAACGAGTGTAAATGACTTTTGACAAGTGACAAGGTGTTGGTGCACTATGATCCGCACCTGCCCCTAACCCTCGCCTGTGATGAATTACCATTGGAGTGGTAATTCAGCACACAACACCAGATGGAAAAGAACATCCAATAGCTTATGCTTCGTGATCACTCTCTCCAGCGGAAAAAATTGAGAAGGAAGCTTTGAGCTTGGTGTTCGGTGTAAAGACGTTCCACCAATATCTGTGGGGGCGGCAGTTTAATCTAACTATGAACAGACCATAGACCTCTGCTAGCGCTGTTCGGGGAGCATAAGGGACTCCCAACAATGGGGACAATGGGGAACTATGGGGAACAAGAGTGATTGTACCTGCAAATCTGAGGTCAGTAGTGCTAAAAGAGATCCATGCTGGACACCTGGGCATCGTGAAGATGAAAGCAATCGCACGGCAGTATGTCTGGTGGCCCAAAGTCGATGCAGATGTAGAACAAGTGTGCAAAGAGTGTGAGACTTGCCAACTAGACCAACGTATGCCAAACCAGGTCCCACTACACCCTTGGGAGTTCTCCGGAAGTGTTTGGAAAAGACTTCACATTGACTTTGCTGGCCCGTTCATGAATAACATGTTCATGATTGTGGTTGACGCATATTCAAAATGGCTGGAAGTTTACAAGATGACACAGATAACTTCTGCAGCAACTATCACCAGGTTAAAGGGCTATTTGCGTCATACGGAGTGCCTGAACAGATAGTCACTGACAATGCTACAACCTTCATGTCGGATGAATTCCAGCAGTTTATGAGGAGAAATGGAATCCTCCACACAACTGGGGCTCCGAGACACCCAGCCACAAACGACCTGGCAGAGAGGTATGTTGCAACTTTCAAAGCGGGCATTAAAAAGCTAGCAAGGGACGACCTGAGCATGGATGATAAAATCTCACACTTCCTACTACAATATCGCACAACTCCCAACAGCACCACTGGCGAGTCACCAGCTGACTTGTTTTTAAAGAGGCATGTACGAACCAGATTGGATTTTCTGAAACCAAACATCGCAGAAACGGTGAGGAGGAAGCAGTATCGACAGAAAGAAGAGCACGACAGCAAAGCTGCAGAGAGACTGTTTGATGTGAATGAACAGGTTTATCTGCGCAATACTGCAGGAGAAAGTCCAAATTGGATTCCTGGAGTGGTAAAGCAGCAGACTGGCCCTGTCTCATACAAGGTGCTAGGTGAAAAAACCGACCAGTTGTACCGTCATCATTGAGATCAGTTGAGGCCTCGTTTCTCTCCAGACGCTCCAGGGCAAGCACCTGAGGAGGGATCAGCTGAACGGGCAGCGCAGGTAGAAACGTCTTCAGGAGCGGAGCTTATGGCACCTGAGACCCTGGCATCTGAGCTGCCAAGACCTCCTGAACCGCCTAGTCCTGTGGCAGTAACCTTGAGGCGCTCACAACGTACCACACGTTTGCCACAGCGCTACCAGAACTGGGCATAGTGATAAGAAGTTTCTAAAGACTAGGACACTGATTGCTGAGTTTTAGTTTATTGATATTTGAGTAACTGATTAAGAGCATTCAGTACAGTAAAGTGTATATGTTTATATTTTTTGTTGTTGACAGTTAAAGTGATTAATGCACATTGGTGGTAAACACTGTTTTTGGGGTGTCAAAATTTTTTGAGTCAGTTTTGAGCTAAAGGGCAGGAAATGTGGTATATTGCAGTACTACAGTATTTATTTGTTACTGATTGACCTAATGGACTTACCGTACATTTGAGTTAAAAGCTCTGCGCATGCTCTGTAAGGCGCCGGTGTCACGCCCAAGCTGTTAAATTGCTCTCTGTTTTCCTGACCGATCAGTAAAGCTGCAAAACGTATGCCACCGCCTCGTTATTTGGGAAAACACCACACAAACAATGCTTTGAAATCGATCATTGTTTGCTTCATACATTGATTAATCATTGGCAAAATCGCTATGTTGAGAAACAACGTTGGAAATACGTTGCTATTTCAACTTTGGTTAGATTTGCAAAATCAAAACCAAAATGAACGGTTATTCAACACTGGCACCTGACGTTGATTCAACAGTGAACCGGCGTTAAAATGTCAGCTGGGTCTCCTTCTATTCAATGTGCGTCCCCAGTGCCAAAAGTCAACAACAATTAGCGAAAGGACATGACAGAGTCACGGTGCGCCAGTATGCGGAGCGCGTTATATTTGATCTGGTGCGCATTGTTTACTTTGAGTACGAACACCTGCGCACCACTTAATAAAAATGATATGTAACAAGTAAGGCGAATCATTTTTCAAATGCATTTTTACACAACACAACGTAGCAACTTTTAGTTTCAGTGGAAACAGTGCATCGCAGTAGTCTCCCGTTCTTTCGTTGACCGCTTGCTAGCATAGTTAGCGTGCTTGTGTCCTGAAAAAATATTTAGTTGTTCACTCCTTATTAAACACTTAACATTCTCTGTCCACTTTCCTTTTCTTAGGTCCGCTCATCTTTACAGAAGGGCTGAGGGGTCAAAGAATAAAGCGCAAATTTGGCACCTAACAAAGGGTAATGTATCTAGAGTGCGCCATCCAGTGGGAAAACGTGAGAATTGCAGGAAAAATAAAACGTTAACAAGGTTTAATATTCGAGTTCGGCAGGCCGGATTAAAAACCTTAAGGCCGCATACGGCCCCCAGGTCGTAGTTTGCCCATGCCTGCAACACAGGCAATTTAAATGGCATAAACTGTCTCAACAGCCTCAAACAGAATCTGGTCTTATGTGGTTTTCAGTGTTCACATTGACATTATTTTTTATTGTGAATGATAATGGTTTAAATTATAAACACTGGAAATTATAGCCTGACTGAAAAAGAAAGAAACAGCCATCCCAAGTCCTATTCAATACTTGAAAGAAAAACTTCTTTGTGGCCGGTTGACCCTCTGAAAGCAATCCCAAAGATAACACATACTGCTGAGTGGTTTGGAGAAAATGTTTTTAATTGATTTGATTGAGAATGGTGCATAAAATCTGTCTGTGCTCTGTACAACGATAATAAAGACTATCATATTCCACTGTTCTACTTCAGAATATGAAACTTTGATTTCACTAAATTGATTTTGCAGGCACAAAAAAAAAAAAACACTGCTTTGCATTTTTACATTCCATTTAGCGTCTGTGGAGCAGCCAGTTCGTGTGTGTACCATGAGCAGAAAAAAAAGAAAAGAAAAGAAAAATGCTGGCATTGGGTTGTAGGGAAGGCTGAGAAGAGCTGAAAGAAAAGTTGCCCAGAAGAGCTGAACAGAAAAGCTTAAAAGAAGAGCTGAACAGAAAAGCTTGAAAGAAGAGCTGAACAGAACAGATGAAAAGCATTTAGTGGCATATTGCATGTATAGATGTATGTATGGATGCTTTAAAAGCTTTGGAGTCTGTCTCACTTGCTCCCTCTCTATCTCTCTCTCTCTCTCTCTCCCTCTCTCTTTGGCACACACACACACACACACACACACACACACACACACACACACACACACACACACACACACACACACACATACAATTATCTACCTGCCTAGAGCGGTCCTAAGGGGCAAACTGTGTGGCCACTGCAAACATGCTTGCAGGCTGCAGGCCAGAGCCAAATGGGCCGAGCACCTGCCCCGGGTGTCAACAGACCCCTTCGGCTGTAAGTGCCAAGCTTCCTCCTGAAAGAAAGATGTGGAGCCAGATAGAAAACCATCTCATTACCTGCTCCCTGAGGCTGCAACTAAGAAGGGGCAGGAGAGTGTGAGGGCCATGGATCTTCTGTCAATGATCTTCATGAACTGTATTTAATTGAAATCTGATATATCTGTGTCCTTACTTGCTGCCTGACCAATTGAACAGCAGAAAACAGGCCGGACTTGCTTGACGAGGCATAATGCCAAGCGTTACATGTTACACGTATTGACCTATTTGCAAGATATGAATGAGGTCTGTTCCTGGTAGGGCTCCAGGATGGTAACGGCTGATCATTACATGCAGCTTGATGTTAACATGCTCTACTGTACCGACCCTGACTGAAGAATGTAATACAGGTATGCTGAAAGGCCAGCCTCTTACAGTGTTGGATAGTGGTGGGGATACAGGCAGGTAAGACAGAGCTGAGCAAAGAGCTGCTTAACTGTCTAGAAGCCCTCTGGGTTCTCCACCTTCCACTTTATCCTTTTAATATTTCATATGCCAGCCTCAACCATGCTCTGGCCAAATGTCTTTGCCTGAGTTGCTGGAATATGAATGAGAGTGTGCATTTACCCATTTACCTGGATGTCAGTGGGAAGCAGCTCTAAACAATACACCTCAGCCCTGGAAAGCTCACCTCTGCTCCCTCCACTGAGCTCAGCTGGCTTGTTACAGAGAGGAAGACGAGGACGGATTGAAGAGAAAACAGACAGAAAAATCCTTCAAACAGGAATAATCCACATACGTACATGTAGACATGTTGCTGTTCAGGACTGAAATTTAAATAACCTTGATTAACATATTGAGTAGTAAAAAAAAAAAATAAAAATCTGTAAAATTGTGAGGAAAATGGCAGTTTTCTCACTTCAGCCCTCCAATACTTTGGCAACAACTTATTCTACATATTATAAGCAAATTTATGATGAATTACAGCAATTGCCCTCCAAAGTTCTAAGCTGTTGAAATGAAAATAGGTGAATTGGCAGTAAACATTGGAGAATAGTACAAAGTCTTTCCCACTTTGCTGGCAGATAATTAAAAGTGCTCCCAGATTTTTCCTAAATCAAGGAAAATTTCTATGCAATGCATTTCTTTTGCTACTCTGAATTAAAGAAAAAACTGTTTTGCTTTTTTTTTGTATTGTATTCAGTGGGTTATGCCATATAGGCCTATAGTTAAAATAACCCTTACTCATCTTTTTGTACCAACGTGTCACTTGCTTGATCATCAGTGATAAAACAAAACAAAAAAGCCTCCTGTAGACTCATGGGCTGGGTTACTATCAGCCTGTTGCTAACATCAGGTGATCAAAATGCCAAAAAAAAAAAAAAAAAAATTATAATGTTTATCATTCTGTTAATGATTTCCCTCATTTGTATTTATTGGATAATACGTTTACAGCTACTAAAACAACAGTAATACTATCCATCCATCCATCCATCCATCCATCCATCCATCCATCTTCCTCCGCTTATCCGGGGTCGGTTCGCATGGGCAGCAGCCTAAGCAGGGAAGCCCAGACTTCCCTCTCCCCAGCCACTTCATTCAGCTCTTCCAGGGGAATCCCAAGGTGTTCCCAGGCCAGTCAAGAGACATAGTCTCTCCAGTATGTCCTGGGTCTTCCCGGGGGCCTCCTGCCAGAGGGATGTGCCCTGAACAACTCACTACGGAGGCGTCCGGGAGGCATCCTAACTAGATGCTTGAGCCATCTCATCTGGCTCCTCTCAACACGGAGGAGCAGCGGCTCTACCTTGAGCTCCTCCCAGATGGCAGAGCTTCTCACCCTATCTCTAAGGGAGAGCCCAGCCACCCTGCGGAGTAAACTCATTTCGGCTGCTTGTACCCGCAATCTTGTTCTTTCAGTCACTACCCAAAGCTCGTGACCATAGATGAGTGCAGACGGTGCAGAGTCCGCACTGCAGACGCCTGCCGATCTCCCGCTCCATTCTTCCCTCACTCGTGAACAAAAGCCCGAGGTATTTGAACTCCTCCGCTTGGGGCAGGATCTCTTCCCTGACCCGGAGAAGGCACTCCACCTTTTTCCAGCTGAGAACCATGGCCTCAGATTTGGAGGTGCTGATTCTCATCTCAGCCGCTTCACACTTGGCTGTGAACCTATCCGTCGAGAGCTGGAGGTCACGGACTGATGAAGCCAACAGGACCACATCATCTGCAAAGAGCAGAGACCCGATCCTGAGATCACCACACCAGACCCCCTCAACACCACGGACTCCCTGAGGGACACAGTCGAATGCCTTCTCCAAATCCACAAAACACATGTGGACTGGTTGGGCAAACTCCCACGCACCCTCAAGAAGCCTGCTGAGGGTATAGAGCTGGTCCACAGTTCCACGTCCAGGACGAAAACCGCATTGCTCCTCCTGAATCCGAGGTTCGACTATCCGGCAGACCCTCCTCTCCAGTACACCTGAATAGACCTTACCAGGGACGGTGAGGAGTGGGGTCCCCCTATAGTTGGAACACACCCTCCGGTTCCCCTTCTTAAAAAGAGGGACCACCACCCCAGTCTGCCAATCCAGGGGCACTGCACCCGATGTCCACGTGATGTTGCAGAGCCATGGCAGCCATGGCAGCCCCACAACATCCAGAGCCTTAAGGAACTCCGGGCGGATCTCATCCACCCCCGTGGCCCTGCTACCAAGGAGTTTTTTGACCACCTCGACAACCTCAGCCCCGGAGATAAGAGAACTCACCTCCGAGTCCCCAGGCCCTGCTTCCTCACTAGAAGGCGCGTTGATGGGATTGAGGAGGTCTTCGAAGTATTCTTTCCAGCGATCCACAATGTCCTGAGTCGAGGTCAGCAGCACACCATCCCCACTGTACACAGTGTTGACAGTGCACTGCTTCCCCCTCCTCAGGCGCCGGATGGTGGTCCAAAATCTTTTCGAAGCCGTCCGGAAGTCGTTCTCCATGGCCTCACTGAACTCCTCCCATGCCTGGGTCTTTGCCTCAGTGACCACCGTAGCTGCACTCCACTTGGCCCACAGTCAGCACCCGTCCCCCCCACCCAAAGGTGGAGGGAGGCCACCCTCTCGTTCACCAGGATAAACTCCAATGTACAGGCACCGAGCTGGGGGCAACAAGAATCGCCACCCCTGCCCGCCGCCTCTCACCATCGGCCACTCCAGAGTGGAAGAGAGTCCAACCCCTCTCGAGGAGGCTGGTTCCGGAGCCCTTGCTATGCGTCGAGGTGAGGCCGATTATACCTAATCGGAACTTCTCAACCTCGCGCACCAGCTCCGGCTCCTTCCCCATCAGAGAGGTGACATTCCACATCCCTAGAGCTAGCTTCTGCAGCCGGGGATCGGGCCGCCAAGGTCCCTGCCTTTGGCTGCCACCCAATACACACGGCAGCCGACCCCTTTGGCTCCTCCTGCAGGTGGTGAGCCACGGGAAAGGGGTCCCATGTTGCTTCTTCGGGCTGTGCCTGGCCGGACCCCAACAATAATACTACTGGCTTTCAAATATTAAACAATACACATTCTAATTCTGGCAGTGATGGAGAAAAATCACTGCTGCAAAGACATGATGAGATTAGAGAATTAGAGAAGCTACTTAGTGTATCACCACTTTCTTTGGTGGCTGTTTTTAAACATTTCCAAAGGGCATAACACTGTGGCCGTTTGCAAAATATGTGCCGCAAAACCTCAGGTTTTAACTCAACTGATCTAGTCACATGAGTTTGACATGGAGGAGCAGAAGGATGGAGTGTTCACGCTAACTGATGTAAATGACACGCGAATGCCATTTTATAAAAGATTTGGGCTTTTAACAGGCAGCAAAGTATGAATATACATAGAAATTATTTGTCATATTTATTACATTTATGTCATAACTGTTGAGAAATTCACATATTTGTTCTTGTTTGCTAGCACAGCTAGCATGATCCTTTTCATGCTGTTATATTCTTTAAGGTATGCGAAATCTTCCATCATATCTGACATACTATCGATGACCGGACATCAGTGAAAAAATATTTTGTTTTTATTCTTATCTTATTAAACACTCAGCACTCATTGTACACTTTTTTTTTTCCTTTGGTCGGCTCTTTTTTAAAGAAGGGCTCAATGTGCAATATGAAAAAGTGAGTTTAAGAGTAATGATGTGTTCATGCGTGTTTGGAAACATTGGAGAAACCAGTTCTTAGTTGACTCTGGCTAGAGCAAGATCAAAATGAATGTAAATTAATAATAATAACTACATTTTATAATATAGTTTAAACAAGTTAGGTGGGCTGGATTAATAAGCCTAACGGGCTGTACGTGGCCCCCGGGCCACAATCTGGTATCATTATGCATAGTCAAAACGCATCAAACTAAACTTCAAGTTTATGTGATGCTGATGTACATTTGAACATATTGTATTGCATGTGCTGAAATGTAAGAGATGATGTCAGAGCAGCACTGACTGTTGTGGCTGCACAGATCTGGTTTAGTCCCCCTCTGTAAAAAAAAAAAAAAAAGCGTCTCTGTGAAAGAGTGAGCATTACATTTTCCCAAAATACTGCTGATTTGGTGGTTTGGCTCAGAGCACTACTTTTGACCTGTCAGGCCACACTAACCATTTTGCAATCGGAACTACAACACCAGAGGGAGACCTCCAAAAATAACACAAGAGGGTAACAACAGCGTCAAGCTGTCTGCTTGGTGGCCCACCGTTGCTTCTGCCATATCTGGTGCACTGGGAGGGAGGACAAGCAGTTTTTGGCTCATGATTCCTGATTAAAAAACAGTGTGTAGTTGGGGCCTCTTGTCACTCTTAGCATGTATTCAGTTTTTTAGCAATCCCAGAAAAGAGACACTTCCCAGATAGAATTTCCTTTCAAATGACTATATAAGCCAAAGAAAATAAATGTTCCATTGTTTCATACCAACAATTTGAGAATGGTCCCCAGAAATAACACACATTTATATGATTATACCTTCAACAGAGCCATACCAACTGTTAGTAACCTCTGGAATATCCTATTAAATTGTTGGCTCGTACAATTATTACCACAATCTAGTAATCTACTCTCGTCATTTACTGCTGTATCCCTTAGCGGGGTCATGGGGGTTGGTGGGGAAGAGGGCTATGCCAGCAGCCTCAGGGCAAGCAACGGGTACACCCTGGACCAGTGTCACATGATAGTGTTAACCACTCAACCACTATAGCACCATGGCTTTTTAAATTCACTACAAATAAGGAAAAGGGGAAAATGTCCCTGATCACCATAGAAAATCTGTCATGTGTTTGTTTGTTTGTTTCCATTTGGCAGACTATGCAATGTTTTGATAATCAAATGCTTGTATTTATGTTGTTCTCGTTTGTGATCCTACCATTGAAAAATTAACCCTTTAAATATTGGTGATATTTTCAGGAAAAATGACTAAAAATACACACCCAAAGTGAATGAAGAATTACTCCACAATAATATGGTTCATATGAATGTTCTTTGTCTCAAGGGTCATCCAGGGAACTCAGCTCAACTCAACTCAATTTATAAAGCACTTTAAATACAACCACAGCTGTCACAAAGTGCTGTACATAATAACATAAAAACATAAAACAAACAGTAAAACACTAAAAGCATAAAACAAGCAGTAAAACAATAAAAACAATAAAACAAATTTGGTCTCATGCTGGGTCACAAGCCAAGGAATAAAAGTAAATTTTTAGACGGGTTTTAAAAATTGACAGTGAGAGAGCGCTTGTCTAATGTGGAGAGGTAAGTCATTCCACAAAGAGGGAGCAGTAACAGAAAAAGCTCTCAAAGAACTTCATAGAATATATTTCCAGTAACAATGGTCCCATATACGCAGATCACCTTCAACTCCTTGACTACAAATGTACCAAATTTTATAAAATTCAAGCAAAGGGCAAATGTTTTACCCAGGACACCACCAGGCAGCCGCTCAGTTTGGCAGAAATGACACTTACAGTAAGTGTGCCAAATGGGTTACTTTCCACTTCCAGTTGAAACTTGTTGGAAAATACAACTTATCTCCGTTACAGGAGTCTACTGATATATACTATATATAGAGTATCTTCACCAGCTTTGCTGACAAATACTCAAAAAATGCAGCTGAAATGCTATTTTTTATTCATGGCATTAATTCAGCATATTTATTGCATATTTTATAATAATTGCACGTAAATATCTGGTTCGTTAACTCAGTAAAACCCAATGCCTCCCTGTATTAATAGCTTGTATGGACTTACAGGATTAGCCAGTCGCTACAGAAGACTTCATTTAATGCAATTAGACTGTGGTTTAATTGTTCTTTAATATCTATGGCTGAAGCCAACATGCTACATGCAGTTATTACAGCTAATGACAGCAGCGAAAGACAAGCCCAGAGAGCGCTGCTAGTGTGTGAGTGTGCTGAAGGAAGCAGTGAAATGTTTTGTCTAATAGACCTTTTGTTAAATTGGTTCCATCCGCATGTGATAAGAGCGTTAAAAATTAATGATTTATAACTATTGAACTAGAAATCACATTTTAATTAGGCAGTAATTTATGATCATTTGCCATCTTTTGAGGCAGAACAGTTAATAACTGTTAATTAGCCGTTGATGATATGTCCTTTCAACATATACCCTAATGGCCAATTTTCAGTCTATATGAGCAAAGATACTAGTGAGAAACCAGTTGAGAGTGTGTTTAGACACATGTGAAAAGACAGACGTGGAAAAATATAGAAATGTTAGACAAAAACAGAGAAGTGTTAAGTCCATCTGTACCATCGCTCTCTTGGCACAAGTCTTTTGCACCTTACCAGGCTGGCTATGTGTGCCTGCCAAGTCCATCCATCTATCCCTGCTTCAGTGTGCCAAGCCAGCACACAGGGACAGAAGACAGGAACACACTCTCAGAGAAGTTATGCCAAGAGGAAAATAAAAGCCGAGAAATAGTAAAAAATGAGACAAATTATGCAAAGAGAAAAACGGAATCATACCTTCTCTGTCTTTTTTAATAGCCAGGTTCCAACATTCTCCTGTGGAAATTGCGCTTTTACGTCCTTGGCTTTACATCCATGACCTTTTAGACTTTAGACCATCAAATTTTCCTGCATGAAAAAAGTCACAATAATGAAAACGTTATTGCAGTGAATTGAGCCGACTTGTGTGAAACACACTTAATGTTTGTGAAATGAGAGCTGATACGTGGAACACTGAACCGCCATGTCTGGCTGGTGGCATGTTTCCATTTCCATGTGCAGTACGGCTGTTGCAAGTTTTGTGTGGGCAACAAATGAGATTAAACACTCTCTTATCCTGGTAAACATGCCCGGCTAAAAACACATTTTTTTCTCTCTGTGATTTTCTGTTGTGCCAAGCACACATGTTTTCTTTACGGTTTACAGGCCACTTCCTCTGTACTGTCCAAGGAATCCGGAATCTGTGTTTCCGTGCATCCACCTAATTTGCATTTCATTTTTTAAAACGTAAAAAAAATGTAGCTGTACATTTAATTTACAGTCTTAAATAGGTTAAATAAATCTTGGATCAGTCATTTTTTTAAACTCATTGACGCTGATTGGAACTCTGCATTCATTCCACCATGATATTTGAGTCTACTCACTGGGCTGCTTCACAGCAGCAAATATTTTAAAAGGCTTCAACGATGAAGAAAGTCAGGATATGAAATCAGTTTCTTTGAAGGATTTCTCCACTGTTCTTTGCTGTGTTTAATAACTTAAATACATTTTTGATATATATTGCATATTTGTAACTTATCCCCTCCAGAATCTGTGTTTGATTAGAATACTCCTGTTATTTCTCCCAACCCAACTCAACCAATTATGACAGTTTGTCATAATCTGTGCTGGGGGAGGACATTTTTACAAAGACCAGCAGAAACTGTTAAAAACAGCTCTGCATGATTTTTCCAACTAGCCAGTTCACTTCTATTTTCACATTATCAAGAAATCTTCATAAATTCAAAGTGCATCAATTTCACCTTTCGGTCGTGTACATGACTCTTTCTGGGGCTCTAACGTTCAGAGCTCTATTCACTCCATTTTATGCAGATATTGCATCCACATGTTCATTAACCAAGATTTGTTATCCTCTAATTCATTAACAATCTACTTTGGATTTAATGCTGAAATCAAAGTGATGCATCTGGTCTACAATTGTAATAGTACATTTGTTTCTCTCTCTCTCTCTCTCTCTCACACACACACACATACACACACACACACACACACACACAAAGTTGTGGTGATAAAATATACTGAAAACTGACAATAATTTGAATGATCCACATTCTTCAAGACCGACCTCACTGTCGTTGAAACATAGTTCTTGTATGTTTGTGTATATGCAAAGAAGAGGGTACTTGTAATGACCTGGTTGAGTGTCAGCATGTTGGATACTTTCCTTTAGTAGGTACTAGATTCCAAGAAAGCGGAGTAGATGCGTTTTTATTTGAAGGTATACCATAACCCCGAGCAGACAAGGCAAGGCAGCTGCTAATTAAATCAATATGAGATAATGAAGTGCAATTAGAGGCTTCGGGCTGGGCTGATGCTCTGCTGTAAGCACCGCTTTCCATCCCTATGGGCTCATGCCTCTTTAGAACCTGTTAGTTTTTCCAAATCCAGGAGCCACAATCCCCACAGCACCCATTTGGAGGAGTGCTCCCAAGGCTGTCAAAGGCATTCACACAGAAAGAAAGTTCTCCTTCCATTTATCCTTACCTTCCTCACCAACCCCCACTACCAACAACACCCTTGTCTTTCTCACATTTTCAACTCTGCCTCTTTTTTTGCTCTTTAAGAAGTGATAAATTAGAATTTTAAAAGTTGTTAGAGTGTGATGAGATGCAGAGTAGCACTGAATGAAATGAATGCATGAAACGTGCTAATTAGACACAGCATCTGTTTTCAGATCAGTTTGAATTTTTTTTTCGACTTGCACTGATTCTGACTGGCACTGTACCTTTCTAAAGATTGAATTAAATTTGGTCATTTTGCAATATAATTCTTACACATTATTACTTTATTTGATTTCCAGGAGTTTTCATTGGTTTTTAAAAGTCAGCAGATGGCACTATTTAGCTTTCCCATGTCTCAGCAGGAACACATTAATAGTCCAGATGTCTCATGCAGAACTTCAGCAGCAGCAGCTTCATCCATGATCTCAGTGGTCACCACTGACCTCTGCAGACTCCCACTCTGCAGTCTTAGACTCAGAGGTGTTACCTGACAGCAAACACTGAAACATTCAGGAGAATGCAGATCTCACCAGCTCAACACTGTCACAAGGTGAACACGGAGACGTGTCACATCCTGATCTGACATCTGCTGCCACTCTCACGATATTTACCACATTATAGAAGCTCAAAAGTCAATAAACATTCAGGAGAAAAACTGGTGAAAACTGTTCTACATCAGGTCTGTCACATACTTTCCTTTTGGCATCAGGAGCACTTAGGGCTGGCATCTTCTGCGCTGCTTGTGCTGACGTCTAATGGGCTTTTAAGAGCTTTGCAAGGGGACTATTTGTGTACCATCAGTGAAAGCCTGTGATCGCTACGTGACAACGATATTTTAAGCTAGCTCCTTTGCAGTGTAGATGAGTACCCTGAGCTGTGGCTTTCCCCAGGGGAGCTTGTGCTATTGAGATCTAACAGCTCAACTTCTCTCCCACTTTCTAACTCAGTTGTCTGTTGCCAGTGAGACAACTGAGAAGACTTGATTTCTCTTTTTCACCTGAAAATGCATGTTTATGAAGAAATAGAACACGACTAAACAGGGTGTTTTCGAAGCCTGCTCTGCAGAAAAGAGGGAAAGTTTTCCACATGTTTGGTTTCTCCCCAGAGACACACAGCAGTCACACTTTTTTCCCTTGCTAACATTGAAAACAACAATAAGAGCACTGAAATTGTAGCCTATTTGTGGATAAACTCATGCCGCTCAGGGATTTGTGCTCTGAAGTGGCATTATTGCAGGGTTACACTGCGTGTTGACAGAGTAATCTCCTCTGCATAGGCTGCCTTCGAGCTGCAGAAGTTCAGGTAAACATTATTTACCTGCTGCTATAAGGGACACGTCTGTAATTATAGCCCCGTATGCCTTGTGCCCTATCCTTACATGCAGCTGCATATATCGTCTTTAGTTGTCTGTATCAGTGCCTTTCAACACGTGCTTTATTTGTGAAAACCAGTAAACTCCAGCTATTTTAAATGGTCTTTGCAAAGTGGAGCCTCAGCCATTGATTAAACCCATGAAAAATGAATTAATTCTTTCGCAGTTCTTTATTTCATCTCATTTATTTCATAGAAACGTATCATCGTGTAACATTAATTTGAGCTAGACAATTTGTGATATTTGAATAATTAAGCCAGGACTGTTTGAAGCAGAATATCACCCTGACCATCACCCTGGCTGGACTGCATGATACTGTTTATTGTAGTCACAACAACACATGATTTCAAAGTTTACATAAAAACTAACTATTATTCTAAACTATTGAAAGAAAGAAATAAAACAACAAATTCTACTTTTTGTGCTTTCTGAAATAAAAACATTTTAGCACTTTTCAGGCCAAAAGCATTAACATTTGTACAGCCACTTTGAGCTTTACAGACTATGGACATATTTAATTATGAAAGACACATGACTTTTTATTCTCTCTCTGTGTTATGTTCCTCTATCCTCACCAAAATAGATAAGAAAAAGAAATAAGAGAAGAATGGTCACAGTGCTACAAAGAGAGCTGATAAAAATGCTATTGGAGAGAAAAATGGACTTGTGATTCAAAAGAAACATATTTAAAGTAGTAAAATGCCACAGATAAGTTAATAAACCTAATGAGTTCACACAACGTGTAACACCTAAGCACATGTGGGGGTCTGTATGTGATAACAGTCCCCAATCTATTCCATGTTATCATTAGTTAAATAATCACTTCACATTTTCTTAGACGTTGTTGCATCCACCAGCGCCTACAGTCGTCCCGACAACAGCATCAACAACAGCATCACAGCAGGTACTGTAGCTCTAAGTGGGGAGTGTGTAAAGCCAGACAGTGGACCCTACAGAGTAACTGGATAGAAAACAATAATTAGTAGTGTTCATGGGAATTGTCATATACGTTCATGTCACATCTATACAGTATTGGTGGAATAAAACAATTAACAGGAGTGCAGACTGTGATTCTGGAGTCTAATTGTTGAGTCTAATTATATTTTTGCATCTATTAAGCTCCAGGAGGAGATAAATAATGACTGCCATTTGTTTCCAATCTGCAATAAAAAAAGGGAAACAAAGAAATGAAGCACATTACTACAATAGCATTTATATATATATATATATATATATATATATATATATATATATATATGGTATGGTGGGTATGGTCGTGAAATCTCCTTTTATGATTACACTTTTTCTATTGTAAAGTTAGGGGCTGATAGAGAAACATGACAGATGAGAGATTAGGAGTGAGAGATGCAGGATGTTATCTCTGCTGTGAATTTGACAGTGTAATTATGATATGGAAAATGATGCTGAAAGAGGAACATTGAGCTCACTGTAGCTTTTGTTGCCACCATGGTTAGAGTTATTAATGTCTCCATAACAATTAGAAAATATTTTGGGACCTAATTCAGTTGTTATGCAGTTAATATTACAAACTTACCTCAAACTGAGAAATAAAGTTAGTACAAATACTGTGACTTTGGTGTGACATTATTGAGTCACAAACTGACTGAACTTTTCTCAAACCAGAACTTTAGGACAGAATATGCACAATGCATATAAACAGTTTCTTCTCAACATTTAGTCACAGAACAAATCAAACTCCTCTCCTCCCACATTTAACATGCACACACATAAAACACACACCCACCCACCCACACACACACACACACACACACACACACACACACACACACATTTATTTCTGGTGAATCTGCCATTTAATAATTATGAGGTGTAAAATCCTTGCCAACGGCAAGCATACTGAAGGATGTAATTATGACCCTTTTTTGTAGAGCCCACGCTCAGTGGAAATGCCTATTTTTCTATTCAGAGAGAGAGAGAGAAAGAGAGAGAGAGAAAGAGAGAGAGAGACAGAGAGAGAGGGAGAGGGAAATGACAGGAAAATGTGTCCTTCATTGCAATTAAGGACAATAATTCTGTGCGAGAAAATTGTTTCAATTGCTTTTGAGCCCAGGAGCAAAATCGCACTGATGGTTTGGGGTGATTGTTTGAAATGGGGGTGACAGCAGGTGAGGGAGTGACATTTTTGGATAGTGGAAGCGTTGGTTAAATGTGCGTAAGGAATTAAATTACGTCAGAGGTCAAAGCACAAAAAGAAACAAAATAATTTTTCTTCTGTATTTCTGAAATATGCATTTAGTTTTGTTTTGTATAAAAACATATAGTAAAAGCATGTAACAAAATAAGGCTGACAATCACTCCTACATGTGAAGACATCTTTAAAACAGGTTACTAGTTTAGTAAGACTTTTAACTGTTCAACCTCAATGCATGTTATGTTACAAAAGTTGAACACAAAAAATTCAATTTCATTACCGCATTGACAACAATGATCGAAAACCATTTGTTCCTTAAGTCCAGAAAATAATTTAAATATACAGTATTTATCAAGGTAGGGGGAACAGTTTGGGCTGAACTATTGATTATCTAGTCATATTATTAGACAACAATGAAATATTCTGCTTTGGTTGGTCAGTTGTATGTGCTGTATTTCCAAAGTAAGCGTTACCCTTTACTTTAGCAGCTGTGTGTAACACTGTGGAAGATGAGGAATTTGAATTCTATATTTTTCTGAAGTGCAGCATAACACATATTGTTTAGTTCCAACCACAGTGAGTGTTAGATCATTTCACACTGCTCATGCATCGATAAGTACACAGCAGCACAGCCCTGTCTCTCATGCATAAAGACACCGTACTTTAAATAGAGAAACCACACCAAACCTGGACAGAAACTCGTTTGTTCCGGCCAGGACATTTCATATGTAATGAGAAACTCAAGTCCAGAATTCCTGGAAAGCCTTCACAGGACCCTCCCTCTGCACACATCACACACAATCTTTTTCTATGCACACCATTTGCAAGAAACACTCTTATTATTGTTACATTAATTATTGTTTTATTATTATTATTTGCATGCCTTTATTACTTTGTGTGTCTTGATATTCCTGGCATGATACAACAACTTAAACCCTACAAGAAAGTTTGTTTTCTTTTTCTGAGTCAGGTAGGGCACATTTAAGTGCAGCTCATTTATTCTCTGGTATTTAAAAGGGGGATTTTTGGTGTGAATGTGTGTGTGATCAAACCCAGGCTGCTTTCTTTAAGATGCTCCAGCTGGACTCGGAACAGGGAGGGCTGCAGTTGGGGGACGGCACTGCTTTGTTTGTGTATGAAATCCTGTGGTGGGATCGCATCTGTGGTAGTTGGTGGAACAAAAGTCTGAATAAGAAGAAATGGGCACCGGTGGGAAATGGAAAGCAGCTTTCGAGGAGGGAGGCATGCACACACGTGTGCTCACTGTTTACATTGGGCTGCGACACTACTCGCGGATGCATTCCAGCGCTCACGGTGGGCTCACCAGATCCGGATCCACATTTTCACGCTTGACTTAAACGAATGTTTATGTGAGAGCACAGAATTCTGTGCTCTCCTGACATTTTAAGGATGAAACTATTTCTTTGTTTCATACGTGGCTGCATCACTCTTTCTGATCATTTGGCAGCTAGAGGGCCCTCTGAAGTGGTCACACGCATCCCACATCCCATTTCTGTCTCTAAACAGTTAACACAGCTCTTGTTCTCTCGATGGCAGAGGGTGTGCCGCCGTCTTTGCTGCAATCAAAATTCATGGAAAATAGAATCTTTTATATGCAAAACAAACAATGTGGAGGAAATAAAACATTCAGGCGAGCTGTCAGGTCCTTTCAAGAATCAATAGGAGGCTTTTCATCTGTGTCCCAACCTCTTCCTGGTAATTATCCTTCATATTTTATGCCTCCCTCTCCTGCCTACTTACACACAAAGATATAATGTGCCACACACATGCATATTAACACAGGCACATATTCTACACTGGACCCACGTACAATCCCATGGAATCATGACATAAATAAGAATTTGCATAACAGCAATTATTAGCCTGGAATTGCCACAGAGATTTTCTTTTTTTAAATATATTATTCTTTCTACCTTGGACATATGACATGACATCACAATGCATGTTGGACTTAGAGTGTGAATATGCTGGGAGAGAGATAGAGAGAGAGGGAGAGAGCAGGATGGTCAGACACCTTGATCAGGATTAAAGTGTTGTCAGTGACAGAGTGACGTGCCCTTGAACAGAATCACCCTTAAAGTGTCCTGTCATCACATTCCTGCCTCCCATTACCAGGGCCATGGGAGCCTCTGGGATGACAGAGAGTGATTGGGCTTTCCTTCCTTTCTCTGAACACTGCTTGAGCTCCCTGCTATGCCAGACAGAAAATGTTCAAGAGAAAGAACAGATGAAGTGTTATTGGTCCCATGGCGGTAATGCTTATGAACGTGAGAGCTGAAAGGAGTATGTGAACTGTCGCAGTCTGAAGATATTGTGTGACCAACCAGAAGTGAATAACTGCAGATTTTACCATCCACAGACTTTTACCCAATCCTACCAAAGGTATTCCCGCCTGCCTCACCACAGGAGAGTCTTGGCAAAGCCCAGCACAGGAAAGGCAGAGAGATGAAGATCACATATATTCCTGTTAACAAGCTAATGCGCTAAAAGTTGAGCTGTACAATATCTTTAAATAAATCACCCTGACTGTGGGTTTGATATGATCATCATTTTTAATTAAAGACGTGAGCTTCATAAAAATGAAGAGTCAAAATAAAAGCAGTGATAAATAATTGATTGTTACTTTATAAATAATAATTATACATCATTATTAGTGTACAAAATGTAAACAATACAATTAAAAATGCTTTTGTTATCCTTTTTAGTTATTTCATATTTAAAAGCCCTGATCTCAACTTGCATCTGCGCGACAAAATTGCTGCTGAGATGATTTTGTGCTTTAGATGGTGAGTGGCTGTTCGGTGTGGAACAGAAGCTGGACCCATACGTGGAAGCAGAAGTCCCAACAAGTCTTTATTGTCCAAAAAACTACTACAGAAACGAACCAAAAATCACTACCAGTGCTAGGAAACAGTCTTACAAAAAAAAAAAACCAAACAAACAAAAAACTAAAAACGCTAAATTAACTAGGTTTAAGAAAAAAATCACTAGCCGTGCTAGGAAACAGTTTTCCCAAAACAAACAAAAAAACAAAATCCACAAGGAAAAAAAAAAAAGAGCCACAAGGAGTAACACAAAGAAACACAAGGGAGTAATCCACAAGGAGACAATGGAGAACAACAATCTAGCAAAGGGAGCCTGAGGAACCCTGCCTTAAATAGTGCCACTGATTAGACTGACTTCAGGTGTGCACAATTAGTCCAAAACACAGTAAAACTAGCAGTAAACACAGGAAAGGGAACTAAAAACATACAAAATAAAAGCATCCACCAGGACATGTTACAGTGGACGAAAGTTTAACTCCTCCTCATCAACAAGGTTCTATTTGTGCTCTGATATAGGTTTGTCAGGCTGACAGAGTGACTGCAAGAAGTATTGGTTCTTACAAGTTAGAACTTCTGGTTAGATATATGATGACACTTAAATGTATAGAATCAGTCAGGAATAAAATTCATTTTTCCAAACTAAAATAGTAATCAAATATGCAGTTCATAGATTTCAAAGATCCAATCCCCCGTTCACTTGCCTCGCTAACATCCTCTCTGGGTGATTGTAGATGTGAAATCACAATAGTTTACCTTTCAAGTATTCACCATAGACTAAAATTAAAAATTTTGTGTGTCCTCTCGCTAAACAGTATGATGGCTAAATTGCTCCCTAACAAATTCTTCATTTGTCCCCCCACCAAGTTTTGAAATAGGACATCTGCCCCAGGCTGTAATGCTGTATGGCGCAAAAACAAAAACAAAAACAAAAAAAAAGAAAAATGTAGTAAAAGAAAACTAAGGTGTTCTAAAGCTGACCAACTGTGAACAAAACCCCCTGTATATTTCCCTCCACTGTTCTTAGCTGATATTTTGCAGTGCTGAAAATCTGGCCTGCGAGAATCCGTTGAGACAGACCGACTGTGTGGTGATGCGTACAGGCCTGGGAGGCTGTGATGGAAGGGCTCTAATGAGGCATAGCACAGAATGAAATATTAAAATTTCTAATTAAATAGAGAGACCTCTGCCACTCTTGTCAAGGTTGTTTAGACCATTATGACTGTCATGTGACCTGATCCGTTTAGGAGTTTTCTTGTGCTGGACCTGACAGACAGCACACACCTTTCTCCATCAACCTGCTGAAGAAGCTTCTTCCAGTTCAATGCCTTTCCTGCTTCAACTGACAGCCCGAGATAGAAACTACTCACACATTTTATTTATTGAAACAAAAGAATTAGAAGCAAAAGTATTTTTTGGCACAAGGGATTGGTTCTCTCCTGATCTGTTTGACTTGCTGTCATTTTCATGAAGGTGAAACTCGCCTCTGGGACAGAATTACAGTGAGAAGGAAAACAGGAGAGCAACAGGGAGGTGGATATAACAAAGATAAAGGTCCTTTAGGTGCTCCAGACAGGAAGCTCTTAGAGGTTGGAGGTGAAGCAAACAGCCATCCAAATCTCTGCTCCGCTGTTGAGCATGAATGTTTGAGCAGCTTGTTGTCTCAGACCTAGTGAAAATGTAAAAAGACCTTGCCCTTCACTCTCATTGAGACCTGGGGTCTGCATACTGTATACTAAGTAGATAGCTATTGTGTGTAGAGTCAGTCCTATCCTTGTTTGAATTTTAATCATACTGTTTTATTAAGCTCTCTGGGATTTTTCCATGTTTTAATATTATTATTTTTTTCCTCCAAAACAATCTATGATGACTGCATTCTGTTTCACTGCAAAAAGCAATTGTTTTTTTTTCATACAAAATGTATTTGTTATGTTCTCTTAATGGATTTTTGCAACCTTCGCCGTGTCATACACGGAGGTCTTAGTGTCACTCCTATTTGACTGCGCTTGTAACATGTCTTACCTAGTTTCTCTACACATGATAGACGTTGACAGATATAGCTGAGGAACATTTTTTAAATGAACCAATTTGGTTTGTTTAAGACATCAAAACTTGAGGATGTTTCATGCAAAACCCTTCTAATTGAATATATATCTTTTGGGTTTTATGTTATTTTTCCTTATTTGCCTCTGATAACATTTCGAAAATGAAGCTGGTGATACAAACGAGCATTTATTAGTTATTTTTGTCTTTTCCTCAGCAAAGTATCACCATAAACACAGTATGCTTGTCAGTTTATACTTAATGACAATAAAAAACCCAAACATAACAATCTTTCTTTGTTGAATTTTACTGGTCGTATTTGACATTCCACATCCCTAGAACTAGCTTCTGCAGCTGGGGATCGAATCGTCAAGGTCCCTGCCTTCAGCTGCCATCCAACACACAGACCCCCTTGGTCCCTCCTGCAGGTGGTGAGCCCGCAGGAGGGGGGTCCCATGTTGCCTCTTCGGGCTGTGCCTGGCTGGACCACATGGGCAAAGGCCCGGCCACCAGGTGCTCGCCATCGTGCCCCGCCCCAGGCCTGGCTCCAGAAGGGGGCCCCGGTGATCCACATCCGGGCAATGGATGCAATTTATATTTTTCTTCAATAGGGGTCAATGGGCTACACTATGTCTGTAGGTCGACAAGCAGCGGCGTTAGCAGTAATGCGGACTCTGCACTGATCTGTTGTGGTGAAGCGAGAGCAGAGCCGAAAGGTGAAGCTCTTGATTTACTGGTCAATCTTTGTTCCTACCCACCAATGGTCATGAGCTTTGGGTAGTGACCAAAAGAACAAGATCATGGGTATAAGGCCGAAATGACTTTCCTCAGAATCAGAATCAGAATCAGAAGCCTTTATTGTCATTGTACAAGAATACAACATTATAGGAGCCTAATAGTGGTGTTACTCCAAATCTAAATAAATAAAAAAAGTATGTACAAATAGTCTAAATAAAATAGAAATAAAAATAAAAATAGAAATAAAATAATACATATAATATTAATAAATACTTATAATATATAAAAATACTTATAATAATAATAAAAATAGAATACAATACAATACAAAGGTGCTGCAGTAGAAAAAAAATAGTGCAAGAGAGACAGAGCTAATATAAATATTGATTGTTGTTATTGCACACAGTATTGCACATGGAGACAGTTATTGCACATAGAGAAGTGGAGTTCAGCTACATAGTGCAGTATGTTGCGGTGTATGTATGTCCGGTTAGAAGTGGGGTGTGATTAGTGTATGTGTGTGTTCAGAATGGTGATGGAGGAAAGAAACTGTTCCTGAGTCTGTTTGTTCTGGATCTTACAGATCTGTACCTGACAGACAGCAGCAGGTCAAACGGGGAAGGGTGGGTGCAGTCACTGGTGATACCAGCCACTCTGTTGAGGCAGCGAGACAGGTAAATGTCCTTCAGGGAGGGGAGAGGGCAGCCGATGATCCTCTGCGCTGTCTTTACCACCCTCTAGAGCCTCTGCTGCTCGGCTTCAGTGCAGTGGGAACACCACACTGTGATGCAATAAGACAGGATGCTCTCGATGGTTGAGCGGTAGAAAGGTTACCAGCAGTTCCTGACTCACATTGTTCTTCCTGAGCCCTCTCAGGAAGTACAGGCACTGCTGTACCTTCTTGATGATGGTCTTGGTGTTGATGGTCCAAGTGAGGTCAGCCAAGATGGTGGTGCCCAGGCAGGTGAAGCTGTGGACTCTCTCCAAGCAGTCACCGTTGATGTAGAGTGGGGGTGGGTCTGCTCTGTGCTTTCTGAAGTCCAGGATGACCCTTGGTCTTTGTGGTGTTCAGGATGAGGTTGTTAGCCTGACACCACACAGACAGTTTTAGGACTTCGTCTCTGTAGGCAGACTCTACCATATCTCGTCATCCCCCGAGATATGGTATGGTATGGTCTGCAGTCAGCAGTATAGAGGGTGCAGAGCAGTGGACTCAGCACACACCCCTGTGGGGAGCCTGTGCTCAGTGTTTGGGTGGAGGAGAGGTGGGGTCCAAGTTTAACTGTCTGTGGTCTGTTTGTGAGGGAGTCCTTAGTCCAGGAGCAGATGAGCGGGTGGAGTCCTATGTCGGACAATTTGCTGACCAGGATGTCGGGGATGACTGTATTGAAGGCTGAGCTGTAGTATACAAAGAGCACCCTAGCGTAGGTATCTCTGTGTTCCAGGTGGCTCAGCACAGTGTGGAGGGTGATGGATATGGCGTCCTCGGTTGATCAGTTTGCTTTATAAGCAAACTGGTGGGGGTCAAAGGATGAAGGGAGGCAGTCTTTAATGTGGCCTAGGATCAGTCGTTCCACGCACTTGATAACAACAGGAGTGAGTGCAACCTGGTGGTAGTCAGTGAGGCAGGTGGATGACTGGTGGATGATTTCAGACAGGCAGGGGTGGAAGCCTGTGACAGAGACAGGTTGAAAATTTTTGTGAAGACCTATGAGAGCTGGTCAGCACAGGCCCTTAGTACCTTACCAGGAACACCATCCGGCCCAGCTGCTTTCCTGGGTTAGGAGTAGAGAAAGGTGGTCTGACTGGCCAAGGTGTGGACGCTGTGTGGCTCTGTATGCATGTTTAATGTTTGTGTATGCATGATCTAAAATGTTGTTCCCTCTGGTTGGACACTGGTTGGACACATGCTGGTAAAAGTTAGGGAGGACAGATTTTAGATTTGCCTGATTAAAGTTGCCAGTAATTATGTGTACACCGTTAGTGTAGATCTTCTGTAGTTTGTGTATTGTGTCTGATAAGAGTGAGAGAGCTGTGCTAGCGTTAGCATCTGGTGGTATGAAAACAGCTGTGATTAGCACAGCTGTTAGCTCTCTGTGTAGGTAGAAATGACCTACCCAGAGAGTGGAAAGGGACTCTAAGTCTGGTGAACAGTGTTTGTGAATGATTACGCTATATTTAGATCAGTCATTGTGCACATAAATGCATAAACCACCCCCTCTGTTCTTACTCGAGCCTTCTTTGTCCCGGTCGCTGCGGTGGACAATGTGGCTGGCTAGCTGGATAGCTGCGTTGGGGATCTGTGGGTGTAGCCAGGATTTGGATATTACCAGGACACAGCAGTCGCGAACGTAGCGATCTCCTTCCTCTCCTTCCATAAGTAGTTCCAGCTCATCCATTGTTGTTCAGGGATCGAGCGTTGATGAGGAACATACACGGGAGAGGAGGCCTGTGGGGGTCTCTTCTTAGTCTTGCTAATAGGCCTGAGTGGCATCCCCGCTTCTGCTTCCTGTCTCTCCTCTGTCTCCATCTCCTGCCGGCACCAATAACAATCCAGGAGGCACCCGCTGGTCTTGCAATCTCTGTAGGAATATCACGTGTGCGGCGAAACTCGTCTGTGACAGTTAACTGCATTGTAAAACCAATGTCAAGTAACGTCTGTCGACTGTAGTGGTTTTTAGCGTGTGCTGAGAAGCACGAAAAAAAGCAGAAAAACGTAAAAATAACAAAAGTAACACCACAGTCCGGGAGCTGCGACCCGCAGTCATCTTGCAATCTTCTCTGTAGGGTGGCTGGGCTCTCCCTTAGAGATAGGGTAAGAATCTCTGTCATCTGGAAAGAGCTCGGAGTAGAGCTGCTGCTCCTCCGTGTTGAGAAGAGCTAGATGAGGTGGCTCGGACACCTAGTTAGGATGCCTCCCAGATGCCTCCCTGGTGAGGTGTTCAGGGCACATCCCTCCGGTAGGAGGCCCCCGGGAAGACCCAAGACTCGCTGGAGAGACTATGTCTGTCGGCTTGCCTGGGAATGCCTTGGGATCCCTCCAGAAAAGCTGGAGAAAGTAGCTGGGGAAAAGGAAGTCTGGGCTTCCCTGCTTAGGCTGCTGCCCCCTGAACCAACCTCAGATAAAAGGTAGAAAATGGATGGATGGATGGTTGTATTTGAACTGCTGCCTTAGGCACCCAACAATGGCCCATGGCTGCTTTTTGGTCTCTATCTATAATCTTTTGCAAGTCATGAAGAAAAAGACAGAAAGATAAAAACCTCATGTCAGTCTCTAACGCAGAGCTTAAATGAGCCTTACCTATTTTTCCAACAACACCTTGGTGCAAAGCTGCTGCATCTGCAAATAATGAACACTCAACACCACTGGCCATTTATCAGTTCACTCGCTATTGTATGCACCTTTATGAGTATGTATAGGGCAGTGTCACCCATCCATCCATCCATCCATCCATCCATCCATCCATCCATCATTCATATTTTTTTCAGCTGACCTGCCTCATATCAGACACACTTTCCTGAGCACCCACGACCCCTGAACACAGCTCCAGTGGCGTGCACAGATGTATATCGTGTTTGTTAAGCTCCTTTTGCTCCCTTACTTCACTTCCTCCCCCTTTCTTCCTCCTCTGCATCACCCCTGTTTCTCTGTTCTGCCTCTGGAGACTTCAGCCTGATTGGATTCTGAAAGGGAGATCGAATATAGAGGTCAAAGAGAGCCTCGAGAACAGCCGTCAAGGTATGTTTGTGTGTCTGTGTGTGTGCATGCGTGTGCATGTGCCTCTGGTGTTTAGAAACTGACAGATGAATGTCTCATGAACTGAAAAACTTTGTTATATGTTTTCCCAGAATTTCATATCTTGTATCTATCTTCATCATAATGAGCTCAGGTCGTGGATGTTCATGTACATTATTAATCTTTCTGTACAGTGTGACATTGTTACACTTATCACTGATTGATTACCTTATTAATCACACTATACGGGACATGGGGACACGTTTTTTGCTGATGTGAATTTCTGCCATGTCCCTCCAATTGTGCAGCTTCACCATGTTGGTGGTGCAATACTAATGTGCCTGGGTTAAACCCACGAGCTCCCATATAAGCACTGTGGAGTCAATTAAATTCTGCCTGCTTAATGACTTGGAACCTCAGTGTTTGAGACCCCTCCCTCCCCTTGCCTACATCTCTACATTGATTGAGAGGGATTCTTGGACATGGTGCAGCACTCAAATGATGATATTTAATTTTTCTCTTACTGGGATTTAAAATGCCATCAGAAGCCTGTACCGACTCAGAAACACTTAAAAAGTTCACATAGTTATTTGATATCACAATGTGAATTGGTCCTTTTGCTGCCCTAACTTGTATGTTTCTTAAAATATAAAAGATAACATGAAGGTCACGGCATACTTGGTGCACATCTGGTTTCTTTTTCTCCTCTGGATATCATCATTCAAACTGCAAGACCCAAGGAGGCGAATAATTACGTCACTCAGAAAACTATTAGTCCTCCATGCTCGGGTCATTTCCTTGTCCTCCCTGCTCTGCCACCCCCCTCTCCTACCTCCCACACTCCCTCTCTGTTCTTCTGCCCCTTTGCCACATAAATGTCTACTTGACAGGGTGGAAAACAGCTTGTTTATTTCCTGTGATTTCTGTGAGGGGGAGAAAAAAAAACACACAGATCACTTTCCCTGCTGTTCAAGGCTACCTGAAGGTTCTTGTCCTCTCAGTCTCTCCTGGGCATTTGAGGACAGAGGGAGGGGGAGAGCAACAGAAAGATGGTGGGAATAGAGAGAGAGGACAGATATGAGAGATGTAGCTGGTAAGTGAATAAAAGTGTGTGGGTGAGGGAACGTGGTGTGGGCAAACCGTGAAATTGTTCCAAACCTGGTGACAGCGTTGAACACATGGCTCCCACCAAGGCCTCAGATTCCTGTAAAAAGGACCCTGTTCCTACCCCCACTCCCTAGCCCAGCTCCCAAACCTCAGACCCCCTCCTATCTGTCTCTCTTTTTTTCAGGTCTATTGCACACGGGGCGGAAAAGATCGTATTTATCACCTGTCAGCATTTGGCAGCCCTGAGTTACGCGACGCAGGACAGCATAAAATTATCATACACAGGCATGAAATTACAAAACCGCCCGGGGACCCCACAACAAAATTATTAAATTTTTTTTCCCAAAAATACAAAGAAGTATGTTTGCTTGAAACTTTTTTTTTTGACAGACAGAGAGATGCTGGATTTGGTATGATGGAGAAAATAGGACATGCAAAATGCAAAAAACATGCATTTTGGGGAAACTGTCCTTCACACTTGTTGTGTGATTAAAAAAAAGGTTCTGAAGCAGCTGTGACCTCTGGTCAGGGTGAATTTCTGTAAAGGCACAAGGGCAACTCTCCATCCTAGGTTCACTTTTTAATTACATTACTGGTAATGTTTTTTTTTATAGCACACTTTTTCTGACACATTTATCAAAGTATGATCTAAAAATACATGAACCACTGACAGCATGACCTGCAGCAAAAGTGAAAGAAATAACAGTGTTTATTTTTACCTAAGTGAAAATAGTTTTGTTATTTTTACTTGCACAGTAAAGCATAAATAACAATAAGTCAATTAGCACTGCTGAGGGTGTAACAAAGGGGTGGTTATAGTTCAGATCTGTCCCCTGGGATGCTTGGCTTTGGCTTCAAAATGCAGATGATGCTAATCTATTTTCAAGTCCCCCAGATAATGATGGAACGCTTCACAATGTAGCCGGTCCCATCATCTGCAAAAAGGAACTGCTCAATCACTGCCTGAAGTTTTAGAGTAGTCTGATACGGCAATAGGAGATCTTCAAGTGAACGCGTGTGACCCAGGCACAGATTTCCAATAAAAAGATGAAGCACCAGATGTGTAAGGTCAGTGTTTACTGCCTTTGTTTAGTTTTTGTCACTGGTAGATTGCAAGAATAAGAAATTGTAACATTGCAAATACATTTTTATCAGGATGTATATCAGGGTTCTAATCAAAATTGCTTATGCTAAAAAAAAGCTAAAATACACGAGTTATGTTAATGGTGCATTAAAACAAACCTTTCAAACCTTTCATTCAACAAAATGATTCGATGGACAGACATTTAGTTATGTCTACATACATAAATATACACATACGCATTCATATGAGGTATCAATGGGTGCAAAGACCATCAGTGGATTTACACACAGGTGTAAGTGAAGTTTGCAGAGCTTCACTTTTGCTGGGAATGCTTGCAGTTTGACCATGTGCTTACTGCTCAGACCAGTTTAGAGTCTGTGTGATTCAAACACAAAAGGACATGATTTTTCACAAACAGACAGTTAATTAAGGATCCTGTGGTGCAAATAGTGTCTGCCTTTTATTCCAAGAGACCAAACACTGGAAATAGAGAAAAGAGGCAATAAGAAAGATGATGGCTATACATTAATACCTTTAACATGATATGAAAAAAACAAACAATAAAAAATCTAATTTGTATTTCAGGGCCTTTTGGTGTGTGTGTGTTAGTGTGTGTGTGTTTTGCAGGATGGGACTCATTGACAGCAAGAGGTGGCTTTACATAGGTTCTTCATAATGCTGTAGGTATACTCAATGCTTCATTAACTCCACACAGGAAATGAAGGGTCAATATTTATAGACTTTGCACCGACAGCTGTGTAGATACAGGATCTATTGGCTTGTGTTCTAGGGATGAGAATCAAATTAAGTGAGAGAATTTTCTCTGTCTCTCTGCCTCCGTGAGGTGGTCAATTTCCCAACGACCGCCTGTCGTGGATGGCAGTCACACGATTGACATCAAATCTGTTGGAAAATAAGGTTGTGCTGATAGTGGCAAACTTCCATTTGTCCATATATTTATTATGCACACATATATTTATTATGCATAACTAGCACGCAGCATTCTGACTGCTTCTGAAACCAGCAGCTCACAAGGTTCAGTCAGACAGCAATAAAAGATAATGTCTGGTTACAAAGATTTTGGCCAGTATAGTTAATAGGTTAGACTGGAGTTGTATTTGCTAGTAAATTGGACATTTTAATGCACCTAATTACATTAAGTATTAATAATGAACAGTTGCATAGTTATTTTTCTCAGAAGCAGTGCCTGCTTTCAACTCCTCTTGCTGAATTTTAAATTGTCAGAACCTGCTTTTCCACTGTTTAGCTAGTTTAATTATGAAATTGGAAAAGGAAAAAGCCTCATTATCGGCCTTTAATCAAGGAGAGCAGCCTGCACTGGTGGAAAAAATGTTTTCACTGTTTTTCAGACAAAATCCCAATAAGTCAATTTATTTATTTATTTATTTAATTTCAGAAACCTAAATTACCAATTTGCAAGAGTCCAACTGCACTTGGCATCATGATTATGGCCGTCTGATTGTCTGGTTTCAATTTCAGCACAGTTCCTGTCAGCATGACCCACAGTTTTGTTGAATTTGCTGAGCCAGACTGATGCACGGTGTGAAACAGAACTGTTGATCCTCCCTAATCAGGATAGCTTTAGCCAGGCTGTTAATCAATAGTTGCAGCCCAACTTGATAATTTGCCTTCAACTCCTGTTTAATGTGAAAACTTTTAAGACAGAAAATGGTTTTTGCTCTGCGCCGAGTGAACAATGTGCCATGTAAATATCTTTCAGGAGAACAAGTAGATAAAGTGAAACTCACTGTTATATTAACACAAAAAGAGGAGTGAGGAAAGAGAGAGAGGGAGAGAAAGAAAGAAGTGGAGATATTGCCATAATTCCTGTGTGTCAGCATGGTTGTTAGAAGCTCAGGTGGTTGAGCGTTTGCCCCGGCCAGGCCTCATCAACGTGAAGGGCGATCTCATCCTTTCTGCATCTCTTCTCTCCTCTGCTTGATTAATTGGGTTCCAAATACGCCAGCAGAATACGTAATGTTCCCCCTCACAACACGCTCCCCTCCCTACCTGCGCACCCCCCCCAACACACACACACACACACACACACACACACACGCACTCTCTCTCCACCTGCCTCCCATCCTCATTGGTCTCCTGCCCTCCTCGCTGTCTCACCTCCCTCTCCCACCCTTTCCTCTCATTCTCATTCCTCTCTTCCTCTCGCCATCTCGGTGTGCTGGCAATCTCCAAAACACATTAGCATACACTTGATATTCTGGGCAGGCAAGGGGATGGGGAGAGGGGAAAAAAGAAGAAATATGAAAAACAATTTGACAATAATAATGACGCTGATGATAAAATTAATTATGCCCAGGGAATGGTGGATGAGGAAAAAGGAAGAGGAGGAGGCCTCAACAGAAGTTGCTCACTTAATTTGATTCCCAGACGCTGGCGGATATCAGGTACCATTTGACAAGCACACACAATGAGAGTATGCTAGAGAATCTCCCAATGGCTCTGTGCATGTGTGTGTGTGTGTGTGTGTATGTGTGTTACTCTCAACAACAGTGCTGTCACAAGCCTCTAAGACAACACGCTGTAGATTTTTCCTATTCGCAGTGTGTGTTCGCGGTGACAGTGTGTATGACAGCACATCCGGCAGACAGCACAGCAAATGTACATGTGAGCATGTCAGCCCACACGCATCTTTGTCTGCATATATATCCCCAGTTTAACAAGAAAATGCTTTTTTTTTTTATCTCGTCTTAAATGCAAAGACATCTGTAGCCCGAGCCAGCACACAACAAGCGAGCGATGTTGCTTCCATCTATCAAATGTAGATTTTTCCACAACATGTTTTTATTGCTTTAGTCTTTTAAAACATGCAGCCTCTCCCTGGGGACCGTGATTGACACATGCAGGATTTAGGGATAGGGGTCGAGCATGACTGGCTCTCCTGGCAGGGTGCTGCTCGGGGGGCGTATGTTAACATTTTAGGCTATTTTTCTGCAACACTACTGCTGCGGCGATGTCTTCTATGCTACTGCAGAAACCTGTCTCATTAAGATAAACGGTGATATCACCCTGGGTGGGGACTGTTTCAATCTCCCTCACATCTCACATCTCATGTTGTATTATCACACCTGTCATGATGTGCCACACTGTGTCCCTTTGTGTTATTTACACTACGACAGAGCAGCACTAGTTTTTTTTTTATGTTTCCCAATTCCCACACTCTGGGATAAGAGTAATAACAACATCCTTATCTTAGCAAGCTGGACAGTCTTCAAAGCTTTGCTTCAACTTTCTTGTCTTCTTTTCTGGGTAACTTTATGTGTGTGAATGAGGAAATAAAATGAGAGTGGGAGAAAGCACAGTGTGTGTGTGTTCTTGTACTTGCTACATACTGAGTACCAAAGTCTACATCCTGCTGGCAAAGTAAGGAATTTTTGGGATATGAGTACATTTTGGCTGGTCCTAACAACTTCAAAGGCTTGTTTGAGGGTTAAGTTGGTTTTAAGGTTTGGGTTAGGGTTGGGTTATGGGTTAGGGTTGGGTTATGACTTAGGTTTAGGGGGTTAGTTGGGACGCTTAGGGTTAGGGTCTGGGTAATACATTATGTCTATAAAAGTCCTCACAAAGATATATGTACAAGGACAGGATTAGGTGTGTGTGTGTGTGTGTGTGTGTGTGTGTGTAGGTGGGGGTGATCAGAGTGAAAGAGGGCAGAGACTGGTGGCTGCATTGATTTAATTTGCGAAGGTTTGCAGGACGGTGAGGCCTCCCTTTTAACGATCACTAAATTGTTTTCTGACAGAACCCCACCAAGCAATTTCTCCCCCCGACATTTGATTTACATATGATCTTTAAACACCGCCGAGGCCGTGCTATAGCTATTTGGTTATCATTCAAATCACTATCCTCCGTGTCATACGCCAGGATAGGTCACTCTCCTCTTGGCAGCTCCAGAGACGAGATGGAGCAGGAAGCGAGGTGGGGGAAGAGGAATGTATAACTAATGGAATAAATTGATTAAGGGGGCAAAATCAATTGGTTTGCTGCCTGCAATGAAGATCTGCTGCTTAATTTAGCATGGACAGGAGGAGCCTGAACATTAGAACCAAAGCAGAAACTGCAGATATAATTGGCACTAAATGAAGTAGTGTACAGTAATGTGTGCAAGGATACTAAAGAGGGGTTCCCATCATTTCCCTTCAAGCTCCAATCAGCACCTCCTTTAAATTAATTCAAAGCTCACCTGAGCTGTGATTCTCCCTAATGCATTTAATAAGACTAGTTTATTAGAATAAAGGTAAAAGGCAGAGAGAGAGAAAGAAAGTGAGAGAGAGAGAGAGAGAGAGAGAGAGAGAGAGATAGAGAGAGATTTGCATGTCTGAAGAATAAAAGGAGAGCATTCAGATTCTCAGAAATCTGAGCATGCTGATCTACAGCAATGATTGCAGTGGAAAAAGGTATAAAATATCTCAGCAGGGTTTATTAAATGAATTCTGAATGTATTTCTGAGATACTTGGTTTCATTTTCTTTCACAGAATTGCATAATGCATATTTCTGCAAAGCCTCTGTCTATTCAGAAGACCTGACAGAGGTTTCCCATATTGTGTTACTTTAGAAAAGATCAATATATAACGCTGTTTTGACTTTGAATGACAAAGCTGCATAAAGGTTAAGTCAAGTGTAAGCCAAGAGTCTCACCGAAGATGCCAAGGACTTCTTGCCCATTGGCACAATTAGGGCTGATCTTTACAATAACACTCACTACCAGACGAACCTCTCGCCATCACAAAAGAGGAGCTGGAAAGCACGGGGACCTGACATTATCAGACTAGTCAGACTAATGAAAAGTGAGGTTCTGACATATAGAGGAGCAATTTTGTGTTGCTCCATATTCCACTGAGGCCCCTTTTCATGTAGACTCTTTTTATTTCTTCCAAGTGTTAAAGAAAACCACAAATCTCCAATAAGGCCATGATCATGATATATTTTCCCGTCAGCTTTTTAAAGTAAAACTGGCAAATCTGTGACAAAGTGACAGGTGGGAGTGGGCACTTTCAATGAAATTCATAGCTTTTAAAGAAATGGGCATTGATTTTTTTCGCCTTCCTTCCTTTTGCTGTCTTTTATGGATGTGCAGCACTTTTCCTCACCTTTCCCAGGCTGCTTTTATTTTTTTTATTTTTTTTTACAAGACAGGTTTTAGTGAGATGCTATAAAAGCAATGAGGAGCTACTTAAGTGCACAACTGGGACAAACCCCTGTAAAGATCAGTACCAAACATTCCGGCCTTCACAAAATGGAAACGTTAAAGACAGTAAATAACGTGAAGTTACTTGCAAAAAAAAATAATTACTGCAAAATAACTTTTTGCTCCTCTGTGATTATTGGGTCTGTTCATGTATGCTATTTAAAAGGACCCCAAACACGTGATTAACAATTTGGGCTTTTTTTTTTTTAAAAAAAAAAAGGCTTTTTTTTTTCTCCATCTTCTTGGTTTTACATACAGACAGCATTTGCTGCAATTTAGAGATTTTTATTTCCAGAAAAGACATTTCCACAGGAATCATGCTGTAGCTATTTTAAATAAATAAATATAAATGGAACCAGAGCCGCTAATGGACTTTGGAAGCTAGTTTTGTTCCTTTTGTACAGCTACCCAGCATTTCTTAACTTTTAATTACACTAGTGCCTGGAAAAAAAAGAACAAAAAACAAACAAAAAAAAAAACTGTACTTTCAGGTCATTTATTGATGCTGTGTGAATTAATGCTGCACAGAGACCAGGAATCAGACCTTCCCTGCAAGAATGATTTGAACAATTATGCATTATGTCAAACAATTATGCAGTAAGTCAATACCAACAATAACTATGAAGGGAAGGTATTGGACATTCACTCATGCTTTACAGTGATTTAGATGAATTATGGATTGGAATATGCTGTCTGTCAAGAATTTTTGCAGTTTATTGCAAGTGTCTTACATGTACATAGATATTTATATAGGGATAAAATAAAAAAAGAATAAATGATGCAGAGGAATATATCATGGCTATGAAACAGCCAGAGAGAAGGAGAGAGAAAAGTGATGTGATTGCGAGTGGCTCAGAGTAGGGGAGTTATCAAAGTGGCTGTATGCATGTGAATGAGTCTATTGATCGTGGGGTGGATCGATACTGTATTTATAACACGGGGAAGGCTGAATCAATGCATACTTAATGTGTAAAGAGGCAGGGATGCTGGGGCAGGGGTGCAGGACAAGGGCAGGGGGTGGAAGTAGGTGAGCTTGAGGATGGAGGGTTGTTAAATAACTGGCGTTTCCATTTTGTTTACTCAGCACTAGCTGGGCTGTGTTTGTAATGTTTTAGTGCTGGTGCTTGGGCAGTTCTCACTTCAGGACCTGTTATTCTGACGACCTGTCGGTCAAAACTCCATGGCAACCCATGCGCACAATGCAGTGGCTCATCTCACATATAAAGCTTTTTGCAAGTGTTTGAGGGGACTCTCCATGAGAGTGCACTCTCTACATGCTGATACCATCCAGAACAATTAGCATTTTATTTGATTTGTGTTTTTCTCCATTTGTTCCACTTTGTTTTCTCTTCTTCTGCATGGGTCTAAGCCTGGAAGGATGGATAATTATTGCTATGTCCTTTAAATTAATCAGTTAGTGACTTATTTTCAAATCTGTGTCAGTCATCTAAAATTTTAGTTTTAACTGAGAGGAACTGACCTGAAACGTAGATGAATTATGTATACCGTGTTTGAATCTAACAGACAAAAAAAAAAACCCTCAGAAGTGAAAATTGCTCCACATTTGCATTTTTTAAAAGCAGTGGAAATTGTTGTCTAAAAATGACTAAAACAAAAATAAAACCATTAATTAGTTTAAAATGTTCCTGTTAGCCAGAGTGAGTTACTGGCATTCATTTTAAACTGTATTCAATCCCTGTCAGTCTTTTCTGCTGTTTTGTCTGTACTGCTGGCAACCATCACAGGAAAAGACGCAGAAATGCCATGTCCTCATTTATGTGCGTCATCAAGCAGCTGTTGTTACCAAAAATCATTACAGCATTAAGTTTTTGCTTATTTACTGACAGCATGTTGCTACATTTCTTGCTTTCTTTGTTTCCATTGTTTTCTCCTTCTCTTCCTTCCATCTGATGTCTGTCTGATGTCTGTCAGTCCATCAATCTGGCAGCCTTGCAGCCTCTAGAAACATTTGCTTTCTAGATTTGGGCCGTCTGTGGTGCACGTCAGACATCTCTGCTGTCAGCCTGCACAACAGAAATGTAAAAGGTCTCAGATGAAACAGAGGCACCCAAGGATTTCTTGGATTTATTTTATATTTGTTACCTGAAATCTGATGGAGACTGCAGTGCTCACCAGGAGCAGCCTACATGCCTGTGTCACATGGCGGGGGACTGGAGTCTTTTGATTAAAGTGTTCCCACAAATCACATCATGCATCATACACAGAATACTCCTGTGGCTAGAGTTTGTATTTTGAGATTTATATCATCCTACATGTGTACCGTACTGCTCGCTCAAATGCAGCTAGGATAGGCTCCAGCACGCAGCTTGGGTGCTGGATGCTGTGGCACCACAAGGGAAAGAGCAGTTAAAGGATGGATGGATGGATCATCCTACTTCAGACTAACACTTGTGTATGCCTACCCCACATCTTTATACTTCTATTTTTGTGAGGACTTTCATAGGCATAACCTACTCAATTACCCCTTATATTAGCCATCCCAACCAACCCCCTAACCCTAACATAACCCAATTCTAACCCCAACCTTAAAACCAAGTCAACCATAAAACAGGCCTTTGAAATTGTTAGGACCAGCCAAAATGTCCTCACTTTGCTAGAATGGGTATTTTCATACTGATTCCATAGAAATGTCATCCTTATCAGCAGAATGGTTTTGGGTTTAAGGATGCAGCATTGAAAGCTCTTATGTTCCCTATAGCAATCAAGACCTGAGGCGGGATCATCATTAAAGTAACTATGTACCCTGGTTAATTAAAGGTTAAGTCAATATAACTTAGGCCTTGAAGCTATCAAAAAACAACAAAGAGCTAGTCTTGCGTGAACCTTTAAGAGAGCAAATATGTCCAATATAAACATCAAGATCATATGTAGTGTTTACAGTATTTGAACATTGGTCCAAAAGCTGCAGGGTACATCCGACACATCTGGAGTTGCTGGCAATAGCATTAACATGACCTGGAAGCAGACAGCCACCTTGAGAAGTCGTCACTGCTGCTGTTAAGGGGGTCTGGTTGAGGTGAGCGGTGTGGCTGTCCAGCAGATGCTTGCGAGGATGACTATTTCCCATAGATTTATGTCTCTGAAAACCCACAGGGAAGGTTGATGGAAAGCCCAAACAGGTCACGGAGCTGATTGAGTTTCAGCTCTCTTAAATGTGCAACGGGAAGGGCATCCCCTCAGTTTAAACCTAAGGCGCTCTATAGTTATAGCAGGACACAAGAGACCTGCCAATAAAATAATTCTCTGTCTAAATTAACAGTGTTAAAACCATGTTCTTACAACTGTTGCACCGTAAACATAAAATAAGAACCGGTTAATTAAGCCACAAATGTTACATTCATATTTCCTTTAGAATGAAAAGACCCTTAAAAATAGTTTTTTTCCCCAGTGGTTTCTATAAAAAGCCTAAAAACAATGAATCGCTTATATAAAAGTTAAAAATGGGAAATGAGTCACCAAGTAAAACACAATTAAATTATTTAACTATACCAAAATAAAGCCAGAAATGTCCATGGGAATAAAAAGATTCCTATCATTTTTAAGCAGACATGAATTCACAGTTTCATATAAATTTATCTAACAGAAATGTTTTTCAACTAATACATATTGCTTATTACTGTATTCAAGCTCTCCTCAAGGTTTTTTTTTATCTTCTCCATGACTCTGAGCAATAGTCTTTCCTCTGGTCTCTGTTCATATGTCTGTTTCTCCATCTTTGCTGGAAGGGTCTGTAAGCCTGCTGTCTGAAGCCATGAACTTCATTCCTGAAGTCCCTTCTCTCATTCACAGGAATTTTCACTGTGTATTGCACGTGTTTCTTGTCTTTAGGGCATCTCACTTCTTTTGCCCAGGTGATGTCTTTCCATTTAAGGTATTGTTCCTTCTGCAGTTCTCTGTTTGTGTGTTGTAGTTCTTTTTGAAGTTCTTTTATGCCCTCCTGCAGCAAATGGGAGTACTCTCTCTGACTGGATAAATCAGTCTTCAGGTCATCGACTTCTTGTTGAAGAGCTTTGCACTTCATTATCATGTTCTCCTGAGTATCAGTGCTGAGGGGACTCAACTCTTTTAAATCATCTAGTGAGTAATAAAATTCCATCTTATACAACAGCTTTGGCCTCAGATAAATGTTGAGTTAATATCTGAATACTTTTATATTTTAGTTCTCCTACCTTAGTTGCCTCATTGTATTGTGCTTTATGTTCTTTGATCTTCAAAGCCTTTTAAGCTGCGTTGTTTTCAAGAGTGTTTGAGCTGCACTTTGATGTAACCAGAATCATGTGGAAGTGTTTTTAAAAGTTATATCGTATCAGAAAAGTATATGTTTCTGTTTAGGAGTATGTACGAAAGCATTTTGCCACCGAGTTCCTCTAAAAACATCACTTGTACACTTGTTTCTCCTGTTGTGAATTAAGCAAATGAAATAGATTTAAAATCTAGGCAGCACCTCATTTACACATCTGGCCTTAAGTTTAAGACTCAGTTCTGCATGTATGCTTTTTTATAGCTCTCCCCACATTTGAAAATCACATCTAAAACTCAAACATTTCTCCCCCTCTGCTCATGTGCACTGACCGGGTCACTGGTCCTCTGCACATGTTGGAACTGCTCCAATACCAGCATCTGCTTTCTGCATCCTGTGTTCCCCCATCCAACCTCAGGAACTCTCTGGGTGGAATGTTTCTGTTCATGGGAAAAGAGCTCCTCACCAAGTCTGAGCTGGTGTTCAGCGTCTGCTGAGGGTATAAGCGGTGGACGGATGACATCTTTCCAGTGCACTCTGCTGAGTGCGCTGACCTTATGAGGACTTTATAAATTGGCACATCAAACACACACACATCCTTGTACTTCTTTGTGAGGGGGTGCATTCCCCAGCCACTTAGCCTAACCATAACCGTCACAGCTAACCCCATAACGCTAACCCTTACCCTGACCCTAACCTGAAATCAGTTCTATGCCCAACCTTAAAAGCAAGTCTGAACCTTCAAACAGGCCTTTGAAGACGTGAGGACCAGCCAAAATGTCCTCACTTCTCAAAAATGTCCTGACTTTGCTAGGAGAATGTGGATTTAGGTACTCAGTATGTAGCAAGTACTTATACATACACACCCACACACACACACACACACACACACACACACACACAGCATGGAAGCATGGAAAAACATTACCTCTATAACTCAATTTAGAGCAGGATGTGTAAGTGAATATACAACGTGAAAAATGAGCATGCAGTTACAGTTGAAATATGGATGTTTATGGGTTTATATATTTGTCTCCAGCTACATCATTTAATATCGCCTCTGAGAGCCTGAGAAATCCTTCTGCACAATAAATTCCTTTTGTGATTAATCCTGAAATAGTGAGCGAAAAGATGTTCATACATTCTTTTAAATGTTTAATTTAGACCCAAAGAATTTACTTATCAACTGACGTCATCTTAATTCCTCTGAAAAGCTTAAGTCACTGAAACTAACTTAAAATGTTATTTTCAGAGAAAAGAGCAGCACTATGATATGTGTTTTTTTTGTGCAAGTAATTATATGTTAAAAGCATATTAAAATAGAGGGAAACTGGAAGATGCAAAGAGATGTGTGTGTCTGACGACAGGCCCTTGATGTATGGGTTGGTAAATTTCATTAAGGGTAAGAATGGCTCATGCAAAAGCCCAGATATATCAGCGGTGTTGTTTTTAATTTGTCAGGTAATTTGTTACAGTGTGATTGAAGAAACTGCACATGTAATTGGAAAGAGTCAATCTACGAGAGGGAAGAGGGAGCAAGGACAGACAAGGAGCCAAAGAGATGGTGATGGAGATGAGGCTGAAGTGGATAAATTGGACTCACAGAGCATATTTACAGAACAGAACAGAAGAGAAATGGATGGAAAAGGAATTCATTTAAAAGGGAAATTTGATTCTTATCCACACATCGTATAGTGTTATTAGTTGCCCCCTGTCCTGTTACACAGACATTAGTGCCCACCCCAAATCCCACAGTGCCACGGTGACCAAAAAGCAAGTTAATGCTGCCCCACCTGAGGCCCCCCACTGAGTGTGGTTCTGGAAGTGGAGCCATTTCCTTTTAATGAAACACTCTACAAGACCTTTGGACAGGCTGTGTGTGGTAATGATCACCTTAAACACAAAATTATCTTAGTCAAATGTTATTTTATGTCTGGTGTCAGCAGAGTTAATGTCGCTAACTAATGTCACGTAAACAAATCAACAGCTGTGGCAGACTCAAGATTAGTCTTAAAATATATGTCATTGTATAATGGTCACAAGTATTTGAATATGAAATGTTCCTAAACCTTACTTTTCTCGTTTAGAGTCGTACATCCTCCCTCAGAAGTGTGAATATGCTCACCATACTTTTGCACGACTGTCTGGGTCCAAAGTGAGAGTGAAACTGAATATGAACAGACTCAGTAACGTCAACTTAAACGTAAACATCAAGTTGTCACCCTCACTGAATCCTGGCAGCACATCACTCCAACCATCCAACCAGCCTTCACCGGCTCCCAGTCAAGTCCTGCATCTCCTCCATAATCCTCCTGCTAGCCAACAGCAGTCTTCATGCTCTATTAACATTTAACATGAGATAATTTTACTTATTTTGGAATTTTTCAACATGATAACTTTAGTCGTTCTGGACTTTGGGATATGTTTAATATACATGAAGAGTCTTGTTCTTAATAGAAGTCCAAAATAACAAATAAACTTCTCTGCTTTGTCTAAACATGCAAAACTCAGTGCATCATGATGAGAATTACAGGTCAAAGGCTTTTAGTTTCGCCTACTGGCCAATCTTAACAAACAAACGTAGAAAAGAGTTGAATCCAGTCAGGAAGTCAGGAAAAGATTTCTAAGTCTGTCTTTGAAAATCTTAATACCCTGGTAAAATGACAGCTGTTTTACATCTAATTCTTTTCTACTGCTGTTGTCTGTTTAGCACTGATTGTAATCACAGGTTCTGATGAGGCTGGAGGCCTTTTTCCTTCACTAACTTCAGGGGATCTTTCAGCCAGCGGGAGAGTTTTGATGATGAAGTGCTTTAACCAACAATCAGACAGAACAAACACAAACACAAAATGCTTATCATAAATTTTTGATTCCAAAACTGCTGGCTAAATAACACAGTGTCTGCTTTTACTACTAAACACAACATATTTCTTTAATATACTCAGATTAATGAGTTCAGTCTATTTGCATATATATATATATATATATATATATATATATATATATATATATATGTATGTGTGTGTGTGTGTGTGTGTGTGTATCTGCATATATCGCTGTATGATTTTAATTGATTCAATTAAATTGACACATACACACACCCCCAGCAGGCTGCCACCCCCCAAGACAAGTTCCAATCACTTTGCGGGGGTTATGGAACCAAACAAACAGCCTGGGGGGAAAGGCTAGAGTACCCAGAGAGACAAGCCATGTAGATCCAGAGGATCTGAACCCCACACCTTCTTCCTGTGAGGTGACAGTGCTAACCACTCCACTACTACTACTACTAATTGTCACAGTTGTGGGATTAAAAAAAAAAAAAAAAAAAAAAAACATTCAAAAAACATATGTCTGAATGAAAAATTATTTATATGGTCATACTCCCGTGTTAATTTTCAGCTCAAGTCTGGTTACTGGTAGAAATATATGAAATGAAGGGATCTGCATGCTCGTGGGGGCTGTACTCCAACACGCTAACATTCTCACTTTCATGCAAACAAGCAGTATTCATATACCTCAGAGGGCCCAATAGGCTGTCTGTCATTTGACTGTACGATGCAGCAGTGACAGTGTGATATGTTGCCATAGAAACATAGTTGCCTGTCTTTTTCTTCACATTTCATCACATTTGCTACAATAATAAGCATAATAACGTGGGCGGCGAGAGAGAGCATGTTGAAAAGGATCAGATCGGCCTTGACTTGATGTCAGTTCGATCAACATAAGTCAACATCCATCTCAATTTTAATAAATGTCACCACCGTGGAAAATAAAGAGATAATGCATGTTTTTTTTATTTTGTTTAAAAAAAGATCATTAATTGTGTTAAAGTCCAAGAGCAAAAAGGGTTATTCAGCCTTGCCTCCCGCCTCATCTTTCTGCCTTCCACAGATTATTGGCCTAAGCCACCTTGTAATGTGTGTTGCCTACTGCCACAATTCCTCCTGACCCTTGGCTGAGTATGTATCGATTGCTTGTTGGTGTGTATTACTCTGAAGGAAGGTGTCAGGGAGAGGAGGAGGTGGTTGTCGAGGTGGCAGGGAGGTTATGGAGGTCATGGAGGCTATGGAGGCAGGTGAAAGACTATGGGGAGGGATGGGCGGCACATCTGTATTTTCACTATTGTTGAATGATTACGGAGATAATTTTAAAATTCTATTATTTTACAAATAAACATGATCATTACAAATCCTACACCCATTAAACCACACCAATGCTCAGAAAATATATATTTATTTCAGCCCCCCATCAAAAAAAAAAAAAACATAAATTTTCCATTTATGCTGCAACAGACTCTATTTCTGTAATCTTCTATATGTTATGTTGACAAGCAGGTACAGTGCATAAAGGAAAATTAGGTTTATTTTTGTTTAATGTTGATATATATTTGCATGCACACAATGACTGAAAAAGAAAGGATGGAATTAGATATATTGGATGGATATATCCATACAAACATCTGGCATGTGACATGACAGTAATTATGAATTCAGTGATATTAAACTACATCAAAGAAATGCAATGAGAAAAACATTTTTACACAACAATAGAGTAAGAATGCTTTATAGTCACCACACTCACCCATTGTGCTGTAAAGGGAGGATAAATAGAGTTTCTGAGGCTGTTACTTATATGGCACATATAATATATTTGTGTCTTTTTCTCCTCCTTTATCCATCGGCCATCAGAAGGAGGGCTCTGTCATATGAGCTTTGTCCTTAAGCATAACCTTAACCTTATGCTTAAGGTTTCTTCCTGTTAAAGGGGAGCTGGTCCTTGCTGCTTGTTCGGTGGTCAGGCTCTGGGATTTTATAAAATGCCTAGAGCCAACCTTGATTGTAACAGACAATACACAAATAAAGTTAAATTGAATTGTTCGTATACAATTTGATGAGCAAATGAAACATGGAAAAACAAGCATACAACCATAAAGATCACCCAGTTGTGCTTCTATGTCAAAGCTATGCTATTGATGTTTCTTTCTGTCCAGTTCAGGTGTTCATCTATGTAGTTGTCGCTTCCTGCTTTTATTTTGAAGTCTGGTGTCATCCCTGTGTTCCTGTCAAGTTTCGCGCCTACATGAATCTGTTTCACCTGTGTCTGGTTGTCTTCCCTCCCTCTTGTCTATTTAAGCCGCGTCCGCCTTCCTGTCTGGGCCAGATCACTTGTCGTTTTTATCAGTACTCCAGCCGTTTGTTTTTCCCAGAGTGATTCCCAGTGTGTTACCCGTTTTATTCCTGAGACACTGGAGAATTGCCTGCCAGACTTCTGTACCTCTGCTGTAATTCCTGATTTCCAAGTTTTGACTTCTGCTTCATTGAACAGCTCTGATCCAGCCTGACCCACCAGTTCTGTCTCTGTGTCCACAGCCTAGTACTTAACTGAGCCTCACATATGCTGTGGCATGACTCACTAGCCCATAAAGGTAATTAAATGGACTGAATGGTAAATGGAAAGTGTCTATTTATACCAGTCTTGACCATTAAAACTCACTTTACACCATACCTCTTCATTTCCATCTCACCTACAGACACTGGTGGCAGGGATGGCTTCACATGGTTCCCCCTGCTCACCAGAGAGACATTCAAAAAGAGCTCCAGTGTATATCAAAGAATGAGCCTTGTGGTGGTTTCTCATCAGGATATCACACACTTTCACACTGAAGCCAGCATCTGAAGCAATCTGGGCTCCAGTGTCTGTCAGTATCTCAAGATCACAAGAACAGGAAAATCACATGTTCGAACAAGGATGTGATCAACAGCCATTGCAATGCAGCAACCGCTCTACCACTACACCACCTACCATGTTTTCATACTTCCCTTCCATTTCTAAGTTGTTGTTGGCCATTTTCAGAGAAAACACTCAAACAAGACTGTGTAAAAAAAGTGTGGATACCTCTTTATTGCAATGTTATGATGCATCACATAACAAAAAAACATAAGCATTATGTAAAAATATGTGTAATATACACATGTATGCGCACACGTGCATATTTCAGTTATTACTAGCAGTTATAGAATGAAACTTATTTTCCTAGAGGTAAGAAGTTCATGCTTTTATCAAGCTTTTATGCTTGATTTTCAGAAATTACGAATGCCAATAACGACCCTCATTTCTGCACACTGGTACATACAAGAGCGACTAAGATTTAAATGACCATTCATCTGGAATTTGTACAGGTTTGACAGCATCAAAGAGAGAGGAGTATGTGGCCCTGAGTATCCCTATGCAGCACACCGCAGACAGAGGAGTCTGATTCATAGCTGCTCTCTCTGATCTTCATCACTTTAATAAATGGCCCGGGGGACTGGGGAACATTTTGCCTGCTGCAAAGGTACTGATCAGAATGAGGACATTTAAGTGCTCTGTCTCTGCCACTCCTTTTACCTTGCCTACTTCCCTTTGTCCCCTCTTTTCCCTCTCGCTTTCATACTGTCTTCCCCAAACCTGTGTGTCTGTGTGTCTTAAACAAAATAGATTCCCTTGGCACTTTAAAGGATGGCTACATCAGAGGGCTAGCTGGCCTCACTCCTTCATCAACGACACTGACCTTCTGCTTGTCACTGCTTAAGCGACCGTCACATTCACTCCACCAGCTCATCGGCCATTGCCACAGGGAAAAAAGAGCTACCTTAATCCAGTACAGCATCCAAGAGCCATGTAAACAGCCAGTGTTTTATGTAGTGGAGGAGCAGTTCTGCAAAGTGATTCATGCATCTAAGTTAGAGGACAGCAATGCTTTGCAGATGGCCACATTTCTATAGTGAAATTACTTTTATTGAATTTCATTCATTTGTCATAACTTTCATCTGCATCCAAAGATGCTATTGCACAAATGGTGATTTTATTGTATATTTTGAATTTACTTAAAATGTCAGTAAACTTCACTGAAACGTATCTGAGAATGAGTGTAGGAAAGTTAACTCAACATGCTATTTTACTACAGCCGACCAAGATGGCTGACAGATACCTACAAAATATCACTACTGGGGAAATAATTCTTTTACTTACTTTATTATCGCTGCAAAGGCAGGAGGTTATGTTTGTCCATCATCAAAATAACTCAAAAAGTTATGAACAAATTTTAAAGACATTTTCAAAAATTGTTGACAACGAGCCAAGGAACAGCAAATTAAATTTTGGTTATATGTTCGAGATTCCGGAGGTACTTCAGCCTTTGATCTTCCAAAGATCAAAGTGAAGATTAAGAGCCAAGTTGTTTTGATCATGGATTAATCTATTATATAGTCTTGTGTAAGAACTACCTATAGCACCGGTGTAAGTCACAGTATGTGAGGGACTGAGCTTATTGGCAGAGATCAGGGCTCTCTGAGTGCTTTTCTAGTTCAAAATGAAGCGCAGTTTGAGCTGTGTTGCTAGCTATCTTACACAATATTACTTATCTTTGACACATGCTCTTTTTTCTTGAAAGGAAATACAGTAAAAAACATGAACCTTATTTTAATAATACAATGAACTTCTATTAAGCTGTATAAAAGCAGACTAGTCTGCAAAACTGTGCAAATCACACCAAAGATGGATATATACAGTAAATAGCACAGGTTAGAGGACAGGAATTTTGGATTTTCTGGTGAACTGTCCCTTTAACCTTGCCCCTTCAACCTGTAAAAAGAGAGAAACTGGCTCTTTAACAACTCCTTCACTTACAGTGCTGGGCGACTCATGCTGCTGAACACTGACTAACCTAAAGATGCAGTGACACAAAAAGCTCAAAGATAATTAAATATTGATTTTTGTTTTCTAATCCTATATAAAAAATTGTCCTGAGACTCCCAGCGGTAGTTTTCACACTCAGTAAAAGAGGGGGGAAAAGTCTGTATTGGATGGTTAACCTCTATTTCATATAAGGGGTAGGCGATGGAAGTGTGTGTCAGAATGAGGGTGATAGGATGGGATGGTGGGGGGTTGCTGTGATGCCAATACGTTCTTGGCTCCAGCCTTGAACCTGGCTCGCACCATTACTCTCCTGCCGCTGATGACACTGATCCCCTCTCTAATCTTTCTCCTGGAGCGGACCATGGCAGGATTCCTCTGCACAGCATGCTCGATTGATATTCTCCTCACCTCGCACCCCATGTCTTAAATTTACACCGCTCTGCCCCTCCTCTCCCTAACTGCTCTCTCCTCCTTTTTTTGACCAGCCCTGGTCCCTTACCCCATCTCCTCTGGTGCACAGGAGCAAAACCTCCAGGGAAACAAGGAACTCTTTTTCTCTGTCAAACATTTTTCATAAAAATTAATAAAGCCATTCAGAAATGAATGTATCTGGGTGTGCAGGCATTTGGAATTAAAAAGTTACTCCCACTCTCATTAATGTCAATGAAACTGTAATAATATTAATTCAAAAGAATTATGCAGTATTATGCACAGCAGTGAATGCAAATTGTCTCTATGTAGCATGGGGGCGGGGGGGTGGTGGACCGGTGGACGGGACGGGTTTAGGAGATGCTAATATGAATTTCTGTGTCTGTTATTGTTTTAACAAATCAGTTTATGCAGGAGATACCCTCAGTCAACACAAAGACGTCAACACCGCTCTTACGCACACGTTCATGGATCATGCCCTGCAGGGGGCAGTAGTGACCAGCCCCAGACTGCTGCTTTACATGCATTAAGTTTTCCTCCTCACCATCAGGCAGTCACACAAACAAACACTCCTCTGGGGTTGGGAGCCAATAAAAAGTGATCTTATTAGCCCCCCTACTCCTCATTGCACCATCAACCTCCTCCCCTCCTTCACCTCACCCTGTGGAACATACAATGCACCCTGCTGTCATGTCTGCCCACCAACAGCCTTCACCCACACACGCACGCACACACATGCACACACACACACACTCCTGTAGCACCACCTCAGTGTTGTGCATGCATCCTGATCCATTACTTCATTAAATAACACTCCAGCACTGCCACAATGGCCTTCAGTCGCTAAGTGCTCCTACATAGCCCCTCTTAACCTCACTCTTCTGTAACTATGTGAGCGAATGGATAACCCTGAAGAAGAAGAAGGACAAAAAAAAAGCCAACATGGTCAATCTAAACTAGACATTGCAGAACCAGCTCCAGATGGTTAGATCCATGTGAATGCAAGGGATCACGAGTGGCTTATTCTAAATGTTTATGGTAATTCCATGAATAATGTGAAAAGGACTGAAGAAGGGATTTGGACAGATAAACACTTCATCTTAAATATTTGTTTTTCTATGAGTTTTTTTTAAGCCAAGGTAATTTTTTATGTTAGACTGCAGAAGCATCCCAATGTATAATTTACAAAGCTGCTGAAAGCACAATAAACACTCTGACCATTGCCAAGGTGATCCGGGATAACAGGGTTTCTTTCACATCTCATCTAGGAATTGGGGATCTAGGGATTTTCTACACATTTCAATAACAAAGTTTGACTTTTCATTTGGACTAAAGTTACATGTGTAAATTTTTAAATGCTGATATTAATTTGTGTGGAAGAAGATGCTGAGTCACTGTGTACTCAGGACCATTTACGACCACTAGAGTTAAAATTAGTCTCATTTTGTTCATTAAAATGACACTATACAATAGACAGTAGAAGCCAATTAATTTCTGAACAATAAAATATCTGCAAGAACACCTGACAAATGTGGTACACACCTTAAAAATGTGTGTGCATGTGACTGTCATATTCTATTTGAGTTTTTGTCGAGCCTGTTTTGCTCATCTGTCATTAGAAGTATATCCTAAAGCAAATATGAAGAGCTTTAATAGAAAAAAAAATACCGTTTGATCCCATCCAAAAAAACAAAAACACCACATCATGTCAGATAAATTTAATATGTGCCACTTCGTCTTCGCAGCTGCAGGCTGTACATTGCTTCGATATCCACAGCTGGCTTAGCATGTCGGAATAATTCTGTTTGTTATGTAGCCTGCTGCTGTTATCTGTTACTGAGATGTCATTATTCCTCTTTTATGAAATGTGTGCTGATGGGATCATTCTACTGAAGCCCCAAGACATTTGGTGCTACAGTAATGTAGCTTATTCAGGCCACTGTGTGAACTGATTCTCAGCTCTATAAATAGATGCAGGAGTAGGTTTGGATCTTTTATCTGTGCGAGAGCCCAGTTGTTTGTCCCAGCATCAGAAGCAAACCTAAAAAATGTAGATACTGCACAAACACGAATAAAAAAGCTCCAGTCTATTGCTCTATAGTTAAAAAAGAAGAAAGCATAAAGAATCATTATGAAGATTCCAAAGAACACAGATTGAGATGTTAGTATTCTGTGCGAGCACGTGCAATTGGTGGATGGTAGACCTAAAGGGGGAAAAGTGAATTTATGGGTACGCATCATCAGTAGTGTTCCTCTGGGTCATGGGTGTTTCGGCCTTTCACACTATACACCCTCTCCAGAGGCGGCCAGCTGCAGGATGATCAGACCTGAGCTTGCGTCCCAAGTCCAATTGGCCATGAGAGTCGCATTGTTGTACAGTGGCAGACACCTCAGGGGACTATGCATGGCAGGGACGTCCGGTTCCCTGAGTCAGGCCTAGGCTGACTGCATACCTCCTGTCGACTACTTGGGGGCCCAAATGGGGTCGTTCCTCTTCAGCCAGAGCCACTGGCTGCTCCTTTCAGCTGCCTCTGACATGGCTCTGACGGCTGTACGCTGGTTCTGGCCCCTCACTCCCATTCCCTCAGAAGTTTTGTTGCAGATGTTCCCACAAAGCCTCTGCACCCCACTTCCACTGGGCGGACTTCAGCATTCCAGCCGCGGTATCGAGCTTCAGCAGCCAGCTCGGAGTACCGCAGGTGTTTCCGCTCATATGCCTCCTGCATGGAGTCCTCCCAAGGTACAGTGAGCTCGACTATGTAGACCTTTTTCAGGGAAAGGGACCAAAGCACCAGGTCAGGCCTCAAGGTGGTAGCGGCGATCTCTGAAGGGAACACCAGCTGTTTACCAACATCTGCCAACAACTTCCAGTCACGTGCTGGACACAGCTGGCTTCTCTCAGATGGTGTGGAGTTGCTCCTGGCAGCTGTGGTCCCTTCACGGACGAAGGCAGTTCTCAATGAGGCTTTAGCTGTTGGAGGTGGTAGGGCGTTAATGCTGGTTCGTTTTCTCTCCAGTGTGGAAGCGAGGCTCTTCAGGACTTGGTTGTGTCGCCAAGTGTACCATCCCTGGGTGAGGCTGATTTTGCACCCTGTTAGTATGTGACCAAGGGAGGCTGGCTTGGCACACAGAAAACACGCAGGATCTTCGCCAAACCACTGGTGGAGATTAACTGGTGTCGGGAGGACATCGTAAAGTGCTCTGACGGCAAAGCTCAAGCTTCTCGCGTCCATGGCCCATATATCCCTCCAGCTCAATTTCCTCCTTTCGACCCCTTCCCACCGTGTCCACAGTCCCTGTTTTCCGAGGGCGACTGCCTTGAAGAGTAGTTTTTATTACCTAATGTATTGGATGCCTATTTTCTACTGCCCATATAACAAGGTTTTTAGCATGTTTTTGGGGTTATTCTATGGTTCGAGTATTAAGGAAACCTTGCTGTCACAAATAAATAAATTTGCCATATTTAATTTTAATTAAAAAGTAAATATTTGCTCTTTAGTAAAGTTATTGTCTTTTCTTGAGCCATATTTATATTCGCGTCTTATCACTGTTCTCTGTAACAGCATGTTCGCTTGTTAAGCCAAAATATTTCTAATATATTACTGGTGGCTTTCTTGTCTTTTAGTTCCATAAAACATTTATTCAATAAACATTTGGTTTGGTTTTGTTATTTAGCATTAAAAAATAATTTTGCTGTTTTATTTTTCAATATTATAATGTATGGGGAGGGGGAAGCAGTGCCCTGTCAACACTGTGTACAGTGGGGATGGTGTGCTGCTGACCTTGACTTGGGACGTTGTAGACCGGTGGATAGAATACTTCGAAGACCTCCTCAATCCCACTGAAGCACCTTCCAGTAAGGAGGCAGGGCCTGTGGACTCGGGGGCGGGTTTTCTTATCTCCGGGGCTGAGGTTGCCGAGGTGGTCAAAAAAACTCCTCGGTGGCAGGGCCCCGGAGGGCGGATGAGATCTGCCCGGAGTTCCTCAAGGCTCTGCATGTTGTGGGGCTGTCATGGTTGACACGACTCTGCAACATCGCATGGACATGGGGGCAGTGCCCCTGGATTGGCAGACCGGGTTGGTGGTCCCTCTTTTTAAGAAGGGGGACTGGAGAGTGTGTTCCAACTATACGGGGATCACAGTCCTCAGCCTCCCTGGCAAGGTCTATTTGGGTGTACTGGAGAGGAGGGTCCACCGGATAGTCGAACCTCAGGAGGAGCAATGCGGCTTTCGTCCTGACCGTGGAACTGTGGAATCTACACCCTCAGCAGGGTCCTTGAGGGTGCGTGGGAGTTTGCCCAACCAATCCACATACGTTTCTTGGATTTGGAGAAGGCATTCGACTGTGTCCCCCGGGGAGTCCTGTGGGGGGTTCTCTGGGAGTATGGGGTGTCAGGCCCCCTGATACAGGCCGTCCGCTCCCTGTATGACCGGTGTCCAGGTGGAGGAGTTTATGTACCTCGGGGTCTTGTTCACGAGTGAGGGAAGAATGGAGCGGGATATCGACAGGCAGATCGGTGCGGCGTCTGCAGTAATGCGGACTCTGCACCGATCCGTTGTGGTGAAGAGAGAGCTAAGGCAAAGCTCTCGATTTACCAGTCAATCTTTGTTCCTACCCTCACCTATGGACACGAGCTTTGGGTAGTGACCGAAAGAACAAGATCGCGGGTACAAGCTGCCGAAATGAGTTTCCTCCGTAGGGTGGCTGGGCTCTCCCTTAGAGATAGGTTGAGAAGCTCTGCCATCCAGGAGGAGCTCGGAGTAGAGTCACTGCTCCTCCACATTGAGAGGAGCCAGATGAGGTGGGTCAGGATGCCTCCTGGACTTCTCCCTGGTGAGGCATTCAGGGCACGGGGCCTCCAGTAGGAGGCCCCTGTGAAGATGCAGGACATGCTGGAGAGACTATGTCTCTCGACTGGCCTGGGAACACCTCGGGATTCCCCCGGAAGAGCTGGATGAAGTAGCTGGAGAGAGGGAAGTCTGGGCTTCCCTACTTAGGCTGCTGCCCCCGCGACCCAACCCTGGATAAGCGGAAGAAAATGGATGGATGGATGATGGATGGATGGATGGAATATAATACAGTTTCGTGAAAGTTTTTAGACGCCTTGGTAACCGGGAGTGGAGAATGGTGGGCAATAACACTGGATGCAGATACTTTGCTTTAGTCTTTTAGCAAATATGTTATAATTTTAATGCACTTTATGATGTCATTATAATTTTAATTCAACAATTTACTCGTGTGTTTTATATGTCTTTTATTACATGTGTTTTATCTGTGAATGTTGTCTGCTGTACAGTGAGTGCTATCTGAATCCGATATATTACCAAATATTTACGACTGGACACTAAAACATTTAGGTTTTTTTTTTTTTTTTTTTTTTATTACTGATGACATATGATGTAGTTGTATATTCAGACAAACATGTATAATTTGTAATGTGATTGTAACTTATCTTCTATTTATCAATAATATGGGGTCGATGTGCTGTGTGATGGGTTAAGGTGCATGTAAGGCAGGGTAAGTGCTGTGGCGGACAGTCTATTACATGTTGAGAAGACTGGTGGCTTGGTGGTAGAGACTGTCCTTCCGTCTTTCTGTGTGAGCAAATATGCTCTTGTAGCATCAGCCTGATGGTAACCGGGACAACAGTCTGTGTGAAGGGTGACTGGGGTCCCCTGGTGAGGCATGATGCTGTGTGCCTTCTAGAGACAGTGTCTATGTTAGATGTCCTGGATGGATGGGAGGTTGCGTCCAGTGATGTGCTGCATCATGGTGACCACTCTCTGTACTGCTTTCTAATCTGTACGTGCATCTCAAAGCAAAGTAAAGAAAATAGCAACAGAACTCAGCTCTCTGTCTTCCTTAAAAAAAAAATAAAAGAAAACCCGGGAAAGGGGAAAAGAAAAAAATCAAAAAACAACAACAAAGAGAAAATAGGAATGACTGACCATCTAAGAAAGAAAATCTGTGCTTCTAAAATTGAGATACTAAGTGGATGATGAACTTAAAGAAGCAGTGGATCCTGATTTGCTTGAGGAACTTATGGAACAGCTGTTGTTAATACACAACTGTCTGGATAAAATTGACAGAGAAATACAGGAATAAACAAAGATGGAAGACTTGGAGGTTGAACTGAAAAGAGTCATGGGATATAAGGAACTCATAACTCAGAGAAAAACTAAAATAAGAAGAGCACTCAGAGAGCGCCAAGCGTCATCACTTGAAATTACCTAAACTTGTCATTGATAAACATATAGGAGATATTTGCCACTGGCAGTATTAGAGCTAGAGATGGCTGTGCATTAAAAATCCCAACGTAGCTAAGATGGAGAAGTTCAGATACCTGAGGTCATATTGAACATCCGACTAACCCTGACCTAAACATAACAGGTTTGGCCAAAAAGATCTTGTTGTTAATACCCATATGACTAAGTTTGTTAATTTTAATCCTGTTAAAAATGCCAGTGCCATAAATGCACTTAGATATTATATATCTTCTATGGGAGTTGTTTCTGACACATATAGCAGTTTGCTGTGCCCCATTTTGATTAAACTTATACCGGAGGAGATGACTCTGGAGTTTAGCTGACAATAGGATAAGTTTGATGTCTAAAAAGTTAAGGGACTGAAGAACTTCATTCAGAAAGAAGTGGATGGCCAAGAGCACACGTCTAACTTGAGCCAGAGTGCAAAGGAGCACATCAGTAAAAAAAACAATAAAAAAGAGACCCAAAGTGAACGGGAAATGCTCATAAAGGGAGCAAATATGGTCTGCTCTTTATGCTTTAGATGGAAGACAGTAAAGTTTGTTTAGTTTTTGTGAGAAATCTGATCATATGTCTAAGCAGTGCAATCAAATGTTTGTGCCTGGAAAGAAGTTGAAGAAAAAAAAAAGGAAGATGCTTTGTGTGTGTTGGAACGCAACATGTTGCCAAGGACTCTAGCGCGAAAGGCATTTCTGGTGAAAATTGAGCACAGAGCACTTTGCTCCTATGAAGGAAATGAATTGACAAACAAAACTGAGAAATCAGATCCAATGATTTCCATTTGCCCAGTGAATCGATGTGAGAGACAGTCCTACAAACGGAAACTGTGTGGATAGAGACTAATGAAAAGACAATCGTCTATTAGATGGAGGGAGTCAGCGCAGCTTCATGTGTCACGATATCGCCTGTGCACTAAGCCTCCCTAAGATAGGTGAAGAGACTGTGAGGTTACACACGTTTGGCTTGAGTGAACCCAAGCATGTAACTTGTAATAAAGTAAAACAAACACTGAGTAACATGACTAATTGGATCTCTCTGTGAGCAACTGGACGGTAAGGTTTCCATGAAGATGTTTCGCCCTCTCTCCAGAAGGCTTCTTCAGTTCTAAACTTGCTGGGGGCAGAGCTTGAAAATATAGCCCTTGTGGACCATTGGCATGTTAATGACCTGAGAGTCATTGGCAGGGTCGTTGGCAGGGTCATTCACCTAGTTTAAGTTGGGTGCTTCCCCTTTGTCTGTTGGGTCACGTGGTAATGAGTCGCCAAGTCTCGTCAAACGGTGTGAATGTTTGGATTGTTGACGAAGACAGTGGAGGACTGCATTGTACGTGGGTGATAGAAAGTGCCTTAGTCCACCACTTTTGTTTAAAGATGGTTTTTCCAACTTGACGTGGATGGCTTCCTTGACATTCCTCTCATACTAGCGATCTTCTCTGGCGAGTACACGTACTTCAACTGCACTTCACACAGAGAGATCTAACTTTGGATAACTATGACCTGGATGAGTGAGTATCTACACAGACAGTAACATGAGTAATTGCCAATATGTGGAAATAGATGTCCTAGAAACACTTTATGTGTGTGGGTCTTTCTGTCATGAAAGTTGCAAAACAGGAATTATGTAGAAATCTGTAGTGCAAAGGCATGGAACTCACTGGCCAGGCTCCAGTTTGTCAGGATTGGAAACAGAACTTCAGCCAGCATCACCACAAACATCGGCACCCCGCAAGGCTGTGTTCTCAGCCCCATCCTCTACACCCTGTTCACCCACGACTGTGTCGCATCGCACCCCAAGAACATCATCCTTAAGTTTGCTGACGACACCGCTGTGATTGGTTGTATCACAGGCGGGGACGAGGCAGCCTACAGGAGGGAGGTGGACAGTCTGGTGACATGGTGTGGGGACAACAATCTCACTCTCAACACAGACAAGACTAAGGAGATGATAGTGGACATGAGGAAGGAGAGGAGACCTCATAATCCACTGTTTATCTGGGATCTTGAGGTAGAGATTGTGAGCAGCTTTAAATATCTGGGGGTCCACATCAGTGATGACCACACCTGGACACTTAACACAACCCAGGTGGTGAAGAAGGCTCAACAGCAGCTGTACTTCGTGAGGAGGCTGAGGAAATTTGGCATGTCGCCCAAAATCCTCAGCAACTTCTACAGCTGCACCATTGAGTACATCCTGACCAGCTTCATCACTGTATGGTATGGCAGCACTACTGTGAAGGACCACAAACGCCTGCAGAGAGTGGTTAAGACTGCCACAAAGATCACCAGGACTCCCCAACCCTCTCTGCAGAGCATCTACCATCACAGAGTCCACAGGAGAGCTGCCTCCATCATCAAAGACCCCACCCTCCCCCAAGACGGACGATTTACACTCCTACCTTCAGGCCGGAGGTACAGAAGTGTGAAATGCAGGACTACGAGATTTAAGAACTCATTCTTTCCCACGGCCATCAGATTATTGGACTGCTGAGCGATAGCCCCTCTCTCCTGGACATCTACTTATACACATGAATAATTTTCACTATTCCTGGCTGCTAACCTGTTTACATACAGTTGCACATTTTGCACACCACTTTATTACTGACAGTTGTGTTAGGGTCCGGCCTGCCGGCCCTTTAAGAATTACAGGAGCTGCCCCGCATTCCCCTGCAGAGGGCGCGGGTCCCCAGGATCCAGCGGGGACCACGCACCTGTGGCTCATCACCAGGATCCAGCAGGGATCGCACACCTGGAACTGATCAGGGCAATCAGTGACAGATATAGGGGAGGCTGCCAGCTGGCCCCGGGGCTGGATCATTTGCCTTTTTGCCTGAATGCCTTTTGCCTGTCTGCTTCATTCCCTCATGGACCCTGCTTGACACTGTCTGTCTGCCTGCCTGCCTGCCTGTTTGTCAGACTGTTGGACGGTTTGTCTTTTTGACTCTGTTTGCCTTTTTGTATTTTTTGCCTCATTGACCCTGTTGGACTCTGTGTGTGCCTGTCAGTGCACCGTTTGCCACTGTGTGTTCCTGTTTTGGCTGCAGAGCTTCAGTTTATTTTCCCGGTCCTCTCGCGTACACCCAATGAAGGGGTATTTTTTGTTCCTGAACTTGCCTTGCGTCTGCGCTTGGGTCCTCACCACATGTTCCATAACAGAATAATCCAGCCACTCATGGACCCAGCAGGCGCAATCTTTTCGCTGCTGCGCCAGGGCTCCAAGGTCCCGGACCACGTGCTCGAGGCGTATGAGCGACGGCACCAGGTACGGATGGCGGCGTTGACCAGGATGATCTCCCCACTGGTGAGTCGCTCGTCCCCGCTTGTCGTTTCTGCTGCGCCTGCTGCCGTGGTTGCTGACGCCGGACCGAGCCCTGCCTACACATGGCCCAGCCCCAGTGCTGTGAGCGTCTCTCCTGGCTCAGACAAGCACGTGGCAGTCTCCGCGTGTGTCTGGAGCCCCTTCGTCTCGTCCGTCGGACCGAGGATTCTCTCTGACCAGTTTCCCGCACCAGCCGAGTTGGCTCCGGTTCCCGTGTGTGTTCCAGCCAAGTCAGTCCTCGACCCTACGCTAGCCATGTCCGCCCCTACTCCAGCAGTGGCGGAGCCCCGGGCTCAGGTCTCTGGAGAGGATGGAGTGTGGGACTGTCCTCTCTGCCTGGTCAGAAACAGAGCGTCTGCACCTCACTGCATTGCCTGCCGGATTCTGCCTCAAGCCTCCGCTTTGGAGGCCATTTTTCCCATTAAAGATGGGAGCGCCGCCTCCAGTTCCGAGAACAGCTGCAGCAGCGGCACCACCTCCTTCAGTTCTGGCACTGACTCCGTCCCCACCAGCTCCGAGGGCAGCGCCGGCTTCGAGGACAGAGTCGCCGCCGTCGGCTTGGAGGGCACCGCCAGCTGTGTCCCCGCCGGCTCCGCCTCCAGGGCTGCCGATCCTGTCTCCGCCTCCAGGGCTGCCGACGTCGTCTCCGCCTCCAGGGCCGCCAATCCTGTCTCCGCCCCCAGCGCCGGCTCCGTCTCCAGGGCCGCCAATCCTGTCTCCGCCCCCAGCTGCCAGCTCCACCTCCTGCTCTAGGGCTGACGTCCCCGCCGGCTCCGGGGGCAATGCTGGCTCCGCCTCTGCCCCTGTCTCCAGGGCCAATGTCGTCTCTGCCTCTGCCCCCGCCTCCAGCGCCGACGTCGTCTTCGCCCCCAGCGCCGGCTCCGCCTCCAGCGCCGACGTCATCTCTGCCGGCTCCGCCTCCTTCGCCAGGGCCAAGGACCCCGCCGGCTCTGCCTCAGATGCGAGCGTCCCAGTCACCGGTAAAAAGGGTCCCTCCGTCCGACACCCCTCCTCCCACCCTGGTTGATGGACATGGGGTGGTCCAAGAGGACCAGGTAGGGCGCCAGGAGGCGCCCGCTGAGGGAGGGGTACTGTTAGGGTCCGGCCTGCCGGCCCTTTAAGAATTACAGGAGCTGCCCCGCATTCCCCTGAAGAGGGCGCGGGTCCCCAGGATCCAGCGGGGACCACGCACCTGTGGCTCATCACCAGGATCCAGCAGGGATCGCACACCTGGAACTGATCAGGGCAATCAGTGACAGATATAGGGGAGGCTGCCAGCTGGCCCCGGGGCTGGTTGAGGACCCAAATGCAAACGCAAGGCAGGTTCAGGAACCAAAAACCCCTTTATTGGGTGCTCACCGGAGGACCGGGAAAAAGAACTGGAGCTCTGCGGCCAAAACAGGAACACAAAAAACCCACAGTGGCAAACGGCGCACTGACAGGCACACACAGAGTCCAACAGGGTCAATGAGGCAAAAAATACAAAAAGGCAAACAGAGTCAAAAAGACAAACCGTCCAACAGTCTGACAAACAGGCAGGCAGACAGTCAGACAGACAGTGTCAAGCAGGGTCCATGAGGGAATGAAGCAGACAGGCAAAAGGCATTCAGGCAAAAAGGCAAATGATCCAGCCCCGGGGCCAGCTGGCAGCCTCCCCTATATCTGTCACTGATTGCCCTGATCAGTTCCAGGTGTGCGATCCCTGCTGGATCCTGGTGATGAGCCACAGGTGCGTGGTCCCCGCTGGATCCTGGGGACCCGCGCCCTCTGCAGGGGAATGCGGGGCAGCTCCTGTAATTCTTAAAGGGCCGGCAGGCCGGACCCTAACAAGTTGCACATAAAAGCGAATGTGGCACATTATCTGCAGTGATATGCACATAGTATAAAGCTTGTGTTCCTATTTTATTGCATTTTTGCACGTCTCTTTGTCTTATTTATCCATTTTATACCTGGTTTTTATATTCTTGGCATCCAGTGTAGGCAGCAAAGTAAGAATTTCATTGTACAGGGAAACATGCTTCTTTACTATGCATATGACAATAAAGCTTTGAATCTGAATCTGGCACAGTTGTAAGTGAAATGGAAATGCAGGATCTTGGAGTGCTAATTGGCAGTAATCATTACTGGAAAGATTTGTCTGGGAAATTAGAATGTCTCTCTGAACAAGTGGTTGGATTAGATAGCAAATTCAGCTGGCTCATCCAAGGAACTGAATCAATGCTGAATGTAACTTCTGACCAAGAAATCACAGACACTGGAACGCTGCATGTGAGTGTTGGGCTGGAAGAACAAAGAAATCACACAGTGTGCTCTTTCTGGGAAACTGAATCCATTAGGATCGTTACAGAGAAAGAAATAAAGGAATGTGATGAGGAGACAATGCAGTTGTTTGAAAAGTCTGTCCATTTCAAATACCAAGATACCAGGTGAGTTTACCTAAATCGAAATAATAGCTTGTCTTCCAATTATGATCTAGCCAAAAGACGCTTTGATCCACTCAGTAAGAAGTTTCAAAATGATGATAAATACCGAGAGGTAATTCAAGATTATGTTAGCCAAGGCAGAACATGTGGAGGACATTGTTTCTGACAACCCTGTTTATCTCCCACATAGAGGAATCACTGATTACCCTTTAACCACTAAACTCTGAGTAGCCTTTGACATGCCCTCCCAAGTTGTCTAATGGCTGGCCCTAACCTGAATCCTAAGTTACTAAACCTGAGACTACACAGAGTGACATTTATGGCTGACATCACAAAAGCTTTTTTTTGCACATCTCTATAAGAGACCAAGACCGAGATGTATTAAGAATTCTTTGGACAAACATAAACTTTATGGAAATCACCAGAGTTCCATTTTGAGCATAAAAAATACTAACAAGCATATTCTATGGTCAAATCCACTATTGATGTATGTGAACGACCTGACTGGTGGTGTACCAACTGAAGACGCCATCAGCATATCAATGCAAGGCAAAGATCGTCAAATGAGTCTGTGCAAATGGAATACAAACTGAAGAAGAAACATGTTTGTCTTTTTGAAAGATAAAAGTGATAAACAAAGAGGAGTTTTACGGGCTGTGTCCTACATATTTGATCCTGTGGGATTTATTTACGAGTGAAATTATTAAGTTGGTTGTGTTTAGGACCCAAACGCAGAGGACAGAAGCTGGTAAAAATAAAGCAAACCCTTTTATTCGGGTGAAAGAACAACTGATGAACAGAAGGATAAAACAGTTAATCCAAAAAATAGAAATCCAGTGTCCTTGCAAGTTGACTCCACTGCGGAATGTCACAATCCAATCCAAAAGAGAACCCTCTCAAAGGGGAGCATGGTGATCTTAAGAGCAAAGGGAGAAGTTCGTGAGAAATGGTTTCAGGTTTCTAACAGAAATGTCTTTTCGAAAAGTGTGGGAATGTGGACTTTTATGGGGTGTTGAGCTGCCTGAACATCTTGCACATCTGTTGTATCACTGGTACAAGGAGCTTCCTGACATCACGAATATTAAAATCTCCAGATGGTATCATGCAGCGCTTTTGAAACTCATGCACCTGTGCATGTCTCCGGTGATGCCAGTGAAAATGCCTTTTTTGCAGCTGCCCATCTGTCATTCCAGAAGATGGTGAGTGCATTGTACCTCTTATAACTTCTAAAACCAGAGTAACTCCACTTAAGACCGTTACCTTACTAAACTTCAGCCTCTTTTTATATATATATATATATATATATATTTTTTTTTTTTTTTTTTTTTTTTTTTTGATGATATAGGAATTTTAAGACTTGGATGCAGATTACAAATGGCTCATTTGAAAAAAGCATCCCTGCATTGTTCCATCTGATGATAAATTCCCAGAATTTGATAAAAAAAATGCCACTCACAAACAATGTATTCTGGTCTGCAAGATACTCTTTATCAGTGACAGAGAGAGATTCTGGATACCAAAAGGAAGATAACTGACAAAAATAACTATAAATTCTTGTTTAGTCTGCCATCAACACATAGCAAAACCTGCTCAGCAGATTTCAGCTCCTTTACCTGAGTCTCCAATTGAGGAAGCTTCTCCTTTTGCATACACAGGTGAGGATTTTGAGATGAGTAATTCCTATTGGCTTTTAGACAGTTTACACCACGAAGAGGACTTTGTAAAACTATGTATCTGGACAATGCAAAGACTGCAAATGTTGTGGGATTCTCGGTCAGTGGTGGCTGTGCTTAATTCTCATCCTATCACTCCCTCCAGCTGTCAAGATGAACCTGACTAAAACCCGGGTGTTGAAACGGTGAAGATATAGGCAACGGATTGTGAAAATCTTCTGGTATTGATGGTGAAAATAATTTCTTATGGAACTGAGCTCTCTACATCTCTCCTCTCCTGGGAAAAGACTTTCTGACTTAAAGACTGAAGAAGTTGTGTTAATCAATGAGGGTAAACTGCCGAAGCATCTTTGGAAAATTGGCTGAAATGCAAAGGATTACTTGGGGATGGATGGAAAAGTTTGCTGTTGCCTTTTTATGCTCTTCCAGGACACACTCCGGGAAGACCTGCACAGTTGCTTTATCCTCTTTAACTTTAGTAGTGATGAGCTGACTTGAGTCATCGGCCGGGAGTGTGTTGCAGCTAATCAGGTGGCCAAATCCAACGAAGTCCTGCAGCAGTTCCCAATAAATTGATTGCCTTCTGGGGAGGCGTGGCTATCTTATAAATGTTTGTTAAGTGATGTTTTGTGTGTGTCAAAGCTGTTAGGAGCCGGCAGGGCCGGTCCCGACTCTTGTGGTGACTATACTCTGCTTTTTCCCCCCCAGAGGGCGCAGGTGACCCAGCCAGAGCCAGAGAGAAGCAGCTGTGGGTGATATAAGCCGCTAACACCTGGCCACCGGTGTCGGATCGTCAAATTACCCGCATGATCGTCGCGTCTGGTTCTGGAAAGAGACTTGTCCACGGCCCCTGTGCTCCGCCAAGCGTGCACCGGTCTCTGTCCCGCCTGCCGAAGGTCCACCCTGGTTTCCTGGACTATCCTCCATTGGAGAGCCTTTTGTTCTGTCCGTTTTTTGTGTTAGACACCTGATCTAATTTTTCATTAAAAACGAGCCTGAGTCACAGAGCGAGCCCTGCTGTGTGGTGTCTGGTCTGTCCTGCGCCTGGATCCAATTCGAGTCGATATATACCGCTAACAGTACGATCCGACCAGCATGGATCCAGCAGAGCAGCACAGACACACACTGTCCGCCCAGGGAGCGATACTCAACAGCCACGAGCAGGCGCTTACCGTATTGTCGCACAACGTTGCGTGCCTCACCCAGGCCATCCACAAGCTGGTAACGTGGCCGGTCTCCTCAACGCCGTCGGCCGCCGACGCGCACTCGCCACCCCGCGGCTCCTACGCCTGCGATCCTGAGCCGTACGACGGGGATCTCGACAAGTACCGGGGGTTCATATTACAATGCCAGTTGGTGTTCTCCCAGCGCCCGCTCGTCTTCTCCTCGGACGAGGCGAGGATTAACTACGTCATCGGTTTGTTGCGGGGAAAGGCCCTGAGCTGGGCTCAAGCGTCCTGTGCGCGCACCCACCTGAATACGCTGGAATTCGGCCCGTTCGTGAAGCGGCTGGAGCGCGTTTTCGACCGACCGAACCGCCTGGGGAATGCGTCAGATCGGCTTTTTTCGATCCAGCAGGGCTCCCGATCGGTGGCGGAGTACGGGATGGAGTTTGAGACGCTGGCGGAGGAGGCTGGGTGGAACGAGCCTATGCTGCTGAGCGCGTTCCGCCGCGGGCTGAGCGACTCGGTGCGGGCCATTACGTCGCCAGCTGCCCCCTACGGTCAAAAGACTAGGCTCGTCAGTGCAGGCAGGTGCACTGGCGAGCGCATCCTCATCCTGCAGTCCTCGCTCGCGGGTAAGTTTAGTGGGCAAAGTGTTCTGGGCTGGCGAGTCAATGCCGTTGTCTCTATGGGTGGACTCGGGCGCGGAGGACTCATTTATTGATGAGGGCTTGGCCAAACAGGCAGGGCTTCCACTGGTGAGGCTCCAGGAGCCCAAGACCGTGGTGGATATAGGTGGACGCACGCTAGCAAGGGTGACAGACAGCACCGCCACGGTGAGTATGTCGTGGTGTCGGGTAACCACCGCGAGCAGATCAGATTCCTCCTAATCCCCTCACCTTCTGCTCCGGCGGTCCTTGGTTTCCCATGGCTAGCTCTCCATAATCCCCAACTGGACTGGGTGGCCGGTGTCGTGACTGGTTGGGGTGCAGCTTGCCATGCTCGCTGTCTACGCTCTGCGCCGCTGCCTGTGTCGGCAAACCCCAACACATCTTCGGTCGCCCCCAACCTCACAGCGGTCCCCAAGGCTTATCATGACCTCGGTGGGGTGTTCTCTAAGCATCGTGCCTGCGCCCTTCCCCCCCACCGCCCCTACGATTGCGCCATCGACCTGCTTCCCGGCTCTCCCCTGCCTTCCAGCCGGCTGTACAGCATCTCTCAGCCAGAGCGAGAGGCAATGGAGAGATATTTGAGTGAGTCACTAGCGGCAGGACTGATCCACCCTTCGTCCTCTCCGGTCGCAGCAGGGTTCTTCTTCGTCAAGAAGAAGGACGGGTCGCTGCACCCGTGCATTGACTACCGGGGGCTCAACGCCATAACGGTAAAGAACAAGTACCCACTACCGCGCATAGACTCGGCCTTCGCGCCCCTCCACCGGGCACGTGTTTTCACCAAGCTGGACCTGAGGAACGCCTACCATCTTGTTCGCATCCGCCAAGGCGACGAGTGGAAGACAGCGTTCAACACGCCGCTTGGACAGTTCGAGTATCTGGTAATGTCGTTCGGGCTCACAAACGCCCCGGCGGTTTTCCAGGCCCTAGTCAATGATGTGCTCCGGGATATGCTGAATAAGTTCCTCTTTGTATACATTGATGACATTCTCATCTTTTCAGAATCAGAGGAGGAGCACGTGCAGCATGTCCAGTTGGTCCTGAGACACCTGCTTGAAAACTGCCTCTTTGTAAAAGCAGAGAAATGCGAGTTCCATGCCCCGTCGGTCTCCTTTCTAGGTTTCGTGGAAGGGGGGGACAGCTCGCACCAGATCCCGCCAAGGTTCAAGCAGTGGTAGATTGGCCGGTCCCATCTTCACGCAAACAGCTCCAGAGATTTTTAGGCTTTGCCAACTTCTACCGTCGGTTCATCCGCGATTACAGTAAGGTGGCCGCCCCCCTGACCAGACTCACCTCCTCCATCCAGCCATTTGCGTGGACGACGGAAGCAGAGGCGGCATTCGCCAAGCTGAAGGGGCTGTTCACCACGGCGCCCATCCTCACTCCCCCAGACCCCGGCCGCCAATTCACAGTGGAGGTCGACGCCTCAGAGGTCGGAGTCGGTGCAGTCCTCTCGCAACAGGGCGAGAGCGACCAGAGATTGCACCCGTGTGCGTTTTTCAGCCGCCGGCTGACTGCTGCCGAGCGGAATTACGACATCGGGAACCGGGAACTCCTAGCCTTGGTGTTAGCACTCCAGGAGTGGAGGCACTGGCTGGAGGGGGCCGCCCAACCGTTCGTAGTGTGGACGGACCATAAGAACCTGGCCTACCTACAAGGCGTGAAGCGGCTGAACCCCAGGCAGGCACACTGGACGTTATTCCTCAGCCGTTTCGAGTTCACGCTCACTTACCGGCCAGGCTCTAAGAACGTCAAACCGGACGCACTATCTCAACAATTTGCCGTAGACCAGCCCGATCCGGAACCCGAGCCCATCCTTCCCTCCTCGCGCATTCTTGGCGCGGTCGTTTGGCCAGTGGAAGAGAGGGTCCGTGAGGCACTACGCACGTTCCCCGATCCCGGCGGCGCGCCTCCCAACACCCTGTTCGTTCCCGGGCCTGTCCGCCCCGAGGTGCTACAGTGGGGACACGCGTCGAGATTGGCATGCCATCCAGGGTTGAGGCGCACGCTGCACCTCCTACGGCAGCGCTTCTGGTGGCCGTCCTTGACCCAAGACGCAAAAGCTTTCATTGCGGCCTGCCCCGCGTGCGCACGGGGGAAGTCGTCTCACCAGCCACCCGCTGGACTCCTGCACCCGCTACCGATCCCGCGACGGCCTTGGTCACACATTGCGGTGGACTTTGTTACTGGACTGCCTCCATCGCAGGGGAATACGGTCATTCTGACCATTGTGGACCGTTTTTCCAAGGTGGTGCATCTGGTGCCTCTGCCTAAACTCCCCTCAGCCGCAGAAACGGGAGACCTTCTCGTTCACCACGTCTTCCGGCTACACGGTATCCCCCGGGACATCGTCTCCGACCGGGGACCACAATTCACCTCCCGAGTCTGGCGAGCCTTCTGCGCGGCTCTTGGCGCCACGGCGAGCCTCTCATCCTCCTACCATCCCCAATCCAACGGCCAGGCAGAACGCACCAACCAGAGTGTGGAGAGTGCGCTCAGATGTGTGACGGCCGGACACCCCACGACCTGGAGCTCCTTGCTGCCATGGGTAGAATATGCACACAACGCCCTGGCCTCGGCGGCCACGGGAGTATCACCCTTCATGGCGTCCTTGGGTTATCAGCCACCGCTCTTCAACCACCAGGAAGAGGAAGCATCGGTCCCGTCCATCCCGTCCAGCCTACATCGCGGCAGGCGAGTATGGAGGCAGGTACGTGCCGCTCTCTTACGCTCCTCCCTCCTAGCCCAGAGGCAGGCAAACCGCCGCAGAACGCCCGCACCGGAGTATCAACCGGGTCAGAAGGTTTGGCTGTCGGCCAGGGACCTACCGCTCCAGATGGAATCCCGGAAGCTGGCACCACGATTTGTGGGACCGTTCGTGGTGGAGCGGATGGTCAACCCGGTGGCGGTGCGGCTGAGGTTGCCAGCGTCCCTGAGGACTCACCCTACGTTCCACGTCTCACGGGTCAAGCTTGCCAGGGAGTCGGAGCTGTCACCACCCACGGAGCCCCCCCTCCCCCCCCGGTGGGGGTCATCGACGGAGCCCCTGCCTACACCGTCCGGCGTATCATGGACGTCCGCCGTCGAGGCCGGGGGTGGCAATACCTGGTAGACTGGGAGGGTTACGGCCCCGAGGAGCGATCATGGGTGCCTCGAAGACACATCCTCGACCAGTCCGTCCTCCAAACGTTCTACCGGGAGCATCCGGACAAGCCGGGTCGAGCGCCAGGAGGCGCTCGTTGAAGGGAGGGGTACTGTTAGGAGCCGGCAGGGCCGGTCCCGACTCTTGTGGTGACTACACTCTGCTTTTTCCCCCCCAGAGGGCGCAGGTGACCCAGCCAGAGCCAGAGAGAAGCAGCTGTGGGTGATTTATCATCAACAGCTGATATAAGCCGCTAACACCTGGCCACCGGTGTCGGATCGTCAAATTACCCGCATGATCGTCGCGTCTGGTTCTAGAAAGAGACTTGTCCACGGCCCCTGTGCTCCGCCGAGCGTGCACCGGTCTCTGTCCCACCTGCCGAAGGTCCACCCTGGTTTCCTGGACTATCCTCCGTTGGAGAGCCTTTTGTTCTGTCCGTTTATTGGTGTTAGACACCTGATCTAATTTTTCATTAAAAACGAGCCTGAGTCACAGAGCGAGCCCTGCTGTGTGGTGTCTGGTCTGTCCTGCGCCTGGATCCAATACGAGTCGATATATACCGCTAACAAAAGCAAAGTAAAGGAAATAGAAACATAACTCAACTCTCTGTCTTCCTTAAAAAACAAATAATACAAAATGCAGTGACCTGGAGAGGTCCTCTGAGATCTGCACATTAAAGACCTTGAAGCTGCTCACCTTTTCAACCTTGGTGCCAGGCTGGGAGGATGTCTACCCTTTTGTTTCCTAAAGCCCATTATCATTTAATTTTGCTGATAGAGGTTTTTGTCATGGCACCAGATGGTGAGTACTCTTACCTGCTCTCTGCAGGTAATTTCATCCTTGACTGTGATGAGGCCCAAGCAAACTTCAGGATCATCTTGGAGATGTGCCTGGCAGTCCACTGGCCTTCTTGGCTTCACTGATAACCTTGTGAAGGTTGAAGCTGGCAGCTTTGTAGGCCTCAGTATCCCTCAAGATCGAGGCAGAGTTTCACAAAAATCACCTAGTTTGCCCAGATTTTCTGCATGGGGTAAATGCAGATGGTAGATTGGTGGAGAGAGTGTTCAATGTACGTATTTAATCAGTGACAGAGTCTGTGAATTCATTGTTGCCAGTAGATTTCATCAGCCTTGTTCCTTTTGGAAATGAACCTGGAAACCATTTTCTTCCTGCTTTAGTTGCTGTCAACAGTAGAATGGAGCACTGGTCAGCTTTTCCAAAAGCAGAGCGGGAGAGGAGTTTCTAGCTGTGTCTAGGGATCACAGCAGTACGTAAGACTCTGCTGCCCCTCATGGCTCATGTCCATCACAAAGTCGACACAAGGCAAACGGCCCGAACCTGCTACGATCTTAAATCCAGGTCATACTGAATGACGTTGAAGAATGTTGGAAAACTCAGCACCAAAAAAACTGCCAAGAACAAGAAATTAAGATAACAAGGTTGAGTTGATGAGGAGCTCTTAGGGCAACCATCTTGCGACACACCATGACGATGTATATTAGTGCTATCTATTTAAAATGAACAATAAAGCCAAAATCCCTAACCCCTTTTTGAATAAACATCTGTACAGTAAAAGGTTGACATCCTGTTATAATTTAAGTTATCCTGGACATATCTTCTAAAACCTTTATGTTATTTGTAACATTTAAAACTGAGTCTTTCCAAGATGGGGTTTTCCAAACAGCTCCTTCTACCCACCAGCATCTGCCACAGACAGGTGGATGGTGCGTGCAGTGGCAGAATGCTTCTGCAGGGGGTGGGTGGCCAATATTGATTCAATGTCTGCTGTACTTGGAGAGAAAAGGAGCCAACGGCGCTTTTCTTACAAGGCCAACTCTAGACCAATCTCATCACACATTCTCTCAGGGGACTTCTTTACCTTCTCCCCCTTTTCTTTTCCTCACACATTGAGTTGCGTTTGTTCTCCCTTTCAGTTTATTCTGTTAAAAGCAAAGAAAGCAAAAAAAAATAAAAAAATCAAGGTCGACAAAGGTTGTCCTCTGAGCAGTCAACAGAGGTAGAAGGAGGGAGTACAGATAGCTCTCCAGAAGACAGGCCTGAGAGCCCAGATGTCCCACAATGCCGCTGATAAGAAAGTGGGCCATATAACCTTTGGCAGGCGCGTGACAGGAATAAGACGACGGACAGCGCCAAGAACAGGCTGAGGATAGGGAGAGGGAGATGCAGCTCTTGAAAGATGAAGGCAAAGTTGGTGAAAGGAGAGAGTATGAAGAAGGGAGTCAGTGATAAGAGAGAAAGATGTTAGGTGCCACAGACAGAGGGAGGATAAATAACAGATTAAAAATGGAACTGAAATGACCAAAGTGTAAGAAAAATGACCTGCTACATGACAGCAAATTGGAAGTATATTATTTGAATCATTTACCTTGATTCAAGTAAGAAATCTGTTCATATCTTTATCTTCTTTTGACTGAGTGCTTATCACTAACTCTGTGCAAATTAATACACACTCTTTTTTTTCTGCAGGGGTTGTATCACTACCAATGCTACATTCAACAGTTCCTTTTCTTGGTGCATGCTAACACACATCAGCATGAGTTACTCCAGTGTGGGAATAATTGACCCTGAACAATTATTAGAATGAGTTCTCTCATTTTTCATCGCCTGTTTCCCCTCAGCCGTGCATGGCGGCGGCTCCCGATGGTCGTGATAAACCAGCTTGCTGTGGTGCAGCAGAATCCTGCCAAAGACACCTCACAAATGAAGTTCTCTCCATCTCAGGAGACTCTGTTGCCATTTGTTTTCATTATTTTGACAAGCCTTTTTAAGGAGCTCTCCTCTCCAACCTCCCCAGCGCAGCTCTTGTGCCTTTCACACCCCTCCCACCACCACCATTTATTTGGAGCTCATCCCGGGTGAGGTGCAGCGATGTGTTTCAGTCACAGCTCTCTGCCTCAGAAGATGTGCAGAAGGGTGGGAGGGGATGAAGAGAGGCACCTTCTTACCATGATAAATAGACATCTCCCATCTCTTCTTTACATCTATTTGCAGTGAGTCAGGAGAGGTTCTGACTCAGTCCAGCTCTGTTTTGGGGCCTTTTTACACCTGACTTCACCACAAGATTTCCTTCAAGTTGAGAACACATATAGAGGATGATTCTTTTTCTGCTTTCATTTCCTTTTCCCTCCACAATCATTATTTACTTTTGAAGAAATGTCCCCATCCTGTAGGAGGTCATATTATTTAGGAAAACCGTGAATATGTTAATCATCATACCCATGAATATTCAACACAGCCCGCATTATAAAATATAACTATTACCTTATTTGTACCATAATCATTGCTAAATTTACATTTTCTTCTTGCGTGCATACAAAGCCTGAGAAAATAAGCACGTGGATCTGTAAATGAAACAAAGCAGCAGCCTGTTGCGTATTCCCAGACATGTAGGTGCTCTAGCCAACGTTTGCTTGTGAGTCCCTAAAGTGAGGTACCAAAATGTCTTAAACAGATTGATTTGTATATTCCTGGAACAAAGGCCTCCAACATCAACACTTCATGGAGGATAAACAAGTTGTCCCACTCTCATCTGATTTCATCTCCACACGGTTATGGGTCCTGTTTCAAAGCTGGTCTTAATTTGTCAGTTTTGTATCAGTAGTAATGTGAGAGTGCGGTTAACCTAGAGTTAAATTCTTTCCATTCAGATGCTCTAGGCTATCAAAGTAATTATTTCTAAGTAATCACTGTATATTACTGTGGAGCGACACTGTTGCTCTTTCCTCTCAGGTTTACAATGTGCACAAAACACCTTATTTGTTTGTCATTTATTTGAATTTCTGCTTATTGCTGGTTACACTTACGACAGTTTTTGTCAGGAATCTGTGCTCTCTTTTGGTTTGTGTTTGGTGGTTCCCGATTTGCTCCCTAGAGGGCGGCGTGGCCCAGGTCTGCGCTGGTGACAGACGCACCTGAGGAGGATCACTCATCAGCGGGATTATTTAAGGACCAGCCACCTGTTCACCAGCGTCGGATCGTCTCCTCAGCACGAGTGGATCGCCGCGCCGTCCCCTTAGAAGACTCTACTCCTGGACATTCCACAGAGGAGCTTGCCTGTGGAAACATTGAACTCTCTGCAAGTTTTACTGGTTATTTAATTTCTTGTTAGGAGCATTTTCTGTTCGCCTTTTGACCCGACGCCCAATAAAAGGGTTGTTTTGTGTTAGCCTGGCTGCCAGTCCTCTGCATTTGGGTCCTCACCATACCGCACTATAGCAGAACGATCCGACCAGTATGGACCCAGCAAAGGTGCAGCATGCCCTGACATCCCAGGGCGCTCTGCTTGGCGAACACCATCACGCCATCCGGGCTCTGTTGGATGCCTCGGCCCAGACCACGCAGAATGTCGCCGACCTGACGCAACAGATCGCCAACCTTTCAGCTCAGGTATCCTCCTTGGTCACGGTAGTCGCCTCCCGCGACAGGACGCCGTCTCTCACACCGCCTGTCAAGGATTCCCATACCTGCGACCCTGAGCCCTTCGAGGGAGACCTGGGCAAGTGCCGAGGTTTTCTGCTCCAGTGCCGAGTGGTGTTCCAGCAGCGGCCACACTCCTTTGGAACCAACGCCGCTAAGGTGAATTACGTTGTCGGGCTACTACGAGGGAGAGTGCTGGCCTGGGCACAGGCGATGAGTGCGCGTCAGCAGCTCATGAACCTCTCCTACGATGAGCTGGAAACTCACCTTAAGAGTGTCTTTGACCGCCCCACCTACGCCAGCGATGCCACTGAACGTCTCCTGACCATCCAATAAGGGGCTCGCTCCGTGGCCGACTATTCGGTGGAGTTCTGGACACTGGCGGTGGAAGCTGGGTGGAACAAACCTCCACTCATGGGAGTCTTCCGTCGGGGTCTGAATCTCCGCCTGTGGGACGCTCTGGCTCTCCAGAGACGCCCGAAGGATCTGGACGCGCTCATCTCTCTCGCCACGGATCTGGACAACTACATGAGGCAACAGTGGGGGAGAGAGCAGGGTTATGGCAGCGGGGTTCTCCCCCATACCGCGCCCGCTCCCTCCAGCTCCACCGGCCCCAACCCAGCCTAATGCCTCCACCAAAAGAGTAGGCTTGCCAGTGCACGCAGGGGCACTGGTGAGCGCAATGTCCTCCTGCGTTCCTTCCCCCTCCTGTCTGGTCCTGTCTGGAACACTGCTCTGGGCTCACGAAATCCTCTCGCTGTCGTTCTTAGTCGACTCGGGCGCCGACGAGAGCTTCATGGACGAGAGCCTGGCCAAATGAGCTCGGATCCCCATTGAGGAACTTCCCAAACCTAGGACTATCCTGAACTTAGACAGACAATCCGCGAGGCGCAGCGTGCAACGCCAAGCCCCGCAGAGGCGCCACCTAACAGACTCTTCGTTCCTGATCCTGTCCGTTCAGAGGTCCTCCAGTGGGGACATTCTTCCAGAACGGCCTGCCATCCAGGTCTCTCTCGCACTCTCCACCTCCTCCGGCAGCACTTCTGGTGGCCCGCGATGACGCAGGATGCGAAGACCTTCATCGCCAGTATGTGCCAGGGGGAAGATCCCATCAGCGCGCGGCAGGTCTGCTCAACCCCCTGCCGATTCCCCACCGGCCATGGTCGCACATTGCGGTGGACTTCGTGACTGGCCTCCCCCCATCCAACGGACAAACCGTTGTCGTGACGGTAGTGAACCGCTTTTCTAAGGCCTCCCACTTTGTTCCCCTCGGCAAGCTCCCGTCCACAGTGGAGACGGGAGCGCTCCTAGTCTCACACGTCTTTCGGCTGCACGGGATCCCCAACACGGGATTTCGGCTGCACTGCCCCTGATGTCCACGCGACATTGCAGAGTCGTGTCAAACATGACAGCCCTACAACATCCAGAGCCCTAAGGAACTCTGGGCAAATCTCATCCACCGCCGGGGCCCTGCCACCGAGGAGTTTCTTAACAACCTCAGCTACCTCAGCCCCGGAGATAAGAAAACCCGCCTCCGAGTCCCCAGGCCCTGCTTCCTCACTGGAAGGTGTGTCGGTGGGATTGAGGAGGTCTTCGAAGTATTCCTTCCATCGATCCACAACGTCCTGAGTCAAGGTCAGCAGCACACCATTCCCACTGTACACAGTGTTGACAATGCACCGCTTCTCCCTCCTCAGGCGCCGGATGGTGGTCCAGAACCTTCTCGAAGCCGTCCGGAAGTCGTTCTCCATGGCCTCCCCGAACTCTTCCCATGCCCGGATCTTTGTCTCGGCGACCGCCGCAGCCGCACTTTGCTTGGCCCGCAGGTACCTGTCTGCTATCTCAGGATCCCACAGGCCAAAAAGGCCCGGTACGACTCCTTCTTCAGCTTGACGGCATCCCTCACCACCGATGTCCACCAGCGGGTTTGGGTGTTGCCGCCACAACAGGCACCGACCACCTTGCGACCACAGTACCGGTCGGCCGCCTCAACAATGGAGGCACGGAACATGGTCCACTCGGACTCAATGTCCCCCACCTCCTCCGGGACATGGTTGAAGCTCTCCCCGAGGTGGGAGTTGAAACTCCTTCTGACCGGAGACTCCACCAGACCCTCACAATATGTTTGGGCCTGCCGGGTCTGTCCGGCATCCTCCCCCACCATCAGAGCCAACTCACCACCAGGTGGTGATCAGTTGACAGCTCCGCCCCTCTCTTCACCCGAGTGTCCAGGACATGTGGCCGCAAATCCGAGGACACAACTACAAAGTCGATCATCGAACTGCAGCCCAAGGTGTCCTGGTGCCACGTGCACATATGGACATCCTTATGCCTGAACATGGTGTTCGTTATGGACAATCTGTGACGAGCACAGAAGTCCAACAACAGAACACCACTTGGGTTTAGATCACGGGGGCCATTCTTCCCGATCACGCCCCTCCAGGTCTCACTGTCACTGCCGAAGTGAGCATTGAAGTTACCCAGGAGGATGAGGGAACCCCCAGAAGGAGCACTCTCTAGTACTCCCTCTAGGGACTCCAAAAAGGGTGGATACGCTGAACTGCTGTTGGGACCATAGGCACAAACAACAGTCAGGATCCCTCCCCCCGCCTGAAGGCGGAGGAAGGCTACCCTCTCGCTCACAGGGGTAAACTCTAACGTACAGGCACCGAGCCAGGGGGCGACAAGAATCGCCACCCCTGCCTGCCGCCTCTCCCCCATCGGCAACTCCAGAGTGGAAGAGAGTCCAACCCCTCTCGAGAAGGCTGGTTCCATAGCCTTTGCTATGCGTCGAGGTGAGGCCGATTATATCTAATCAGAACTTCTCAACCTCTCATACCAGCTCAGGCTCCTTCCCCATCAGAGAGGTGATGTTTCACGTCCCTAGAGCTAGCTTCTGCAGCCGGGGATCGGACCGCCAAGGTCCCCGCCTTCGACTGCCACCCAACTCACACTGCACCCGACCCCTTTGGCCCCTCCTGCAGGTGGTGAGCCTATGGGAAGGGGGTCCCACGTCATCTCTTCGGGCTATGCCCGGCCGGGCCCCATGGGCAAAGGCCCGGCCACCAGGCACTCGCCAGTGTGCCCCACCCCCAGGCCTGGCTCCAGGAGGGGGCCCCGGTGACCCGCGTACGGGCAAGGGAGACCCAAGACCCATAATGTCACTCGTCGTAAGGGGGATTTGTGGGCTGCACTTTGTCTGGTCCCTCATCTAGGACCTGCCATGGGTGGCCCTACCAGGGGCATAAAGCCCCGGACAGCTGAGCTCCTAGGATCATAGGGACACGCAAACCCCTCCACCACGATAAGGTGGCAGCTCTATACCCTCAGCAGGGTCCTTGAGGGTGCTTGGGAGTTTGCCCAACCAGTCCACATGTGTTTTGTGGATTTGGAGAAGGCATTCGACCGTGTGCCTCGGGGAGTCCTGTGGGGTGTTCTCCGGGAGTGTGGGGTGTCGGGACCCCTGATACGGGCCGTCCGCTCCCTATATGACCGGTGTCAGAGCTTGGTCCGCATTGCCGGTAGTGTCGAACTTGTTTCCAGTGAAGGTTGGACTCCGCCAGGGCTGCCCTTTGTCACCGATTCTGTTCATAATTTTTATGGACAGAGTTTCTAGGCGCAGCCGTGGTGTTGAGGGGGTCCGGTTTGGTGGCCTCAGGATCGGGTCTCTGCTTTTTGCAGATGATGTGGTCTTGTTGGCTTCATCAGTCTGTGACCTCCAGCTCTCACTGGACTGGTTCGCAGCCCAGTGTGAAGCGGCCGGGATGAGAATCAGCACCTGAGGCCATGGTACTCAGCCGGAAAAAGGTGGAGTGCCTTCTTCGGGTTGGGGAGGAGATCCTGCCCCAAGTGGAGGAGTTCAAGTACCTTGGGGTCTTGTTCACAAGTGAGGGAAGAATGGAGCTGGAGATCGACAGGCGGATCGGTGCGGCGTCTGCAGTAATGCGGACTCTGCACCGGTCTGTTGTGGTGAAGAGACATCTGAGCCAAAAGGCGACGCTCTCGATTTACCGGTCGGTCTTCGCTCCTACCCTCACCTATGGTCATGAGCTTTGGGTAGTTACCGAAAGAACGAGATCACGGGTACAAGCGGCTGAAATGAGTTTCCTTCACAGGGTGGCTGGGCTCTCCCTTAGAGATAGGGTGAGAAGCTCTGCCATCCGGGAGGAACTTGGAGTAGAGTCGCTACTCCTCCGCGTTGAGAAGAGCCAGATGAGGTGGCTCGGGCACCTAGTAAGGATGCCTCCCGGACACCTCCCTGGTGAGGTGTTCAGGGCACGTCACTCCGGTAGGAGGCCCCCGGGAAGACCCAGGACACGCTGGAGGGACTATGTCTCTTGGCTGGCCTGGGAACGCTTTGGGATCCCCCCGGAAGAGCTAGACGAAGTGGCTGGGGAGAGGGAAGTCTGGGCTTCCTTGCTCAGGCTGCTGCCCCGGCGACCCGACCCCGGATAAGCAGCAGAAAATGGATGGATGGATGGATGGGATCCCAAGGGACATAGTATCGGATAGGGGTCCGCAGTTCACGTCCCAAGTGTGGAAATCCTTTTGCACCGCCATCGGCATCTCAGTGAGCCTATCCTCGGGCTACCACCCACGATGCGTTTCAGCTAGTAACCCAGCTTCGTGAAGTTCTTTTCTTCCGTGGGTGGAATACGCCCACAACTCATTAGTTTCAGCCGCCTCTGCCGTATCCCCTTTTATGGTGTCACTTGGTTATCAACCTTCTCTATTTGATTACTAGGAGGGCAAAGTGGCGATTCCATCCGTGCCCGCGAACCTGCGTCGCTGCAGAAGAGTGTGGAGGCAGGTCCGCGCTGCCTTGACACGCTCATCCCTCCAGACCCAAGAACAGGTGAACCGCCACAGAGCTCCAGCCCCACGCTACCTGACAGGACAAAAGGTTTGGCTCTCATCAAAAGATCTTCCCCTCCAGTTCGACTCAAGGAAGCTGGCACCCAGGTTTGTGGGCCTGTTCGAAGTGGACGCCGCGGCGGTGCGCCTCCGGCTGCCAGCCTCGCTCAAGGTCCACCCCACTTTCCACGTCTCCAGGATAAAACCAGTCCGAGAGGCGGAGCTGGCTCCACTGCAGGATCTCCCCCCACCCCCACGCCAGGATGATCGACGGTGGCGCAGCGTTCTCAGTGTTAGCCTGGCTGCCAGTCCTCTGCATTTGGGTCCTCACTACACCGCACCGTAATAGTTTTGTCAGATTTTTAGCTGCTCCAATCAGTTTTTCCTTTTTCGATGACAGATTAACAGAATATAAAAAGAGAATCATTCTAACCAATGTGATAAGATGCTAAAAATTTTGCTTTTTATATGTGTAAATTCCTTTGTACACATGTGTGCCACATGCTTTCATTTGGGCATGTGTTTAAATGTCTGTTTTGTTCTTGTTTTTTGTTAACTCCACTGAGACTAATCAGAGGATGGATGTATATTTAAATGGACTTTATTTTGGTGTGCACCTGGTAGCTTAATGTCATTCTATTAATACTGAATTATTGTTGGTTTAACATCAGGTAGTTTAACAGTGATGTCCCAAAACCACCTACATCCAAATCATGATACATTTTAGCAGCATTAGTTAGGAATGTAGCCACAAGGGGGCACAAGCCAGTATCTTATTGTGTCGGTCCCAAGCCCGAATAAATACAGAGGGTTGTGTCAGGAATGGCATCCGAAGTAAAAGTTTTGCCAAATCAAACATACGAATCGAATATATGACTTCCATACCGGATCGGTCGAGGCCCGGGTTGACAACGACCGCCATCGGTGCTGTTCATCTACAGAGTGCCAGTGGAAATTGGACCACTGTTGGTCGAAAAAGGAGAGGAGGAAGGTGTGTCCATAGGAAGAGAGCGAAGAGGAACGCCAAGAGTCTAGGGCTGAGAATAGGGATTTTGAATGTTGGAACTATGACAGGAAAAGGTAGAGAGTTAGTTGACATGATGCAGAGGAGGAAGGTAAACATATTGTGTGTCCAGGAGACCAGGTGGAAAGATAGCAAGGCTAGAAGTTTAGGAGCAGGGTTCAAGTTGTTCTATCATGGTTATGGTAGGAAGAGAAATGGAGTAGGAGTTATTTTGAAGGAAGAGTTTGCTAGGAATGTTCTGGAGGTAAAAAGAGTGTCAGAGTGATGAGTCTGAAGCTAGAAATCAAAGGTGTGACGTTCAATGTAGGATTTGAGCTGGAGGAGAAGGAGAAATTCTGGTCGGACCTTGATGAAGTGATGCTGAGCATCCCTAGAAGTGAGAGAGTTGTCATTGGTGCAGACTTCAATGGACATGTTGGTGCAGGAAACGGAGATGATGAGGAGGAGATGGGCAGGTTTGGTATCCAGGAGAGGAATACAGAAGGGCAGATAGTGGTTGAATTTGCAAAAAGGATGGAAATGGCTGTAGTGAATACTCTCTTCCAGAAGACGCAGGAACATAGGGTGACATACAAGAGTGGAGGTAGGAGCACACAGGTAGACCACATCTTGTGTAGACGGTGTAAACTGAAGGAGATCAGTGACTGCAAAGTAGTCGTAGATGAGAGTGTAGCCAGACAGCACAGGATGGTGGTGTGTAGGATGACTCTGGCAGTGAGGAAGATGAAGAGGGCAAAGGCAGAGCAGAGGACGAAATGGTGGAAGCTGAAGAAGGAAGAGTGTTGCATGACTTTTAGGAAGGAGTTGAGACAGGCTCTGGGTGGTCACAAGGTGCTTCCAGATGACTGGACAACTACAGTTAATGTGATTAGGGAGACAGGTAGGAGAGTATTTGGTGTGTCATCTGAGACTCGGTGGTGAAATGAGGAGGTGCAGGAGTGTATACAGAGTAAGAGGTTAGCTAAGAAGAAGTGGGACAGTGAGAGGACTAAAGAGAGTAGACAGGAGTACAGGGAAATGCAGCATAAGGTGAAAGTAGAGGTGGCAAAGGCCAAACAAGGGGCTTACGATGACTTATATGCTAGGTTGGACAGCAAGGAGGGAGAGACTGGTCTATACAGGTAGGCAAGGCAGAGAGACAGAGATGGGAAGGACGTGCAGCAGGTTAGGGTGATTAAGTATAGGGATGGAAGTGTATTGACAGGTGCCAGTAGTTTGATAGGAAGATGGAAAGAGTACTTTGAAGAGTTGATGAATGAGGAAAATGAGAGAGAATGAAGAGTAGAAGAGGTGACTGTTGTGGACCAGGAAGTAGCAAAGATTAGTAAGGAAGAAGTGAGGAGAGCACTCGGTCCTGATCATATACCTGTGGAGGTATGGAAGTGTCTACGAGAGGTGGCAGTAGAGTTTTTGACTGGGATGTTTAACAGGATCTTAGATAGTGAGAAGCTGCCTGAGGAATGGAGGAGAAGTATGCTGGTGCCCATTTTTAAGGACAAAGGAGATGTGCAGAGTTGTGGCAAGTACAGGGGAATAAAGCTGATGAGCCATACAATGAAGTTATGGGAAAGAGTAGTCGAAGCTAGACTAAGGGCGCACGTGAGCATTTGTGAGCAGCAGTATGGTTTCATGCCAAAAAAAGAGTACCACAGATGCAGTATTTGCTTTGAGGATATTGATAGAGAAGTACAGGAAAGGTCAGAGGGAGCTGCATTGTGTCTTTGTAGATCTGGAGAAAGCTCATGCCAGGGTGTCCAGAGAGGAACAGTGGTATTGTATGAGGAAGTCTGGAGTGGCAGAGAAGTATGTTAGAGTGGTGCAGGACATGTACGAGGACTGTAAGACAGCGGTGAGGTGTGCTGTAGGTGTGACAGAGAAATTCTGAGTGGAGGTGGGGCTGCATCAGGGATCAGCTCTGAGCCTCTTCTTGTTCGCTATGGTGATGGACAGGCTGACAGACAAGGTTAGACAGGAATCTCCATGGACTATGATGTTTACAGATGACATTGTGATATGTAGTGAGAGCAGGGAACAGATGGAGGAGAAGCTTGAGGGGTGGAGGTTTGCCCTGGAAAGGAGAGGAATGAAGGTTAGCCTCAGCAAGAGGGAGTACATGTGTGTGAATGAAAGGGACCCAAGCGGAAGAGTAAGGTTAGAGGGAGAAGAGATAAAGAAGGTGGAGGATTTTAAGTACTTAGGGTCAACAGTCCAGAGCAATGGAGAGTGTGGAAAAGAAGTGAAGAAGCGTGTGCAGGCAGGCTGGAACGGGTGGAGAAAAGTGTCAGGCGTGATGTGTGATAGAAGAGTTTCAGCTAAAATGAAAGGAAAGGTGTACAAAACTGTGGTGAAACCAGCGATGTTGTTTGGTCTAGAGACAGTGCCACTGAGGAAAAGACAGGAGGCAGAGCTGGAGGTAGCAGAGATGAAGATTCTGAGGTTCTCTTTGGGAGTGACCATAATGGACAAGATCAGGAATGAGTACATCAGAGGGACAGCACGTTAGAGGTTTTGGAGATAAAGTCATAGAGGCCAGACTGAGATGGTTCGGACATGTCCAGAGGAGAGATACAGTAGTGAATATATTGGTAGAAGGATGCCGAGTTTGGAACTGCCAGGCAGGAGGCCTAGAAGAAGACCAAAGAGGAGGTTTATGAATGTAGTGAAAGAGGACATGAAGGTAGTTGGTGTGAGAGAAGAGGATGCAGAAGACAGGGTTAGATGGAGTCAACTGATTCACTGTGGTGACCCCTGAAGGGAAAAGCCAAAAAGGAAAAGAAGTTAGCAGTATCAGTTAGGACCTGAACAATTATTATAGTTGGAAATTTGGGTAATTATCTTTTTTCCACTTTTGTTTTTATTTCTTTTACAGTGACTGTCTTTTACAGTGAGATTGGCTATTAGATATTATTAAATATGCAAACATCTGCCTACAGTTGATCAGTTGAATATTTCATTGAAATGCTGAGCTAATAAAGCTGCACAATACTGAAAAAGCATAAATGTTTCCCTTAATCTGACACGTCAATATTAATCAGGCTCTGATTTCACTTATTCAGAAAATATCTTTAAACAATAGTGGAAAACAATTGTTTCACTGATTCCAGGTGTTAATCTGCTATAGTGAAAATGAGATTTTCTGGGAAAAGCGACAGTCATCAACTCCCATCATCATTCCTAATTGATGAAAATAATTAGTGTGCTGATTTAGGGAGGCTGCCAGCTGGTCCCCATTGCTGGATCGTTGTTTGTTCCCACCTCACCTGCAGAGTGGCAACAAACCTTAGCTGTGACTGTGAGTTTCCTGTGTCTAATGAATAGAGTTATTTCCCTTGTTCCGAGGTCGCCACGTTCCCTGAAAGAGAAGTCCGAGTTCAGGTTTTTGGACACCCGCAGTGGAGCCTCCCCTTGAAGAGTTTAGATCTTTTTTTTATTTCTTATGAATACTGTTTTTCCTCCACTGGAGCGCTTTCTGTTTCCCCCTTGTTGTACACCCAATAAAGGGTTGTTTTTGCTTTCAGTGCCTGCCTTGTACCTGCACTTGGGTCCTAAACACAACGCCACCGTAACAGAACAATCCAGCCAGCATGGACCCAGTAGGTATGCTGGTCAAGCTGTTAAGCCAGGGCTCCGTGATCCCGGTGTGTACACGGTGTGTACGAGGCGTACGTGCAGCATCTCTGTGCTCTGGAACATGGCCAGGCTGGACAGCATTTTTCTCCCGCCTGCTTCGGCTGCTGCTCCTGCTGTTGCTCCGGTTTCTGCTGCTGCTGCTCCGGTTTCGGCTGCTGCTGCTACTGCTGACGTTGAAGTCGCATCCAGCTCAACCTTTGTGGGCGACAAGATGGCGGCTAAATACCTGAACCAGCCTGGAGCTCTCCCCCAGACTCCTCTTCAGTGGAATCTTGCCAGGGTTCTCCCACTTCCCGTGAGTCCCAGACCAACTGTGCCTCCTGGTCTTTCTGGCGCAGTGTCTGGGCAATGGTGGTCCAGCCCCGGTGCTTTGGGCGTCTCTCCGGGTCCAGACAAGCACGCTGCAGTCTCCGCGTGTGTCTTGAGCTCCTTCGTTCTGCCCGTGGGTCCAAGGGTTCTCCCTGACTCGATTCCTGCACCAGCCAAGTCAGCTCCGGTTCCCGCACCAGCCAAGCCAGCTCCCGTTCCTGCGCTAGCCAAGATAGCTCCTGCTTCCGCACCAGCCAGGTCAGTACCTGCTCCGCACTAGCCCAGTCCGCCCCTGCTCCTGCATTAGCCGAGTTAGCACCTGCTCTTGCAGAAGCCAAGTTAGCCCCTGTGTCTGCCCCAGCCAGTCAGTACCTGCTCCTGCACTAGCACAGTACGCCCCTGTTCCTGCGCTAGTCAAGTTCGCACCTGCTCCTGCATTAGTCGAGTTCGCACCCGCTCCTGTGCTAGCCAAGTTAGTTCCTGCTCCCGCACCCGCCAAGTCAGCCCCCACTCCAGCTAAGAGTCCTCCTGCAGCAGCCAGATCTGCCGCTACACTGGTGAAGTCTGCATCAGCCCCAAGGTCCAGTGTGAAGGGTTTCCCTGCACCTCCAGAGAGGGAAGGTCTGGTGTCAGCGTGCCAAAATGAGCCAGAAGGTGGAAAGGCTTCACCCCTCGGTGTCTTGCAGATTCTGGTGCAGAGAGGCCATGCGTTGCCCGCAGTCAGGCACCGGGCCACAGCCGACCCACCGTCAGCCCGCGCCGGCTCCGAGGGCAGTGCCGATGCCCACGCCGGGCCCGATGATGGCACCAACGCCCACAGCGGTCCCGAACACAGCACCGATGACCAGAGCCTGCCTCGTACCTGCACTTGGGTTTAAACACAACGCCACCTTAACAATATTTTCAATATTTAGTTTCAAATGCCTTTGGTTTTTATACAGTATTGGTAATATTTTTCAAAAGGCACTGCCAATTTCTGATGTTGGAATACAGATTGTTGCCCATCATTTACTTTCTATTGGAAGTTGGAGAAATTCAGGCAAATAAGTTTGAGTCTGTCTTTTTCCACTGACCTGCAATTACTGTTTTCCATTTTATTAACTGTAACCACCATATTTCCATTATTTAACCATAGTTTATTCATCAAACCACATTCTTAGCCTAATGGTGCCCATATTGTAGTTTCCACTCACAGATCAGGTTAAATTCAGAACACTGACTGTGAAAGATTGCATTTTTAGCAACTAGATGTTTCCCCATCGCAGTAAAGTTAGAAAGCTTTTTTGACAGTGTCATTTAAGGAATTGTCTAAAAATGAAGATTCTTATGAAGAAAAAAAAAACCCACATATGGATGACATGAAACAAGCCCGAAGAAAGAGAGAAGGAAGAGACGGTGAGATAGGGATAGTTTACCACCAACCTTCCCTCTCTCGGCAATGATAGCCAGTGAAGCAGAAAAGTGAATTACCCTTCTACTCCAGCACTTCTTAATTTAATATCTCCGATGAGTGGCTTTGGCTCTGGATCGGACCAGAGTGCTCACATTCGTGCTGTGTCACAAAACATTAGACATTGTCACTGCAATTCATTTCTGTATGGTAATTCTGATACACCTCTTAGTCAGGGCACCAAGGGACATCTGTCTGCAGATTTTCTATTTTGAGTTTTTTATTGGAAGAATTATCATCCACTGATGTATATTTAGGCCTTTTTTTTTATAGCGACCACAGAGGAATATGTAGTAGCTGATTGAATAAAGGGTATGAAAACTTCCATTTTTAATCTATTTTGCCTTCATTTTCATTTTCCCAGGAAGGAACTTATACTCAAGGGTCATAAACAATATAAGAGCAAATAAACAAAAATTTTACTCACTGCTGAGCTGCACCAACGTGTGCGACAACACTATTCGCAAGCATCTTGCTGTAAATCCAGTGTTCCATCCACACTCGGACACGGCAAAGCTGTGGTGAAATGCCAGATATTCAGTGTTGTAACGACTGTGTAAAAATTACCTTTAATGCATACCAAACCAGACTTCACACTTTCCCTTATTGGGATTTTAGTTGAACTATGAGATATATAATATATAATAATATAATGAATCATCAGAGGTGGTGCTGATATCAGTGGGCGGCTTCTGTGTTGGTGCTGAGAGTTGCTGTATCTGCAGGACTTCCCACAACCTGACTCCACATAGCAATTGGCAGGCAAACAGCTGCTTGGTCTAAGCGGGCTGCATATCAATGGCTGTAATTAATTGGATTAATGGAGAGGGTTCTGGGATTTGGGGAGAGGCTGGAGGAAGCATTTCAGCGGAAACAGAATTGCTGTCCCTGAGGGTGGAGGGAATGTGAGTGGGGGGGTCATGAGGGAGCTGGGAGGGGGCACACAACTGAATATGGATGAGGAAAAATTGAGTTAAAACAGAGGAGACCGTGGCATTCATTAGACCGCCCACCTTCTGAAGTAGCTGCTTAATATGCACGCTATTAGTATGCAAATCAAGGATAATGAAACTCCGAGGACTTTTTTTAATCAGAGAAAGAACAAGCAGATGTTGGGAGGGCTTGGAAAGAAGTGCCGTGAGTAGTTTAGTGTTCATATGTGGGTGCTTCTGAATACGTGGGAGTACATACAAGCCAGAGCTACAGGAAAGGGTGCTAAGTTTGAGAAGAAATAAAATCATGCAATCACTTCTTTAAAGCAGTTATTACTAACTTGTGCTCACAGAGAACACAGGTTCCACACAAATGAGCTATCAGGGGGCCTCACTCAAACTGTTTAATCTTCTCTGCAGGAGCTGCATTAAGAAATCAAAATTAAGAACAGGTTCTTTATCACAGAGATGTATGTTGGTGCTCTGGGGATAGATAAAGGCTGATCAACTCATAGCCTAAACATCCCTGCAATGCTTATGTTGCTATCAAATCCCTGTGGCACCTCTTTCCAACTGCCGTTTCAAAGTACATTAGCTGTACTGGAAGCTCTGGTCCTCTTGCTGTCAACTGCTTGGAGGGTTTGTGCTGAGCATCAGTACATTTAAGTGAGAATAATGCTGTGTATTTTTGGTGTCACATACATATCACTGAAGGTATGTGTGGTCCCTTAAAGACTTCCTGTGACTCTCTGATCCTATTACTCTATAATAGGCTACTTTCACCAGCTGCAATTGTGTTTCCTCAACTGTTGAAGCACAGTGAAAGATTCAGGCAGACTGGGTGAAGCCATCCGTCATCACCAGCCTGCCTTTTAGCTGGAGCCATTCTTTAGTGCTGAGTATGAGCCAGATGTTTGAGCAAGCAGAAGCTGCATGGCCATGAGTGTAGGGGTGTTCCTCTTCTATCTCTTCTCTTTGCCATTTCAAGACAAATTCAGTTGTGCAGTGATATAATACTGAATGCTTCCACATAATTTAACATATAAGGATTAGGTACATGACATTAATTTTTCTCAGTCTCGTGCAACTGCATTTATGTAGCACGTGCTACAATGAAGACTCTGTGTCTAGACGACCCCAGAGCCTGACCCCAGGCCAAGCAACAGTTCTAACAAGAAATTTTACCGGACTACCATACTTTCAAGTTATAAATTGAAACTTCAATAGTGGTGTTGCTGTCCATTTTCATCACATCTGTTATGAAGCAGATTTCTGAACGCCATTAACACAGTTCATAAATAATATCTTAATTTTGTCATTTAAGCAAATTTTATATAATTGTATAAGTTCAATGGAGATTAAATAGCATTAAATCACACTATCATATCACATATTTGAACGATCCTAAATATTGACAAAAGAAAACAGAATGCGATACACATCCATGGGGAGAAACATTGTTAGTGGTCGATAAATTTGTAGTTTTCATTTTTCTACCTGCTGCCTCCTTGATAGAAAATACATATCCTCTTACATGGAGATTGTTTAACTTTATTAACAAATTGATGATGGCGCTTTGATTGTTAATTGAGACAAATTAAACAGAAGACCAAGTGTGATTATATCCGGTAGAAATCAATACTATGAGCAGAGAAGGATGCAGACATGTTGTGTTCAGTTGACTTGACTCTTTATTGTTCACATGTGGAAGCAAGAGAGAAAAGAGGAAAGAAAAGAGGGGAGGGTAAACAAATTAATGCGCCAGCCCTGTGCCTCAATGGATTGTTGTTATTAGGTGAGGAATGTTAAGCGAGTGCATGCTGTTAGGCCATATAGAATATTAGAGGAGTGAATCTCCATCCTGTTTGACTCCCCATGGCACAGTAATCACAACAATCTAATGGCACACCATACATCAGGTGTACTGAAGTCACACTATCCTGCAGCCAGCCTGGAATTTGATCTCAGCCTTGATAATGACAACAGTGATGATGATGAGGCCAGTGACTGATGATGATGGTGGTGTCCCTTATTAGTGCATCTCGTTCCTAATTAGAGGGGGTTATTAGGAGGCTGAATGCAAGAGCTACTGTTGGTAGTCAAGGCAGGCTCTAATGCCTCTCAGTGATGAACAGGTCCTGAATAAAATCCATTTCTTCAAACACACTTCCCCATTCAATCATGCTTTCCAGTATTAGAGGGAACTAAGTTCAGTTCTTTGCAGTTATAAGTAAACTGTTATATACATAACTGGTGACTCGAGAGGTATGTGGACAGCAATTTGACTTTTGTGTAAACATCTTTTACAATTTGCAAATACAAAAGTAACTACCAGACCTCTAATGATAAATCCATCCATCCATCCTTTAATTGGATTTGTCATCACTATTTTGTAACACGCTACCATTACCAACAGTTATTTTTTTAAAAAATGATAAAAATAGTTTTAAATATTTAGAACTCTTTCAAATATTAACTGGTACCTCAGGAAGGGGCCAAACCAAGCTAGCAAAATCAAGCTAGGAGTTTTAATGTTGTTTTTCTTTGTAATATTTTGCTTATAGTACAAGCACAAAAAGTCAAACTGTACTTTTCACGTGTTAAATAGGAATTACCTATACGTCCTTGACCGCCGGCAACATTGGTCTCTATCGTGTGCGTATCCTTTCCTATCCTAAATGTTTATCAGATAGGCATGTACAAAGAAATTACTCAAAAAAAAAAACAATAAATGACACAAAAAAACCAAAATAAATCTTTAAATAATGTTAATAAAACCAGACTTAATACTGAACTCTGGACTTCCTTGCTGCAAAGGCATCTATGAGATTGTCAAGTGATACATTACTAGAAAGATTGATTCTCAGAATGATTCTGACACCCTGAATATGATGAAATGCAATAGTCCAGCCTAGACGTACCAAAAGCATGGACTAGCTTTTCCACATCATTCTGAGTCAATGTGCTCCTAATCTTTGCAATGTTACACAAATGATCATAGGTTACTGCAAGACTCATCTCACACAAACTATAGGCTAAATGTAGACCGCCCAGAACAATAATGTCATCACCTGATCTATTCTCGAGTTTAGTACAAAATACAATGCCCCCGGTTTCATCCAAATTAAGAAGAAGGTAATTTGAGGTCATCTACAATTTTATGTCTTTAAGACAACCCAGGAATTACACAAATTAATATTTGTATTACTTTAATTTGCATTGCATATTCATAATGAAGACATCAAAACTATGAAGGAACACACAAGAAATAATGCCAAAAACAAGACAGAGCTAAACAAACAGAATATTTTGTAATATATTAGATTCTTTCAAGTTCCTGACTTTTGCTTTGTTGTCAGCTTTACACATTATAGGCACTCCGGGATAGGTTTCCTGCAATGCAGTCCCGCCCCATTATACCTCCTCCATGTTTCGCAGAAGGAACCACGCATTTAGAGACCATCCACTCAACTTTTCTGTGTCTGACACCCACCATTGCCAACCAAACAATCCCCCATTTCCTGTTCCTCAATAGTGCTTCCTTTACAGACGTTGGACTACGAAGGCCCAGATTCGTGAATAACTGTGAACATCTGATGTTGAGAAGTGTCTGTTAAGACTCTGGGTCTTCATTTCCCAGGATCGATCTTCACCAGAGCCAGGCAGAGGAAACATCATGGACAAATGATCTTAAATTCCTCCTCCAATCACAATTTCAATGTTCAGTCAACTCCAGCAATTAAAACCTCCTTTCCTCATTGCCTTAAAAATAGCCATGGGTTAAGTTCACACCCATGAACTCATTTAGACCCATCCCCACTATTCTCCTTGTCATTTGGAACTTTACCTCCAGTGTCAGAAACTGTTTCACATTTCATGACACATGTGCAATGTAACATGATAACAGCATGATAACAGGTAATAAAGGTGATTTTAGTTTTTCACTGACCAGAAGCTATAGTTTGTTTTCTATTTTTTCAACTAATCATTTAGCCTTATACCTAAAGTACAAATGATATCCATTTGTTCTTAATGTAAGTACAGATAGTGTCTACGGGGCAGCTCGTCTACAGAAGAGCAGAAGTCAGCGACACTCTTATTACACCCAGAGGAAGAAGCATTCGGCTCTGACGCTGATAACGAAGGCTTTGACTGCATCTTGTGACAGTGAGACGAGCACACACAGCCCTGCCATACTCTATATTCCAAATGTGAAGGTCAAAGAGGATAAATGCTGCTATGCTCCATTGGTCCACAGGGATATCTCAGTACGTGCCTGTATGTAAGGAAAGTGTGTGTCAGGTACTTGAAGGAACATATAAAATCATCACGCTACACAGTACATATTATACTGAGTTGCTCTTGCTCACATTTTCCACCGTCACTAACTCCAACACTCACAAGCTAACAGCCATGAAAACAAATGCATTTCAGTGGAGTTCTCAGTGCCATTTAGCCAAATTAAATACCACAGCTACTCTATGCTGTTTTCTGCATCATCTGCTGTGACCTCTGCTTCACGGGTCACAGCAGACATGCTTCCAACTGAAGTATCAGATTTAAAAAAAAAAATGCTTAAACCATCGCTTAAAGGATTGTACATACATTAAACATATACTTAAAGTGGAAATTGTCATTATTATTATTATTATTATTATTATTATTATTATTATTATGGAACATAAACAGTTTTAATTCATTGATCTTAATCAACTCAATATAAATACAGTGAAACTGAAGCGGTCTTGACTCCATAAGAGTTTTTTTCAAACATAAATTTTTATATAGACTCATTTTAAATTCCAAATTTTACATTTCTGTCTCAGATTAAATATATACTGATTATTTCTTATTTTGTATTTTGATAAATACTCATTATTCCCATGTATTTTACACCATACTCTTCCTATTATGTTCATCTATAATAACAAAACTGGCAACAAGGATTTGTCAATATGTGTAAACAGATGCTGTATGAAGATATTTGCATTCAGCATTCTGCATTAAAACCTGATTCTGCAGTTATTGCTGCAGTTTTGGGCGTTTTCAGGGTGTTGTCACAAACATGAAATCTGTTTGGATGTGTGTCTGTGAGTGTCTTGGTCTTCTTTGTTTGCATCTGGCCTTGGCATGAAGGGGCCGGAAGGACTGGTCAGAGAGGAGCGGGCTGATGCTGGCTGGCCAGTGGGCACATGGTCCAGTCGCATCACATTGCCATCACAGGATGGCTTTGGCCCGATTCTGACACACACTCTTGTTCAGTCTCTTGCCTGTTTCCCATCCCCCCTCCTACCCTGAGTAACAGCCATTTTGTTGACCGCCTCTGTGTGTTGATATGCGGATTGTGTTCTGGTAATTCTTTAGAACTAATTTGTTGCTCATTTAAAAACATTCCAACCAATTATTGTAGGTGTAACACCCAAATGACTCGGAACAGTTACACACAGAGCTACAGATTTTGAGCATTATCCTGAGTGATATGCAGGTGCTTCACAGCTCCAATTTCACACCAGCCAAAAACTATTTACGTCCACTCAAGCTTGTTTTTCTCTCCACGCGGAGGAAGTGTGGACCTCCTTGATATCTATTCTGCTTCAATTAGCAACAGATGCCTCCTTGCTGAGCACTAACCCTAATTGCACGTGATAAGCAAAGCTAATTGCATGGTGGTGCCTGACCTTCCTACAGCTGTGAGTAAAAAACTTTTCCAGCTTTGTTAAATCTCATCTAAACAGACATGCCTCTTTTCTCCCTAAAATTAAATATAAAATTTAAATTGACAATATATATACCAAAAATAGAGATAACTTTGGTGATCACAAATTAGCTGCTGTAAATGTATATCAGGGAGAAGAGTTTGTTCCTTTCAGTGTCGAAGCAATTTAGAATCAAAACGGGGACCTCTGGTGCACATATTGAGTCACGGGCCAAAAGGTGTGCCATAGCCTCAAATAGACCTGCCTCACACACTGTGCAGCTAAAGGGAGACACTGCAGAAGCAAGTTGCCAACTTGTGCATTTCGCCTGCCTGTATGGTTTTTGCTTCTTGCAAAAATAAATAAATAAATATTGCAAGAAATTGACATCTTTAATGTGCTAGTGTTATTTTAGGATCTTATATAATTGCCTAGAGTGCAGTTAAGTAATAATTAAAAATTAAAAATATCCCATTGAGAATGAACCTATCCCAGCTGCCTTTGGGAGAGAAGCGGAGCATCCTGGTGAAGTCAACAGCTCATCGCGGGGCTAACATCCATCCATCCATCCATCCATCCATCCATCCATCCATCCATCTTCTGTGCCTGCTTTATCCAACTTTTGGGTCGCAGGGGTCTCCCAGCTGCCTTCGGGGGAGAGGCGGAGCATCCTGGTAAAGTCAACAGCTCATCGTGGGGCTAACATATAGAGAGAAACAATCAATCACATTCCCAGTCTCATTCACATTCACACTTAAGTTCAATTTAGAGTCCTCCATTTAAAGAGAGAGAACCCACCACAGACATGGGAAGAACATGCAAACTCCACAGGGAAAGGACAGGGCCCAAGGCGGAATCAAACCCGGAACCTTCTTGCTGTGAGATGATTTTCAAAAAAAGTGGGGGGGCATTTAATAGGAATGGGATAATTGGAATTCAGAATTTATATATATTGAAATCTGACATGTTTTAGAAAGAATAACCTCTCTAAATTATTCCTGTGGTCATATTTCTCAAGACACCTGTCATATTGTTTGGTAACAACGCATCCTTACTAGGTGCCCGAGCCACCTCATCTGGCTCCTCAATGAGGAGGAGTAGTGACTCTACTCCGAGCTCCTCCCAGATGGCATAGCTTCTCACCCTCTCTCTAAGGGAGAGTCCAGCCACCCTGCGAAAGAAACTCATTTCAGCCGCTTGTACCCACGATCTTGTTCTTTCGGTCACTACCCAAAGCTCATGACCATAGGTGAGGATAGGAGCGAAGACCGACCGGTAAATCAAGAGCTTCGCCTTTCGGCTCAGATCTCTCTTCACCACAACGGAACAGTGCAGAGTCCGCATTACTGCAGAAACCGCACCGATCTGCCTGTCGATCTCCCGCTCCATTCTTCCCTCACTTGTGAACAAGACCCCAAGGTACTTGAACTCCTCCACTTGGGGCAGGATCTCCTCCCTGACCCGGAGAAGGCACTCCACCTTTTTCCGGCTGAGAACCATGGCCTCAGATTTGGAGGCGCTGATTCTCATCCCGGCCGCTTCACACTGGGCTGCGAACCAGTCCAGTGAGAGCTGGAGGTCATGGACTGATGACGCCAACAAGACCACATCATCTGCAAAAAGCAGAGACCCGATCCTGAGGCCACCAAACCGGACCCCCTCAACACCACGGCTGCGCCTGGAAATTCTGTCCATAAAAGTTATGAACAGAATCAGTGACAAAGGGCAGCTCTGGCGGAGTCCAACCTTCACTGGAAACGAGTTCGACTTACTACTGGCAATGCAGACCAAGCTCTGACACCGGTCATACAGGGAGTGGACGACCCGTATCAGGGGGCCCGACACCCCATACTCCCGGAGAACACCCCACAGGACTCCCCGAGGCACACGGTCGAATGCCTTCTCCAAATCCACAAAACACGTGGACTGGTTGGGCAAACTCCCATGCACCCTCAAGGACCCTGCTGAGGGTATAGAGCTGGTCCACAGTTCCACGTCCAGGACGAAAACCGCACTACTCCTCCTGAATCTGAGGTTCAACTATCCGATGGACACTTCGCTCCAGTACCCCCGAATAAACCTTGCCAGGAAGGCTGAGGAGTGTGATCCCCCTGTAGTTGGAACACACCCTCCGGTTCCCCTTCTTAAAAGAGGGACCACCACCCCGGTCTGCCAATCCAGTGGTACCGCCCCCGATGTCCACGCGACTTTGCAGAGTCATGTCAACCACGACAGCCCTATAACATCCAGAGCCCTAAGGAACTCCAGGCGAATCTCATCCACCCCCGGGGCCCTGCCACCGAGGAGTTTCTCAACAACATCGGCTACCTCAGCCTTTCTTTCCACACCCGGATCTTTGCCTCGGCGACCGCCGCAGCCACACTCCGCTTGGCCCGCCAGTACCTGTCTGCTGCCTCAGGAGTCCCACAGGCCAAAAAGGCCTTGCCGGTGTCCACCAGCGGGTTCGGGTGTTGCCGCCACGACAGGCACAGACCACCTTGCTGCCACAGCACCGGTCAACCGCCTCAAGTTGGCCGAGGTCGCGGGACGAGGCACCGAACATGGTCCACTCGGACTCAATGTCCCCCCACCTCCTCTGCCCCTCTCTTCACCCGAGTGTCCAGGACATGCGGCCGCAAATCCGAGGACACGACTACAAAGTCAATCATTGAACTGCGGCCCAAGGTGTCCTGGTGCCAAGTGCACATATGGACACCCATATGCCTGAACATGGTGTTCGTTATGGACAATCTGTGATGAGCACAGAAGTCCAACAACAGAACACCACTTGGGTTCAGATCAGGGGGCCATTCTTCCCAATCACGCCCCTCCAGGTCTCACTGTCGACGTGAGCGTTGAAGTCACCCAGGAGGACGAGGGAACCCCCAGAAGGAGCACTCTCTAGTACTCCCTCTAGCGACTCCAAAAAGGGTGGATACGCTGAACTGCTGTTGGGGCCATAGACATAAACAACAGTCAGGATCCATCCCCCCACCCAAAGGCGGGGGGAAGCTACCCTCTCACTCAATGGGGTAAACTCCAACGTACAGGCACCAAGCCGGGGGGTGACAAGAAGCGCCACCCCTGCCCGCCGCCTCTCCCCATCGTCAACTCCAGAGTGGAAGAGGGTCCAACCCCTCTCGAGAAGGCTGGTATCAGAGCCCTTGCAATGCATCAAGGTGAGGCCGACTATATATAATCGGAACTTCTCAACCTCTTGTACCAGCTCAGGCTCCTTCCCCATCAGAGAGGTGACGTTCCACATCCCTAGAGCTAGCTTCTGCAGCTGGGGATCGGACAGCCAAGGTCCCCGTCTTCGGCTGCCACCCAACTCACACTGCACCCAACCCCTTTGGCCCCTCCTGCAGGTGGTGAGCCCATGGGAAGGGGGTCCCACGTCATCTCTTTGGGCTGTGCCCGGCCGAACCCCATGGGCAAAGGCCCAGCCACCAGGCGCTCGCCAGCGTGCCCCACCCCCAGGCCTGGCTCCAGGAGGGGGCCCCGGTGACCCGTGTCCGGGCAAGGGAGACCCAAGACCAATAATGTCACTCGTCGTAAGGGGGATTTGTGGGCTGCACTTTGTCTGGTCCCTCACCTAGGACCTGTTTGCCATGGGTGGCCCTACCAGGGGCATAAAGCCCCAGACAACTGAGCTCCTAGGATCATAGGGACACACAAACCCCTCCCCCACGATAAGGCGGCAGCCTTATTTTTATTTATTTATCATATTTCTTTTTCAAGTTTGCTTAAATTTTGAAGTTGTAAAAAAATAAAATACTCCTATGAATTCCAAGTACCTGTGCTAGAATAAGTGCATCTGGCTGTGTGAAAGGTAATAAAAAACAATTTAATTATCAACAGATTGGGTCCATCCAAAACTGGTTCTTTCCACTATGAGAGAACCTTTCTGTAAAACTCGGCCACTTTAGGCTGGAGCAAATATAACATTATCAGCTCTCAGCAAAAGCCTGTGTTTCTTCTTACTGCATTTTTTTTTTATTTACCAAAGACAATGACTTGCAGATGATTTTGTCCCCCTCAAAAATGTGCAAGCTAGCAAGCAACCAAACAAGCATAAATCATGTTAATTAGCATTGCAGCTGCGGTGCCGTCCTGTTGATGCTTCAGTGGCTTCGGTGAGATAAGAAATCCTCCTGCCATGCTGTAAACACAAACAGCAGACCAACACCGAACAGCAAAGACCAATTAGTGTTTTGCGTAGATAATTTAGGCCGAGATTAATTATACACTTGAGGATCTGAAAAAAAAAAAACAAAAAAAAAAACATTTGTTTCCAAACTATCTTAATCAAAGATGCAAAATTAATATAATAAATCCTTATTAAAAAAAAAAAAAAAAAAAAAAAAAAAAAACTTATTGACTTTCCCCTAACCATATACAGTTGAAACCAGAAGTTTACCTACACTATATAAAAAGGCATATAACCTTTTTTTTCCTCAATGTCTAAGATTAAATCAGATTAAACTTTCCCCGTTTTTGGTCATTTAGGATTACCAAAATTATATTTGCTAAATGCCAGAATAATAAAGGGGAGAATTTTTAGACATTTTTTTATTACTTTCCTGAGAGTCAGAAGTTTACATACATTTCAGTCGTATGGGGTAGCATTGCCTTTAATTGTATGATTCGGGTCAAACGTTTTGGATGTGCTTCAAGAAGCTTCTCACAATAGTTTGCAGGAATTTGGGCCCATTCCTCATGACAGAACTGGTGTCCCGATTTTAGGATATTTTTTTTTTATCCGTAGCATATTCCTATGCTACGACTATGAACATTAGGGACAGTATCTCTGAATCTTGACTTTTCCATGCGTTGTTTTTGCACTAAAACATTTAAAGCCTGCTAATTCAGGCTTTTGGGATCACTTGCTGTGACATCAAAGCCTGACAATAAACCATAAGTGCAAGATGATTTTTGGTCAAAGCAGTGCCAAAAAGCAAAGTCTGTTTATCAGTGAGCCCGGTGCCAAAAACCACAGAAACTAGAATCTTGACAAAAAATATGTATTTCATTTATTCTTTTGAAAGAGTACCACCCACGTCACATCATGATTTTCTTTAACAACTATGTTTTTTCAGGACTTCTCTTGGATGTCACACTAAGATTAGCTCCTAAGGGCCTGTCCAAATCCGAGTTGTGGTAACTGAGTCACAATTGCGTCATAATTTAAAAAAAAAATAAAAAAAAAAACAACTTTGCAAGAGAAAAAAAAAATAAACAGCAAAGAAAATCATAGATATAAATATAAATTGTCACTACTGAAGTAAACAATTGATCAGCTGTCCTCATGGGCATTTTCCATAGGACTAATTCACACAGATGGGTGTTTTGAGCTTTGGTGATTATGTTTCAACGTTTGTGTTGGCACCCATGCACACATGGGTCATGGCGGACCACCACAATTTAATACCACACTGACCACAGCTGGTCAGATCCCCAACCACCATGGCCACTGAAAAAAGTTTCAAAAAGGTAGCATGGTTAACAGAGATTTTAATGTTTATGAAAAAGCAGTGAGGGGAATAACGCAGCTGTCGGAATTCTATCCTGGGAAAGTCACGAGATCTCGTTTGTTGGGGATCCTTGAGCTCAAATGGTTTTAATGGGTCATCTCAAAGGGTTGAGCAATTCCTCGCTACTTTGCTAGATGGCTATCAGATGTGTACATCGCATGCTTCAGCAGAGAAAGGCGGAGTTGGTATGCTGATTTGACTTGGACCCCCCACCATGTGTTGATGACATCATTATCTGGTCATAATCCATGTGTTTGTGGGAATGCACCAAAAGTGAAGGGCTTTGGAGGCTTCGCAGCAAAAATACACATTTGCAATATTTTGTTTGTTGCTTTGAAGTTTTGCTCTGTTTTTGCACATTTTCATTTTGCACATTTTGTGAGATCGTTTGTGTGTTTTTTTTTTTTTTTTTACACATTCACAAAGAAGATCACGCAGGTTCAATAATTAGGCACAATAGAAAGGACAGGCTCGAACTTGGGGAGGAGAAGAGTAAAAGGAACAGAAGTACAGTTAAACACGTCCTCTTGAAAAACAAAATATATCATTTATTTAATAAATATAATATAAATATACCTAATTAATCCAATAAATTAAATGAATTTATACATTAATGAATGAAATGAAAAAAAAAATTCTGCAAAATTTTCAATTGTGTGCTTTATTTGAATTATTTCAAATATATGAGTCAGATTTTCCTGTCAATGGCTAGTTATCCCATTTGTTATCCCACTGTAACTGCAAGAAGAAAAAAAAAGAGAAAATCACAACAGTAAGGTTTTTCTCTAGTGAAGAACTGTAAGAAAGAACATTTTTACTTGTTGAGATCTTCCCATAAATAAATACAGACACTGAACCAGCGGGAAAAGCACAAAATATTGTGTGTGAATATTGTGAATTTGTGTTGATCTGAATATTGCAAATACATCAGTAATACTTACAGGCCATAGCAGAGATGTGACATTAATGTCGTTGACTGTTGAAAGTTTTTAAACCGTCACAAAGCGGTCTGGCCCCTCCCCTTCAATAGCTGGATGTTACTGGTGCAGAACCCTAGTCCTGCCCTCTAATTGGTTGGAAGACTTTTTTTCCATTTTGGGTTGCAGGTAGGTTAACAACAGTTAGTAAATATTTCTCTGAGCTTACATGGACAGTCGGTGGCTTACAGTGTTTTTCGCTGCCCTCTTACCGTCATGGTGGCAATCAGAACAATGTTCCACACCTGGGACTCATTTGTGCACCTGACTCCTGCCAATCATGCACACCTGGTAGCAAGGTGATTTAAGTGGCTAGTTGGTCTTCATTCCTTGCCAGATTGTTTTGTGCCAGTGTTTGGTTTTTGGACTGACCTCGACCTGTTCTGTTCGTCTCAGCCCTGGTTACCTGACCTCGCTTCTGGACTGTTTCTGCTTCTGCCTGTCCCCTGTCAGGGCTTCTGTCGCTGAGAAGCACTTTTTGGATTTACCGTGCTAGATGATATCTCTCGCACTACACTTTACCTGCTCCGTAGGTAACCTTTGGAATCTCGTTACGGATTGTTTATCCTGCTGAAAGCTGCGCCTTTTGGATTCACCGTGCTGGACTGTTGTGTGAACATTTCATCACGTTAATGCTGCGAACTGGTTTGAGTTTCTTTTAATAAAACCATAACTAGAATATCCGTGAGCGTGTGCTGCAATTGGGTCTGAAGCCTGAATCGTGTCACTTACGGGGTAGGCTCCTAACAGTTTGAGGAAAGATCACCTGTAAGTGAATATTTACAAAAAAATTGCTGATTTGTCTTTGATATATATATATATATAAAAAAAATTCCCTTCTCACCCCCCATGGGTGGATCCTCCTCCATTCTAAGCTCGGGTCCTCTACCAGAGGCCTGGGAGCTTGAGGGTCCTGCACAGTATCTTTGCTGTTCCTAGTACTGCACTTTTCTGGACTGAGATGTCTGACATTGTTCCAGGGATCTGCTGTAGTCACTCCTCCAGTTTAGGGGTCAGTGCCCCGAGTGCTCCGATCACCACGGGCACTACTGTCACCTTCACCTTCCAAGCCTTCTCCAGCTTCTCCTTGAGCCCTAGGTGTTTCATGTTCCTTCCGCCTGATGTTGCTGTCACTTGGTATTGCCACATCCACCACAACAGCTTTCCTCTGCCCTTTATCAACCACCATGATATCTGGCTGGTTCGCCATCACCGTCCTGTCTGTCTGTATCTGGAAGTCCCACAGGATATTCACTTGGTCATTCTCCACCACCTTTGGAGGTGTTTCCCATTTTGACCTTGGGGTTTCCAGCCCATACTCCTCACAGATGTTTCTGTAGACTATGCCAGCCACTTGGGTATGGCGTTCCATGTATGCTTTCCCTGCTAGCATCTTACACCCTGCAGTTATGTGTTGGATTGTCTCAGGTGCCTCTTTGCACAGCCTACACCTTGGGTCTTGTCTGGTGTTGTATATCTGGGCCTCTCACTCTGGTGCTCAGGGCTTGCGCCTGCGCAGCCAGGATGAGTGCCTCTGTGCTGTCCTGTAGGCCAGCCCTCTCTAGCCATTGGTAGGACTTCTATCTATCTATCTATATATATATATATATATAGAGAGAGAGAACAGCGTCTCCATATATTACACGCAAGTGTATTTTATTACTCTCCCATCTGTTCAAGGTGCATTGCTTTAATGTGATTCTGTTTTAACGAACAGAATAAATGTGAAATGAAAACATATCTTCAGTGTTCGAGTGTGGACACAATATTTTATTGTAGATTTAATTAGATTATATTCAGACTTTTGATTAAAACAAAAGTACATGCCCATCTGAGACTAATTCTAATTGCTTGTTTTTATTTCAGTAGCTGTTTGGTCACATATTCAGCATCTAACACGTTCGTGACCACTGGGTTGTCCCTTTTCTTTCCCAGGCGACTTCCTTCCAACACCTCCGCTTCCTGTCTAGGGAAAATCGATGTTACCTCAGAGATGAGCAAAAAAAAAAACAAACCCCAAAGAAACACAAATTAAATGAAATAAATTAATAATTTAAAATATTTTTCTCCATTGTGCCAGAACAATTAAAGCTATTCAAAACATTCACTTTGTCTGAGTTTTAAGCTACAATATGTACTTGAGCAGAAACCAGATTCTAAAATAGTATTGTAAACAAATGTTCCTCTAATGTATAAGCTTAGACACAGCGATGATTATGGCCCAGTTTGATCTGTAAAGCTTACAGTAAATGCTAATCTGGGCCTGAACTCAAAGAAACATGAATAAAAGTGATCTCATCATGCCAGTGATGGCTGTAATATTTAAGTCTCCTTTGAGTTCTGCCAGTGGTGGTTTCTCTGCTCTAAAAATGTCAGTCATGCTGACGAGGTTAGCCCCAGCTCTTTAAGAAAACTGATGGAATATTACACAAATAGTCAGAACTGTATCTGATGCCAGCTCAGTGAATTTGGAAGAGCATCCCATTCCAATCTCGCTTCTCTGTCACCTCATTAAAAATACAAAGAGTAAAAGAAGGGCCAGTCTTGAGCAGTCTGTGCTAAAGCTGCTCGTGAATATGACACGTTAATGTCATTTAATGGTGTTTCGTCTGAAAACCCACATTAGAGTCAGATTTAGTAATCTGGGTTTGCCCATGCTCATCTCTATGATGTCATTATGCTAAACTGACCTTTACTGCCAGATTAGGAGGGGTGGAGGGAACAGAAGGAAGCTTTAGGGAGGGAATTAACAAGAAATGGGAAAAAAAGGTGCATTTGGCATGTGGGTAATAAAGTATTCAGCAGCTTTTGTGCAAGCCACTACAAATCAGAGTGTCAAAACGACTCTTTGTGGCTTGATCGGCTCACACCCATGTCTTTAAATTAATGCTCTTTTAGGAATTCCTGGTGCTCACTTCTCTATTTCAACACCTTAAGAAGCTTTGCTACAAAAAAAGAAACAAAATATACAGCTGGGTTGTTTTAAATCCACTGTGCTTCCATTTCTTTCACTTCTTTGCATCTCCTCACTCTCCCTACAGACCGAGTCATTTTTTTCTTTACATTTGGACAGCATCTATCAATATTAACTGACTGTGCTGCTCTTACACTGTACTTACATAAAAAGCCGCAGCTCTCTCAGCAATACCATGCTATCAACATTGTAAAACACACTGGAATATATCTTCTTTTGCAGCAGGAAATTTATCGTTCTTTCTAATGTATTTATGTGGACTTAATACAAAATGCCTACATGATCTGAAAATGGATATAGCTGTAGATGCTCAGTTATGTCAATTGTATGGTTATTTCAGCTGTTTGCCAAAATATTCAACATAGGTATATAATCATGTTGTGACAGGCTTATGTTCAAGTACCATTTTTCTGGCTGCCAGCTAAGGATATTAAATGCTGTATTTGGCACATGTAATTAATAATTATCAAAAATAATTGATTATTAAATAATTGTATCTAAGCACATAGATCACCTCGGGGCACTACCCTTCTGAGAAGGCAAAGAGAGCCAATTTGTTAAATCGGTCTCATAAAATATACTAAGTTGTCAGTTTAGCACTGTGATTAATTAACTTAACTACAAGTTAAGGTTGAAGGAATTTGGAGTTCTTGGCAGTGTAGAGATTGGCAGAATTGGCAAAAAGACAAGTTGAAAAGACATTTATTAACAAGAATACATTTAAAAACAAACTATTTACAGTGTACTTCAATATAGGTGTGTGTGTGTGTTTCTGGGGGTGTTTTTTTGTCACGAGGTGCCTGAAGAGACCCTGATTCTATGTAATGCAACTTAACATCAGCTTAACAATGTGGCAGAACCAACTAAACCACAACCTGAATAGCTAACTGATTACAATTCAATTCAATTCAGTTTATATAACGCCTTTTAAATAAGATTGTCTTTAGGTGCTTTACACAGGCAGAAACCCAGAGCCTGAACCCCCAGGCAGGGGCGGCTAGCCCGTAGTGAGCGTTAGTGCACCGCCCTCCCTAAGCCACACGGAAAAAGAGAGAAAAAAGTAGTTTATTTTGCTGTTCTTCGTATTAATATTATTGTCCAATCAGCAGCCTGAATATCCGATGCCGATTCGGTAGCCTGAATGTCACTTTTGGACCAGAAGCCCTGCCCCCTTGGGGCGATTTCAGTCAGATTCAAAATTGCCCCAGGTGCTGTCATAGACTTACATGATGAGAGTCTTTTTTTCAAAATTTCAACCCTATGATAAATTTCTATGGCTTCCGGTAGGGCTTGGTGCTCGTGGGAAGAGACTGCAACGTCATCAGCTGCCAATTCAAGCAACTCCATTGTTTCGTTTTTTGAATTTCCGTTCAGTTGTAGAAATAATGTGGATAAATTGGCAATAAAATAATTGGGACCCCCCCAGACCAAATTTAAATATCAAACAGACAAGCGGGCAAAACATACAGTCGCGGATTTAACTGGAGCTGGTACCAATAGAAAACGTGGCTAGCAGGGTGTGAGGTGGCTAATGCTCTCTTCTCCTACCCCTGTGTGCTAATTCACCCTGACGCCAGCATGGACACCGCCTGCACAAGGTCAGGTGTCACTGATATGCACCATCTCTTGGAAAAGGTGAACAAACTTGAAGCACATTCCAATACAAGTGATGAGACACAAGACAAGCGTGAGTGTGTAACACACTCAACACACTGTGTGTTACTGTATTAAATGGTGAGTAATGTTATATTTTACTCTCCAAATGTTGAATGGTAAATACAGTAGTTGTATTATTGCATATTATATACTATGAATATGTTCTTGAAAGATTTGATTAACTACAACTTTCATGACAGTATAAATTGATTTATCACTGTGGCATTCATGAATGTAGATACTGTGTTAACAGTGTTGTTGATGGCCACAGTTTATTGTTTTATTGTTGAACCAAATTTTTGTATTTTAGACATTTGACATGCTCTGGTGTTGCCATCTTGTGGTTGAAGAGGAAATCAAATTAAACAATGCAATGTAACACTTTAAGTTTGCTGTCTGACTTTATTATTATCATTATTATTATTATTATTATTATTATAGCCATTGAATGGATCATCTTGTCTATCTTCGTAACAGTTGCCCCCCCCTGAGAAATTTGTCAGGAGCCACCACTGCCCCCAGGTAAGCACAGTGGCAAGGAAAAACTTCCTTTTTACAGGAAGAGACCTTGAGCAGGATCCGGCTTACAAGGAGGAACCATCCTGGTGAAAGCCAGCTGGGTAAAGGAGGAGAAAAAGAGGGAGTTAGAACAGAGAGAGAGACAGAGAGAGAGGGAAACAAATATACAAACAATATACATAATACATATACATAATACAGCATAGGCAGGTTTTTATAAAAAAGGGAACAGCATAGGCAGGTGCTTCCTGTTTTGAAAGCACTCTGCTCTGTGGTCCTGGTGGTAGATGCTGGAAAACTGGTCACTCCTATGAGGTCCTTTGAGGCAGCTTGTTAGCAACTCAGTGCTTACAAGCTGGATGGCTCCTGTTGCTAGGAAGACATCACCCTGAAAACCTTGTGTGTGGTGTCTAATTGAACTTGTTGGAGGTAGGGAAAACAAAGGCTGAGTAGAGCCTTTATGTGACCTGATGACTTGAGAGTCAAATAGCACAGTCAATGTCAACCAGTGATCAACTGCTGGATTCATACCTGGAGGCTTGTGGGACAATTGGGTTTCCAGAGCTTTGTTTTGTCTCCAAGACAAAGAAAGCCATATGGTCAACTTTGTTATGCATGGTAAGCCTCCATTGCTCACCTAGGTCCAGGTCCCAATTAATATGATTGAAGTGACATGACTGTGTGAGACTGTCTCTCAACTGTAATTTGATGGTATTCATCTCTAAATTTGAGGAAGGATTGAGAAATTACTGTTATTTTAGATGTACATAGGTCTTTTTTTCAAGGGAACAAAGGTGACTGGAAAACTGTCTTGAAAGCTGTTTCAGGGGCTACTGTACATGACATGGGCCATTCCTCAGAAATCCATCATCAGGTAAAAGGTCTGGAGTTGATTCCAGGTGTGACTTTTGTATTTGGAAGCTATTGCTGTGGACCCATAACATGAGCACTTATGAAAGTTAAACAGACCATCCTTGGGCTGCAAAATAGGAAGAAATACAGACAGATAACAAAAATGTTAGGGTAGGCTAAATCTGCAGTTTGGTACATTCACTTTACTGGTGAGCTCTGAAACTAAAAATGGCCTGAACAGCACAGTACACAACAGTTGTGGATGGTTACAGGATCATTCCCATGCTGATTAGAAAAAAAAAAAAAACCTTCCAAACAAAGAACTCTGTCTAGGTCTAGGTCTACCATGTCTAGGTATACCATTAAAAAGGAAAACTTCCCAGGAGCAAATACAGAGGGTTCACCAGAAGGTGCAAGCGAAGCCTCAAAAATACAAAGGCCAGATAAGACTTTGCTAAAACGCATCTAAAGAAGCCAGCCCAGATCTGAATCAGCATTCTTTGGACCGATGAAACTAAGATCAACCTGTTTCAGACTGATGAAGAAAAAAATGAGGTTAAGGCTTGTTAAGGCCTCTGCAGCAAAATGGATTGGACAGCACTTCACAGTGCAAATGGCAAGACCCAAAGCTTCTTTTAGACAAAGAAGTGAAATATTCTGCAATGGCCAAGTCAGTCACCAGATCTCAACCTGATCAAGTGTGCATTTAATTTGCTAAAGACAAAACTGAATGCTAAAAGACCCACAAGCAGGCAGCCAGGGAAGACAGCTGCAGCACAGGGCTGGCAATGCATGGCAGAGGAGGAAACCCAGCGTTTGGTGATGTCCACGGGTTCTAGACTTCAGGCAGCCACTGTCTGCAAAGATTCTCAACAAAATCTTAAAAATCAACATTTCATTCATGGTAATGTGTATTATATTTTAACTCTTGAAATGAAAAGACTTCCAGTTCCTAAATGTTTGATAGGATGTTTTTGTTCAGCCCTTTAAATAAATTTAAATGTCTGCTCTTCAGAATGTCACTTGTTGCAGGATTTTTTTCAGCTTCAGTCCGATGGAGAATCAGAAGGCACCTGCCTGCGTGTTCGTGTCAGAAATGACACAGAGCACCAGAGGTTATCTTTTTCAAAAATGTCGCTCAGAATTTATTGAAGAAAAATACATCAGCCATATGGAATCAGAAGACTAAAAAGGCACAAGCAAAAATATAGTGGTGAATCAAAACTCAAAAAGGTCAGTTGACTGGAGCAGAAGTCGTCATCGCCCGCCTCCGGTCTCCAGAGGTGTCCCCAAAACACTCAGCCAAGACTAAGACACGTCTCTGGACTTGGTATGATGCCTTCTGCTGAAGCTGGACGCTAGCAGTTTGCTTATGTGCTTATCTGGGGCCTCTTCTCACGTCCTTCAAGGACATGGAGCGCAGAGGCCCCAGATAACCTGAGGAGGTCTAGCTGACCTGTTAGGAAATCAGAGACAGAACAGAATGGACCAGACCCATTGCCTATCTGTCGGCTGCATGACGCACACATTTAGCAGGAGATGTCATCTGTTTATAATGATTCAGCAAGTTGTCAGCTGTTTTGACAATGACTTAATAAGAAGATTATGTTTAAGCAAAGCACACTGGCACATGCTTACGCAGTTATGATGAACACAGTTGATATAAGATAAGTACAAGGGGGGGGTTATACGCTAATCATATGAGGAGTCACATAGGAGTTATGAGCAAGCTATAATTTTATCATTACACACACACATGGCCTAAATTATTAGCTGATTAAGGCTGAAGCTTTGACAACTTAGAGTTTTAACTATAACATTAAAATTTTCCTCTTCACACTTGTTTCCTTTTAAATCCAGTATGGTGGCATGATGAACCCAAATCATGAAGATTATGTCACTGCCCAAAACATTTCTTGGCCTAACTGTACTTTTTAATTTTTTGCCTAATTAATATGGTGATTTATTTTAGACCTCTCCTGTTTGTTTCTTTTTCTACCTTTGAAAATGTTAATTATCATAATGGCGGAGGTGCCAGGATGTTATCAAACAATTGCAGAGGACAAAAAGTCATCGTGTATTAAAACTTGTTACTATATTATCTACATAGTGGCATCCTTGAGAAATTACAGTATACAGGTGCTGCTTGGGTCCCAGTGAGATCATTAAATGACTCCTTTGTGGTGCCATGTATCCATGCTAGTATTTTTATATCTTGACAATATGTTGTCCTGGCCCTCAGCAGAAACAAAGATTTCAAGAGAATGAATAACCTGCAGCTTAATGTTAAAGTTGGTCTCATTTATATTGATTATTGTAGCAATCTTCAATATTCAGGGATGTAAAGGAAGATGGATAGAGCGATCGACTGCAGTTGCAGCTTCACCTCTCAATCCATCACTATCAGCTGCAAACTGGGCCTTATGTCCCTAATCAGTCTCACAAAGAGGAGCGAAGAGTTTGTACACAGTAAACAGAGAGCGCTTTACAGTGACAGCTTTGGTGAATTAGTGACTGGTCAACTGTCTGACTCAAGAAGGATTCCCCCTTTGCTTTTCTTTCCACCGTTTCCTTCTGATGGAGTTGAAAGTTTCCTTCTGATGGAGGTGACTGTTGGGCAAAATTATGTCTGGAGTGGACTTTGCCACAACACCTCCAGCAACTCTTAAAACAGCCTTGAGATGAAGCAGCGAAGGTAGAATGACGTTACATAAATACATACAGCTAAAGCAACCTTCAAGATGAAACTGTTTGCTCATAAAACACTATGTGTGTGTGTACGTGTGTGCGTGTGTGTGTGTCTGTGTGTGCGTGTGTTTGTGCGCGTGCACGCACACATGTGTGGCTGAGCTGCAATTGTCAAAGTGATACCGAGACCACCAGGTGCTCACGGAGCTGGTGGTGTTGGGGACATCTTTAATTGTGGAATAACAAAACAAAGCATACCCGTGTTCTTCAGAGAAGTTGGCAAAACAGAACAATTTCCCATCCAGGCCCTGCAGACAGGCTATAAAAGAGATCCAAAAGGGCTTGTTGCCTTTTCCTTCTCCCTGTGGGAGACTTGGCTGAAATGAGACTGTGGTTCCTTCAGCTGTGGGTTATAGAGCACCTTCATCCTTCAGCAGAGTCACCATGTCTTTCTATAATGGTCAATCTCATCTTCAATTGTTTCTGTCATCCTGAAAGTTGGACCAAGACTCACATCATTTGTTTGTGATGACATAGCTATACTATGTGTGCAACATTGCAAATCTATCTATCTATCTATCTATCTATCTATCTATCTATCTATCTATCTATCTATCTATCTATCACAGAGCACAGTACCATGGTCAAGGCAATTGTGAAGATAAAATCTGACTTATAATTCATTCACTTCTTTGTTTTATGTGTCTTAATAAACAGTAACTTCTTGTGTGTCTCTCCTCTAACCTCTTGGTAAAGATGTGCCTACTGCTCTGAAGCCAGCAGATAAGAGTGACAGGGATGATGGCAACCAAGGGAGTGACAGTTATAGAGCCATGAAGACTCCCCTGCTCAGTGCCTGTGCACTATTCCATCATTAGCCAATGAAGCCCTAATAAAAGTGAGTTATGCGCCACAAGAGGGGAGGTTCCATATGGTACAAGTGATCCAGAAAAGCAACGTGTTGTGAAAGACCCCCAGAGGCCAACAAGTCAGCTTTTACAGGGGCCTCACTCCCCATCATTAATTGATTTTAATAACAAGCTGCAAGCGGCAGAATGCTTTCATTCATCGGTTGATAGGGCTTTTCCCAGGTCCCTCAGCGAACACTGCAGCACTTAGAGCTGTTTGTTTGGATTACTTCTTGTGTGTGTAGGCTTGTGCTGCTCTCAGACTAGCTCAGTTACTCAGTCAGACACATACTCAATGTCCAAACCACTCATTCACTTGTTCGCTCAAACATTTGTTCATTTACCAGCTCAATAATTTCCTCACTCAGTCACTGGCCTACTCATTTATGCACTCACTTATTCATTTCTTTAGGTGAACCTTTCGGAGGAACGCTTTAAAGCCAGGGAAACAAGATCAAGGTCTAATGACAAGCTCACTATTCCTATATTAATACTCCTACACCACATAGAAGGATTTTATTAAAAAGAATTTTTAGATTAATTCATTTTCATCAAACATCAATGCCTGACATCCGAATGACATTTTTTAATTTCCTTATAGTAATATTTGGGTGTATGGGTAAGTTTTTGTGCATCCTGCTTGTGTGTGGCAAAGGAAGCACATGGCGGAGCAGCATATCGTTGATATCTAACCACAATGACATTCAAACTGTACTAGTTTATCATTAAGCAAATAATGAACACTTGCCAGACTGTTGCTAAACCATGTTGAGGAGCCATTAGTGTCAAACAGCTTGTTTACTGTTCCACACTACGTCATGTAAAGCATTGGAGTTTTAAGTCATTCTGTGTGTCACGACCATGAGTCAGTCCTGGAATTTTTTAGCTGACATTAAGGAAATGCTTTGGCCAAATTTGTGACCAAAGGTAGAGATGATTAATCAGGTCAGTTGTTGAGTTCTTCTGTACCTATGACATATTTGCCGGCGGTTGTGACATTGCAGCAAAAATGTTCATTGATGCGATGCACAATCACAGGTGGCAAAGTGTTTTCTTGCCCTTCTGATGCTGCCTGCGTTGCTTCCCACCTCTGAGTATGACCCTTTTCTCAAAGCCTATCTGATGGTTGACACTCCTTAGCAGCAATAGGAGCCATGTTGATTCAATCCAGCTGCGAAGCCGTCTGAACAGTTCTCAGCCTCTAGAATACAAATTTTTTTCAGCTCTCTCAACAAAATAACGCACACACACACACCCACACACAGCAACCAAATTCCCTTGTAGTGAGAAAATCTGAGATAAGAAATAGAGAATATCTGTAAGAATACTGTAAAAATTATTATCCACGTGAGAAGAAGAAAATATTACTTTTATACCATGTGGCACTTATAGCATAATGTTTCGTACTGACTTTCAGAATTATTAGAGCAGCTAAGCTCACAGCATGAAGGGGAATGAAGCAGTATATATGGCTTTCAGTATGATGTACCATAGGCAAGGGGCCTCTACAGGAGGTTTTCTTTGGAAAGCACCTGGGTGTGAAAATGGGGCCTCCCAGTCTGGTCTGAGAGGCTGTGTAAACACAGGTTCCAGTCGGGCCAGCCTGCACCGGACTGGACCTCTACAAACAGAAACCATGAGTCAGCCTCAGGAACCCATCCATGTTGTTCCTTCAGGGATAATCAGCCAAATGTGGCTTGGAAAATGTGCTCACTATAAGGATCGACGTACTAGACGCATGGACATTTAACATCTGTTTTGGATAGAATATGTCTAAATTTTGAGCATTTATTGCTTATTTATTTACTTAAAAACTTATTTCATTTATACTTACACTAAAGCCCGGATAAACCACAAAGCAAATATTTTGGTTGCCAAATGTGAACAAATGCATGACACTATGAGGAAGCCTGAAGTACTATAGCCGTCTCTCTGTCTTTTCCCTCATCTTTGGTTGGTCTGAGAGAGGCAGGGGCCTCACATTCCACCAAGCAGTATTTATCTTTCCAGCTGCTTCTGTGAATGAAATGATCATCCAGCAGAGACGAAATTGTGAAATGTTGGAGAGAGAGATCAAGAGGGTGGTGAAGAGAGGGAAAACTTTGTTTTGTGCCACAGACAAAAGAGAGCAAAGGGAGGAGAGGAAGTGAGGAAAACATAACAATAACAATGACTGAGCAAGTAGCATTTACCCCTGGCTGAGGCATAGATTACTTTAACTGTCTACACACACACACACACACACACACACACACACACACACACACACACACACACACACACACACTTGTTGACATATCGACAACACAGAAAGGTAATCAACTTCCTGAGACAAGAGAAATTCATTTCTTTGACAGAAACCATATGTTCATGCAAATGTGATGAGGAAATTAGTATCTATTTGAGGAAAATATTTCTTAAATCTGCACCCTGTTAGTCATTTTTCTACTCATTTCTTTGCAATCTCTTCTTTTGCTTCATTTGTTGTTTTCACATCCTCCTTTGACGTTCTTACTTTTGTAGCAGTCCAGTGCTAAAATATGGTGAACTCAGATCCACTACAGGATGAAAAATATTTGACCCTCTATGTAAAGTCGCTTAGATATTTACTAGTTACATATACATTTAAGGTTTGGCAGTTTTTATTTTCATTTTTCAGATAATTTTAATCAATAATTACTCCATGTTTTGCACAGGGCATTACACATAATCCCACTGTTGTAAGTGCATGAACCACAAATAAAGCAGTGTAACATCAAAAAGCTGCTCTTTGAAACGTGTTATGGGGTATTCAGACGGGAGTGGTGAATGGATGGCAGTTCTGTCTGTGCAATTTTGGTTATGCAAAGTGCAATCTAAGTGTGAAACTGAAGCAATGGAAATTTCCTTCAAAAGTGAGGCATGACAATGGATTTGGAGCATCAAGGCCCATGGGATTATAGGAGCTCACATAAATCCCCCCGTGCCATAATTTTAGGAAATCACAACAAGTTCCGTGTTAAGGGTTAATAATCCAGTGCCCCATCCCTTCATCTCCCTGTACCCCAGACCCTAAATCCCTAATGTAGCTGTGCACCCTATCACACGGTCGATGTTCCGAGTCTGTTGAGTTCCTGAGTGTCTGACGTCACCGTGGTGTTATACCTGCTGGCAGGGTCTCATACAGCAACAAGAGGAGTGTAATACCAACACCCCCACCCCAACTGCCATCTTGGCAGCCCCTCCCATCTGCATTATCGACAGCAGAGGATTTTTGTCGGAGGGGCCTGAAATCAATCGATGCGCTACACCAAGCTCAGCTTCTACCAGTGCATGTGTGTGTGTGTGTGTGTGTGTGTGTGTGTGAAATGTGCATGTCTGCCTGTCTCTCTGTCAGTGTGACTGTCTGTCCGTGTTTGTTATTCTCAATCTGTTTTAATTTATAAATCTGTACCAGCAGTAACCAACAGTAACCATACAGAGAAGTTACTGTGGAGAGAGGAGCACAAGTGGTGCAGTGGATCCATTCCTCTATTAGTCTGCTGTTGAAGGGAAGGCAGGGATCATATATAAGCCAACAGGATTAGAAGGCAACAAAGGCATCAGTCTGAAGAAATCCCTTCCAGGCCTTGGTGTCTGACCAAGGCCTTCGTTCCTTTTTGGCTGTGCTGAGACTAACTTAGCCAATTGGTGTTCCCATCCATGCTTCCTCCTGTCAGCCATTCCTCCATTCTTGTAGATGACAAATTCTTCATTTTTACCCCTGAACACAGCATCTACCTGACAGTCTTACCTGCCATAACCATGAATACTGCATCCTTTCTAACATTTGCATTTCAAAGAACTCAGGTACCTACATCATGAGTTTGAGAGATGCTTAACTTCTGTCACAGCATCCTATATAAAGTGCTATGCTAATTAATTCTGTTTGATTAATCTGGTCTGGAAGCTAAAACTTAACAATAACCCGCTGTACATTCATTTAAGATCTTTGCACTTGAAAAAAAGTTATTCACTTTTCACTTCTAATATATATATATACATACTTCTTATATATATATATATATATATATATATATATATATATATATATATACTGCTCAAAAAAATAAAGGGAACACCTGCTCAAAAAAACAAAGAAAACACTTAAACAACACAATGTAACTCTAAGAAGATGTAGGGAGGTCATACAGGCATGTGGAGGCCATACACACACTACTGAGCCTCATTTCGACTTGTTTTAAGGACATTACATCAAAGTTGGATCAGCCAAGTCATTCAGATCTAGGATGTGTTACCTTTATTTTTTTCTGCAGTGTGTATATATATATATATATATATATATATATATATATATACCTTGCATATGTATATACCTTGCACTTCTTTCCTGTAGGATTTGCATATAAGCTTTATCTTACTTCCGGACTGTTTTGTATCTGGTTCTTATATTGCGTCTTGGCCATGTCATCATTGTAAATGAAAACCAGTTCTCGGTAAGTCTACCTTGTTAAATAAAGGTTAAATGAATAAATATTATTGTGAAGCTCATGGCAACAGCTTCAAAAGCGCTGCAGAAAGGTCATTAGTCATTCCCTGCAAAAACCACAATTAAGCAGTCTTGTGTTCTCCCTCGCTCTCCCTTCCTCTCTCTCTGTGTCTCTCTGTTTCCAACTCATCACAGTGCTATCTCTTTGGCCATCATATTTTTAGTCATGGAAGTCATTTTATTTTTCTACTTGTTAACCTGCACAGGAGGATCATTCCTTAGAGTTGCTTGACATTTTAACGTCTCACAAACACCAACAACAACAAAATGCACTGATGCATGTCTAATAGTACAATCTGCAAGAAACTGTCAAGTTTTTTTTTTGGAAATACCTTGAAAATACATCATTAGACACAGAGACTTTATTTTAAGACATTTTAGAAGCATTCTTTGCACCTCATCACCCACTGTTCTTTCAACTCAGGAAGTGGGCGGATGAAAAGTAGAATTGACGGAGTTTATAATTGTTATAGAAATCTTATTCGAATTCAGGAGCATAGGTAATTTTTTATTTTGTGTGGGATACACTGCACAGTAACTACAGGCATTTCCCTCCTCCCTTCACTTACCTTTTTTCTGTAATATCCTCTAATTTTGTCCATGCCCAGGCAAATTTGTCACGGTGCGTGGGCCCGTTTGATTTCATTAAACAGAATATTTAAGTATAGAAATTGTTTAATCGTCTCATGTCATTAGGATATGGATTTCGTTTTGCATACATTTGCATACTACCCCCTCAAATTAAACCATGTGTATATGCAAATGCAGAGACCCAGGTTATGGTAGAGGTGTTTATTGTCATCACTTCAGGCAGACACACACTGCAGCGCCTCCGCGGTACAGGGGTGACAGCAACATCTGGATGCCTGGGGGCTGGGGAGGGAAGGGTTGAGGCAAAAGGTGCAGGTATAGAGAAAAAAGGCGTGTAAAAGCAATGTATTCATGTTTTTCTTTTTCAGAAATTACTTATCCACTGCTACTGCATCTACAGATAATAAACTGATTATCCAGCATCACACTGTTCGGGCTGCATCAATTACCAGCTTCATCCCCAGTGCTCTGGAAGCCAACAGACTAAATATCACATTGAGCCAATGAAGACATAAAAAGCAGCACTGTTCTTTCAGCTGTAGCCTCTGCGTGTCTTTGTATCAGCTGTTCTGCTGCTATTGTCCACATGGCTAAGCAGTGCTGCTAATGAGACAGTAATTAGCAACTCTGCAGTAGTAATTTCTCTAATGCTGCAATTTCAGGCATCACAGCAGAATTTGTTCCAATGCAGCAGAAGTTTGAACTGTGAGAGCTGCACTGGGCAGTGGTGGCAACTGGAAGCAACTACAGCTGGAAAATGTAGCCTCTCGTTTCATTTTCCAGTCAGAAAAATATACTGATGGTCAGTCATCTTTATAATCAACTTCTTTCCATTTGTTAGCTATAAATGATGTGTGTATTTGAGTACATTTACTTAAGTACTTAAGTGGAATGTTTTGGACTATTCCTTTTTTTTTTAACACTTTTAACTTCAATGTCATTTCTTTAACATAATCGTATTGCCTGTTCATTTTTAAGTAGATACACACCGGCTGCAATATTTTTTATTAAATATTAAATTTTTAAAGTAGACAGATGGAAAGGACTAGTGTAGGAGACTTTCGCTTGTCTTTTTTTTCTCTTTTAAGATTTTTTTTGGACTTTTGGCAGTTTTACTTGAGTACAGTACGGGATCAGGTAAGGGATTTAATACTGCCAATTAATGATGTTGTATATGAACAGCTTTGATTAACACAGGAGTAACATACTCAGTCCCTACTGTATGTAAATAAAAATGCAATTTATTCCCATAATGCAGAAGTTTTTGTCACAAAACAGAGTCAGGGCCGACACAGAAGAACTGGTTGTTGCATTGATGATGTTCAGTAGAACTAATAGCCAGACTAAATAAAGGCAAGGCCTGCCTCATAACTCAACGAGTACTGGAGTCTGACTCAAACTCAACTGTTTGTGTGTGTGTGTGTGTGTGTGTGTGTGCTTTATTTTACCGTCTAAAGCTGTTAAACTCAAAGAAAAGTGACTATGAAGGATGCTGACAAACCAGTACTTTCAAGTTTACATCTCTGCTGTACTGGGGTCGTCTTACAAGAAACCAAGGCCTCGTCATGGCTTCACAGATTGGCAGAGGCCTGATGACACTCAGCCCAGTGGCAGGTACTGGGGGTAATAAATCACAGGCAGTGGCAGTCAGATAAACGGTGCTCTGTAGCTGATTAGGAGGAGAAACTATTGTGACGAGAGTGTGATGGCCAGGAGGTGCTGACAACCTGTGTGAATAAGGGTCAGCACTCGGCAGACGCAGACCCAAACATCTCTCCTTGTCTTAATTTAACCTGAAAAGCCATTACCGCCACCTTGCTGGCTTCTTCTCGACCCTCTGCTCCTCTGTCCTTTCCTGCTCGCTGGCTGACGAATAGTCATTCCCCGGGACCTCGATGGCCTTCGAGCACAAACTCTGAAATGAGCTCTCGTACCTAGAGGAAGATATTTCTATATACTGAGGGGTTAGATGCTCACAGTTTATTCAGGATCATATTCCATCTATTCAAGACCACTCTCATTACAATCTCAACCAAAAAGAAATGTTAAAAATGTAATTTATGCCCAGACCGCTCTAAGAAATGCTTAAGTAATTCCTTAAATGTAAACACACCACTCATAGAGGGTAATTCTTTATTACTTTTCATGGTGCTAAAACACAAGTATGACATTAATTGTAAACCTATCTGAGAATTTCACTTTAATGGGTGATGAGTTTGTGGGGATAAATGAACAGTTTTGAATAGAGAGATTTCTGGAACGAGCTGAGGAGCACAGTAAATAACAAAAATGATCATATTTTTATCATGTTCAGTGACTGGAAAAAAATTGGGAGTGATGTCAGAGTCCAAATTAATTATAATGAACCTCAAAGGAAAATAATTCAAACAAACATCATCTAACTGTGTGAAAACAACAACTTGCAATCTTCTTTCCTTTCAATAATTACTTTGACTTCATGTAAAATAGGTTAAACTCCGTAGACTGGGGAGGAATATAAGGCAACCTTTATGAGTCACATTCACTGTAGCCAGCACAAACACTGCTGCTGGATTAAGTGTCCTGCTGCGATACTCGGCAGCATTATTCACCTTCAGTGAGGAAGACCAGTCATTCCTCCTGATAACCAAAACCTTAATTCTAAACTGCTAAAAGCCTCATATAATGGCTGCAAAAGGCACCTTAGAAAAAAAGAGAAAACAACTAAACAACTAAAGTTGCATTATAAACATAATGGGATTTAGGAAGTGTTATCTTGATTGGCTGGATATATAAACAGAAATAGGCAACCATGCATATAAATCATAGTTATGGTGATGGTTCAGTCTAGTACTTCAAATATTACATCAAAATTGCAATTGCAAAAGTCCGTGCTGTTGTCTTTCCCTGTCATCACAAGCCTTGGGATAATGCTCAAGAGGAGCACCCCTACAAACTGTCCACGGGGGAATCAATACCTTTTGGACTCAACGACTTTAACAAATGTTAAAAATATCAGTGATTAAACCAAGTTAAAAGATACCTGCTTCTGTGTCTGGAAATGCTGCCTTTAGATGGAACATAGCTTAATAAATAACAACCGTCCCTCTTGGTACACTGCTCAGGTCATTGGGAGCTGAAACCTTCAAACATTGAGAGTGTTTGTGTTTTTATCCTGGTCTACAGTCGAGCTGCAAGGCCTGAAGAAGGCCTCTGATATTTATCTAATAGGTTGGATTGCCTTCTTATGCTAAAATCCATATTCACTTTATATACAACATGACCACCCCACCGAACCCCACCCCTGCTCCACTGACACACACACACACACACACACACACACACACACACACACAAGTACCTCATCACCACCAGCAGTGACACCGATGCTCTCACTACTGCATCACAGCCCTTATTTTTTTAGTTGTCTTTTTATAAGACCATATTATCAGTGTGATTTTTCACAGCCACCAGATAAGTGAATGCGTGATGTGTAGGAAGACAAAAAGAAAAGGACAAATGAAGAAAACATATAGGTGGTTGGTCTCAGGGAGGTTGGTGTGAATGCAAATTGGGAGTTCCTGGACATGCATAATTCACCACAGGGGAGATAGAAGAGGAGGTGGATGGAAAGAAAAGGAATAGAAAGGTGGGTGAGAGAGAGAGAAAGAGAGAGTGGGGGGAGGAAAATGAGCAGTGCGTCTCAGGCAGCGTCAGCGTCTACAGTGAGGAGGTAATTAGGGAGCTGTCACTTGTTCCTGTCAGGCACCACTCCCGCTGAAACATTGTGTGTGTGTGTGTGTGTGTGTGTGTGTGTGTGTGTGTGTGTGTGTGTGTGTGTGTGTGTGTGCTTGTCTGTGTATGCATGTATATATAAATTGTGTAGAGGAGAGTAGGGAGGGTGCAGTGCAAGTTGAATTCAAATGAGACAGAAAGAGTGGAAGAAAAACAGAATAAAATAACCGACTCACTGCGAGGGAATTGCAATAATGGTGGATAAATATGAACCAGAAGTACAGCTCAACCTATGAGAGGTGAGGAGAGAGGGAAAGGGAATGTCGGGTACTGGGAATGGCTCAGCGAAGATGGTTTTAGATTTCAATTTGATAAATAACATTTGTGACAACAAAGAGGACTCATAAAAAAACGGCTTCAAGATCACATGCATCAGTAAAGAACTGTACCTGAGTACAATTTTACTCCTACCTACTAACACGTTTTTACTATTGCAGATCAGACACAGTAAGAGTGCATTATTTTCAATATTCTGAGAGCATTACAGCAACATGTAAAGTGTTTGTCAATTTTATTTAGAATTATAATCTTTACATGCATTTTTTTTCTTAACATGTGATTAATAACCTTTGTATCCTCATGGCTGGGTTGAGAAGTAGAGCAGCAGGAGATGCGACAGGCAGAGCTTAGCAAATAGGATGCTTGGCTTAGCGTCATCTAATGTTGGCTGGCTTGGACTAAGGCTGCTTTTCGTAAGGTAGAGTCTAATTTTTATGCTTAGCCTGAACAGATTTTCAGTTTGGACTTTTCAATTTTGAACTTTTTTTTAAATTTAACCCGTAAGTTAGCTTAGTGTTTAGGTTTTCTTCACAGTTCTCAGAGATTTAAAAACACTTCAGTCATTGTTACTTACATCTGATACTCATGTAACACTTAGCTACAGAAAAAGTGTATAAATAACAAGGTTTATACGCATGCATGATTGACACAAGACCTACATCTACAGTCAGTAGTAAGTGTGTCTTCTGACAGCTGACTGTATCTTAGATTAAAATGCACTGTTTAAATCATTTACCGCACATCCCAAAGAAAATGAGACTTGACAGATCATCAGGGTGAACAGACAATATGTGAACACGAGCAGTCAGGTGATGTGATGTGTGCTTATTTAAAGTTATGAATGCCTATGTAATCTGCATCATGCCCCTCTGGAGATAGTGTAATATGAGTGAGACTGTGTGGGCCTGTCTGTGGAGTTTTTACGGTGACACCAGCACTCATAGCACTCCCTGGGTGTTCCAATTAAAAACGACCCCTGCCAGGAGTGCAACAACTCTCCCGCTATACTCACTTCTAACTTCCCGCTATACTAACTTCTAACATGCGCATGTGCGCTAACCATGTGTGTGTTTGCACACACACACAGACACACACATGCTACTGACAAACCACAAGCAGCCAGAGTGATGATGATGGATGGTGTGCATAACCTGGTTGGTGATATAGACTGGCTAAACAACTAAGGCCTTCCCCGGAGGCTTGTCCTCAGGCCGTTGGCATGCTTCTTCCACACAGGTGGCTTGGATGCAACACGGACGGTGATTATTACAAAGGGGAAAATTTACACTTAAAGGATGTTAAAGGATTTTTGGTTGTGGCAGTGAATGCAGCATGCTCAGCATTATGAAATAGTCATAGCACAAATGTTTTGTACTGATTTTGATGCTGCTGATTATCACATGATGTCAATAACCGGGATGGAGGAAGACACAGAGGGGCTGAGAAGGCAAAACAAAAACATGTTCTTTCCAAAGGGCATGCAGAGATGAGTAGAACAACAAAAATAACAATTTGTCAACTTCTCTACATTGGTTTTCTGACTCGCCAGCTGAGTGTAAACAAGACATATTGTGCAGCAATGTCACGGAGTGAGCTGTGCCATTTTCCCTAGGCCAACCCATTAAAGTCTCATTAGGGCACTTCAGACGTATTTGCACGGCAAGGAGCTGCCATTAAACACATCACAAGGCCTAATAAATGCATTATTAAAAAGCTGTGCTCCAATTACTAATTGATTAGAGCGTCTCATCAATAACACAGAAGCGGCCCCTTCAAATCAAAATACACATTATTTATACATGAAAGGCTTTAAAGGGGATAACGTCCCTGTTAATCAGTCATAAATGTTTTAATCACCCAAATTTTTGCTCAGGATTAGAAAAAAACTGTGAGCCTGTCAGATTTCTCTGGGCCAGGGTGGACTGGGACTGGATGAACAGAGTGGATTTTAAAATGTACATTAAAGGCAGAAAAACTGCCCTGCTGGGAATCTGCAGAGGCAGAATCTCTTCAGGCCAACACATGAAAGCAGATTTTATTTCATAAAAAGTGAAATGCTTTTAAATGTTCTTTATTTTCCAGTTGCATTACAACCATTTGTCCCGTAGGCAACTCACCCACGTCTTTTAAAGCAGTGGGTCTAATAACATGTTAATTTCATATTAATTACACAATGAGTGCATTAAACATGCTTCACTGTGACATGTATTGAAATGTATGTTTTATTATATAAATATAAACAATTCCCAATAAATAGGCAGCAGACCAACAATTGGTTGTGTTTTTTGGTCTGTGGAGAAACACAGACACAAACTCATTCCCTAAAACTGTACAAAAAAAACCAAAAAAAAAACAAGTTCTTGAGTTCTTGACTAAAGTAATATAAATACTATCTTATGATGCATTTCTTAAATAAAAAGTCCTTTAGGATGTACTGAAAAAACATCTCATACATCAGCCCAGTGAATATTGTAATCACAGCGTACCTATAACAGGCTGAACCATAATGTAATAAACAGAAGTAGTCAAAGGTCTGAGACCCAGAGAGCCCAGAAAAGCAGAGAGAGAAGCCATATTACAACCGTCATTAATGTGTCAACGGGCTGACCCAAAGCTTTCTGAAAAATTTAATTTTTCCTATTATTTTTATTACTGAGAGATGTTGCTAAAGGTTGAGACAGCAATTTCCTCTGAGAATAACAACAACTAAGTTGTTTAGAGAATTGCACAAGTTGGCACCGGCTCCCAACAACTGGGTCAAGTACATGTGAGATCACAGTAAACCCTGGGTAAATACTGCTGCTTTCAGCTTTCTTGCAGGTAGCTGAAGACAAACAGATTACATTGACAGGAAAAAAATCATTTTTGTCTCCAAATATCACATTGAGATCCTGTTGAACGTGGTTTTTAGCACAATGCTGATCATATTTAATATGTCACACTGCGTCATAATAAACACAAAGTCTAACAATGTCTTCTCTGAGCTAAATGCACTCCACAGAAAAGTAGGTGACTTCTATAGGAGTTAAAATCCAGTGAAGAGTGGAAGGAAAAATATAATCAAATGTTTCTGACCAAAATGACAAAATCTGTATTTTTACTACATAACATTGGTCAATGTAAATGAAATACAAAGATGTTGCAGATGTTAGTGACTCACAAGATGGTACATTTTAAAACATTTATCATAAAAAAGTCTTTAGGATTTTTCATGCAACCAGCATTACATGTTGCCATTCAGACTTATTTGAAAGTTTTGCCTGTGAGCATCAATTTTTAAAATTATGCTGTAGTAAGGATGGTTTGGTTAGATGCGCATTTTAAATATTTGTTTGATCCTTTGTTTTACCTCTGGTCAAAATCAAACCAGCAGGCATGAGAAGTGTATCAGCATCTACTACAGTAGACCAGCATATAGATCATTAATAGAATAGTTATTGTGTTAAAGGATGACAGCACAGATGAGCACCTACACCTGAAAAGTGAGTCTACAGCAGTAATATGTCAGGGCTCAAATATATATGCAAATTACAGAATGTAGTCAAGACTTAAATCTTATAATAAATCCTTGTCTGGAGATCTCAGTTTTACTCAACATTTACTACAGAAATAAACTTACAGTTGGAAAAAAAGGTAAGTAAAATAAAAAGTGGGACACATGAAACATCCACACTGCCGACTTAGAACCTATAACAGTAATTACTGACTTAACAAGCCACGGCTACTGAGTTCTTAACGGAGCATGGCAGTAAAGAAGGTTATGGTGGCAATCCTGTTCACTGAGCTGCTGAGCTGGATGGAGCGAGGAATTAAGAAGGCGTGGATGAAGAGGAAACAATGCTGTTGAAATCTCCGGGGGCTGAAAACCTGCGGATGTTGACGCTCAAGCGCATTCAGTCTCAAGCGTACCTGAAGCAAAGATCCAGTCACATACACTGTACGGTGACAAGCTTTACATCAAACTATAGCTGTTCTGCCTGAATAAATTCAGACAGATGCAAACATTCTATTGTCACCGTTCAAACCCAGTGGTTTAACCACCAGTAGGGACCTTTCTGGTTCACAAGGCAGATATCTACAGGACCTTTGAGGCCTATAAGAAGGTTAACGGTGCAGTTAACAAAGCTGGGCCACATTGACGATAATGATATCAGGCTGCTGAAATATTTGCCTAAAATAATCAAGATTGTAATTTGGATATTGCAATTAATTGAAAGGACATTAAATAAGATGGAGAGAAAGCAGAGTATGGGTAGGGTTAGCATCTTCTCCGGAGATTCAGATGCAGCTGAGTTGTCTCCCTGAGTGTGCCGTGCCACGGGGGGTTACCATTTTCAGATGAAGAGACGGGTCTACGTCTGCAACGGAATCTCCCGGCAGCCACTGCGGCGCCCCCTGGAAGCTCATGCTAATCGCCAGCGCTGGTGTTGCTCCCGCCTACTGACAGCTCACTGAGCTCGCTCCACATCACCAGGGAGGTGCACACACACACACACACACACACACAGAAAGACGAGATTGTGTATGTTTGTGACATGACAAGATCATCCTATGTTCATCCTCTTTCTCTGTTGTGTGCTATCCGAATGCAGTTTGTGTGAGTGTGTGTTCCTGTACTTGCTACATACTGAGTACCAAAATACTCATTCTACCAGCAAAGTGAGGACATTTTTTGGGAAGTGAGGACATTTTGGCGGGTCACAACTTTAAAGAGGTGTTTGAGGGTTTCGAATTGGTTTTAAGGTTGGGGTTAGAATCGGGTTTAGTTTAGGGTCAGGGTGACGGGGTTAGTTGGGATGGTTGGGGTCAGGGTAATACATTATACCTATGAAAGTCCTTACAAAGAAGTACAAGGATATCTGTGTGTGTGTGTGTGTGTGTGTGTGTGTGTGTGTGTGTGTGTGTGTGTGTGTGTGTGTCAAACAGGCTTTACTATATGCAGACACATGCACACCCATACTTGTGCACACATTTCATGATGACACTAATGTGTGATAGTACTTTAAATATAGGCATATCGTTTATCTGCTAATGAGCAGAGAGACGAGCCTGTTGAATATGGTAATTTGCTGCTGTATTAGCCTTCTGACGATAGCTTAGAAAGAGTGAGGGTGTGTGTATTGTAGCTCTGTGAGTCTCTCCGTTCAGTCTGGTCCTACTTTAGTAATATCCTTGCGTTAAACGGTGCTTATTAATTTATCCAAGGCATACAACCCATACCTAAGGACCCAAATCTGTTGGAAGAAGACATTTGCAACTGTTGTTTTTGTTTGTTTGATTTTTACATTAGCTTAAATAAATGTGATTTTTGTCACACATCAACTCGTCATTTTTTTGTTAAGATTTTCGTGAGCCACTGATGAGACAGGTGACAGTTTTATGAGCTCTAACTCTGGCATTTGTTGATCAGAAACATTATTGTGTGTTTGCTGGTTTACGTGCTCAGTAGTAAGCTGAAAAAGTTAAATATTTAGAGAGGTAGTGAAAAGATTCGTCAGTTTTTACTGGAACCTTTAGCAACCTAGTTATAACAAATGTTAGGACAAAGAGGTCAGCGGCTGAGGAAGGTGCTGTTCTGTCCTTGTCTGTGACATGAAGCCTATGGCAGCTCATATGGATGAGAAGTGACAGAGGTCTCCAAGTGAGAGGGTGTCTGTCATATTTGGCTATGCCTTTGACCTCGTGTTCTCATAATAAGGGGTAAGGACTGCTTTGTCACTCCTAGGTCAGGTGACAGGGTGGCAGCAGTAAATCTAAATGGCTGTTTGGTGGCAGGCACAAGGACAGAAAAACAGGAGCAAACACCAGCAAATTACTACAATTATCAGCCCTCCATCAGTGTAATATAATACACAATGGATTTTGCATGTGACACACAAAGACTTTTTTGGTTAATTGGTTGATTTTTTCTTGTAGGAATAGAAAAGCAACAATTCAGATCTTATTTTACATCACAGAAATCAGACATTACAACCAGATCACCAGCCAGCTGTACACACAAGCTCAGCAGAAGAATTACCAGGTGCTTGATTTCACGTTTACTTAAACGTGGGAGCTGTGCATTGTACATAAGATAAATAAATGTAATTTTTTTAATGCAGTGAACCTGTAAAGATGTCTGTGTAGATTCTCACTCATCCAGGTCACGGTTATCCAAAGTAGATCTCTCTGTGTCAACTGGACTGAAAGGTTTCCTTGAAAACGTTTCGCCCTCTCTCCAGAGAGCTTCTTCAGTTCTAAGTTTGCTGGGGCAGAGCTTGAAAATATAGCCCTGTGGACCATTGGCATGTTAATGGCCCGGGTGGTCACCTGAGAGTCCTTGGCAGGGTGGTTGGCAGGGTCGTTCATCTAGTTTCGGTTGGGGTGCTTCCCCTTTGTTTGTTGGGTCACATGTTAATGAATGTCCAGGTCTGGTCAAACAGCGTGAATGTTTGGAATGCTGACGAAAAGAGTGGAGAACTGCATTGTACGTGGGTGACAGAAAGTGCCTTAGTCCACCACCTCTGTTTAAAGATGGTTTTTCCAACTTGACGTGGATGGCTTCCTTGACACCCCTCTCAAACCAGCGATCTTCTCTGGCCAGCACACGTACTTGACTGTCCTCAAAGGAGTGTCCGCTTTCTTTTAGGTGTAGGTGTACTGCTGAGTCCTGTCCTGAAGAAGTGGCACGTCTGTGTTGGGCCATTCGTTTATGGAGGGGCTGTTTGGTTTCCCCAATGTACAGTTCCTTGCATTCCTCCTGGCACTGTACAGCATAGACAACATTGCTTTGTTTGTGTCTTGGTGTCTTGTCTTTTGGGTGGACCAGTTTCTGTCTGAGTGTGTTGGAGGGTTTGAACTGTACTGGAATGTCATGTTTTTGAAAGATTCTCCTGAATTTTTCTGAAACTCCAGACAGGTAGGGGATAGAAATGCTGTGACGTTTATTTCTTTCCTCTTCTTTGCTGGGGTCTCGTTTTCTGGAGGTCTTTGTGAAGGCCCAGTCCGGGTAACCACATGTTTTGAGTGCTGTTTTTAGATGTTCCTGTTCTTTCTTCTTCCCTTGGGTTGTGGTGGGTACTTCTTTGGCCCTGTGTTGTAGGGTTTTGATAACACCAAGTTTATGTTCCAGTGGGTGGTGTGAGTCAAAAAGAAGGTACTGATCTGTGTGGGTGGGTTTTCTGTAGATTTCAATACTAAGGTTCCTGTCCTCCTTGATCTTGACTGCACAGTCCAAGAAGGCCAGACTGTCTTCTTTTACGTCCTCTCTGGTGAACTTGACGTAGTCATCTGTGTTATTCAGGTGGGTTGAGAACGCTTCCAATTCTTTTGTTTGAATCTTGACCCAGGTGTCATCAACATATCTGAACCAGTGGCTTGGGACGGTTCCTGTGAAAGACGACAGGGCTCTGTTTTCAACCTCCTCCATGTAGAGATTGGCAACTATGGGAGACAGAGATGGTGGACTAAGGCACTTTCTGTCACCCACGTACAATGCAGTTCTCCACTCTTTTCGTCAGCATTCCAAACATTCACGCTGTTTGACCAGACCTGGACACTCATTAACATGTGACCCAACAAACAAAGGGGAAGCACCCCAACCGAAACTAGATGAACGACCCTGCCAACCACCCTGCCAAGGACTCTCAGGTGACCACCTGGGCCATTAACATGCCAATGGTCCACAGGGCTATATTTTCAAGCTCTGCCCCAGCAAACTTAGAACTGAAGAAACTCTCTGGAGAGAGGGCGAACGTTTTCAAGGAAACCTTTCAGTCCAGTTGACACAGAGAGATCTACTTTGGATAACCTGTAAAGATGTAACTGCCTTTAGGAAATATTCTATTAGGTTTGTTGAGTTTGAAATGAAGGAAGTACTTACAACCTCTTCTGCAGCCAAACACCAGGTTGGCCATTTTTATATACATACAGTGTAGTTAAAAACACACCCCAGCTTCCTTCAAGTGATGAGACAGTGGTCCTGTTAATCTTGTGGTGCTATCTTTGAGCCCCGTTACGCTTTTTTGACATCTATTTTGGAGTGGCAAAGTGTAAAAGAGATGTAGGGAGACAACCTGTGCAAAACCAATCCTTAGCTATCTCACATGAAGACATTTACACATGTATTTATGCTGTAAGCAACCAAATCAGAGGTAGAATTGAGTGGATATTATATTAAGTTTAATCAGCTGTATTGTGTGGCTACAATGACTTCAAACTGCTGTAGCTGCCTGCAGATTCCACTTTGAGGGCAGAGAATTTCACAGGAGGGTCTGCAGGAGTTTGGAATAAGCATCCAAATATCAATAAAGTGCCACCACAATAAACCGATATGACCTGTAGCTGAATTTCTTTACCAGAGGGAGATTAAGTCATAAAACAGCAGCCTGTGCCAATAAACTGCGCTGCTTACTAGCTTGAGATATTCAAGCGAGTGAGCGATTATTTCTCTGCTTCTAATACACCCTGACACTGGCATGCACAGCTCTGGTGGATTACGCAAATAAACGTGGATATATTATAGGACTATGATAGTTACCCTAACTACTGTAACTAATGAAGGAAATTAGAGTGATGATGTAATGATTCTCACTGTGACAATAATCATCAAGATGAGAGGAACATGTAGGATGGGATTTTATTGTTAAAAAAATATTCAGGGAAACAAGTCAAGAAAATTATCCTCTTGCATTAACTGGAGGATGTGAGTTTTTATAAGCCTCTTTGAACATAAACTAAAACAAACAAACTTGAGTTGGTGAGGCACAGCGTAACACGGTCGAGTAAAATCCGTTTTGTAATTAAGTAAATCTGCATATCGGTATTAGCCACTATTAGCATAGTGTATTAATGTTGATTGTACAAATACACATCCCCTTTGCTGAGTGATCAGAGGCAGGAGTCATAGCAGAATAATCAAAATAGGCCTTAAAGCTTTTAAATCCTAATTCATATATATATGCTAATTAATGTGGATTAATATATAATTTATGTAAATTATGCATATCCTTTAGGGATTGTGTCTATTGTTTGTTTTAAGTAAATGTAGGCATCAGCAGCACTAACTGCCATTTCCTTCAGTTTTTGCTTGCTTTTGTCCCCTTCACTGCCCCTGTTTTTCTTCCTTTGCTTTCCCCCGTACTTTCTTTCTTTAGCGACGATTTTATCTCCCACACAACCGGGTGTTCTGATCCCAGTGGCAGATTTCTTCAGCATTTCAATCAGGAGCTAAAAATAACCATCTTTTCTTTTATTCACACTGGCTTTGCAGTAATGCAGCCACTCTGAGCAGGCAGACTAGAGGTCAATCCATTATCTCACCACTAGCCATACAAGCTGCTGTCTGACTCCTCAATGCCAAACTCTAAGCAAACCTCTCTCATATATCACAGTTGTACTATTTCCTCATCCTTCAAAGGCAGAAATCACCATAAAACTGTTTTTTAAAGAATCTTCGATAACAGTTTATAACACCTCCTTGGACTGCAAATATGTTTAACATTAATAAGGAAATAAAACAAGCTTTATCTAAGTAACTTATCGTTTTATTTAGTGTACTCTGCAAATTATTTATTCTCATTAGGTCGGATCGATGCTGTGAAATTTTTGGACGTGCATTACTTTAATGCTCCCTGCGTTTTAATTTCCATATGGCTGTGGCACTTCGTTCTCCATCAGCAATAATGTGATTCTTCCCCTGAAAAGATGAAAGATCAATATCCTCTCAGGACTGTGCGTTAAGCAGAAAAAGCAAGAAAAATAAGGCCATCCCCTTCATCCCTGTTGATATATATCGTGATAAGATGGTGTAGATCATCATGAAATAGTTGAAAATATACAATTTATGTGTCGATGAATTGGCTTCGATGAGGTTTTCTGCACACTCCCCACAGGCCATTGTCAAACCAAAACCATTAGCACGTTCTGTGGGTAACATTAACCTTTCCACACGGACTTACCGATATCTCATTCCAGCTCAAGGCTTGCTGGCCAGCGTTTTGAAACATGGCGCATTTATGAGATTGGCCATCTTTGAGTCCTTTGCAACATGTATGGATTAGAAAAATGATCATTGATAAAGTCCATCATCGGCTGCGTTTTATGACAATTTCTTTGAGTTACAGCCTCCTGTCTGCTTTCGCCTGCCTCTCTCCAGAGACCTGCTAAAGGTCCCTGAGCTTTCATCTCAAAGGCACAAGGCTTTCTCAGGCATCTTCGTCTTTAAGAGCATGTCGCTTTTCATGTTTGGGTCAAGAGCTCACAGAACAAGATAGCCACTCAGTGCAACAATCAGGGAGAAAGTATTGATCTTCCAGCATTTGGCTGCTGCTAACTCATTACTGCTGGCTGCACAATTGATGCTAAAATATTGCACATAAATTTCAAAGCCCTGCTTCTTGGGAAATTACATTCTTCACTGATGATTTAAATACACTTTATTTTAAATTAAAACACCTGCATGAAGCAACAAAAAGTTATCATCTTGATTTTTTTAATTACAGAAACAGATGCTAACTCTTTTCTAAAGGCACCTTTGTATTTTTTCCCACAGTGAGATCTTCTGTGGATTTATTTAATTTTCATATAACCTCATAAGAGATTTAAAATGGAATTTCAATAATAGAAACACTGGCCATGCCTGCGTGAATAATTTGAAAACCAACAGTGTTCATTATAGTATTTGCTGTTTATGGTGGTCATGTAAATTGTGAATAGGAAAAAGCTTTTAAGAAACGAAAGTTTTTGATAATAAAGACCTTTTCATTAACAACTTGGGTATTATCATGTCTTTTTGAGCAGAAACACATCAGAAGTGTGTCAGTGTTCTCAGTTTGTTCAAATCCACAGGAAACCAAATGATTTTGTTGAATTGGTCTAGCAGCTGATGCTCTACTGGTTCTTTACCATATTCTGTTAAACATCAGGAATGACTACTTGAATAATGGGAACTGGTGCTTCTATGGGAGTAGCTTAGATGCTAAAAAGAACGTTTTGCATTTCCTGCTTTAGGTGTGTGCAGATGCCTGTTCGCCTGTGTGTTTGTGTGTGCATCAGGAGGTTGATTGTTGTGGTGGTGTACGTGGCTGCAGGGCTCCTAATGAAGGTGTGCGTAATAAAATCAGTGCACCAGGGTCCTCGTCTGCGCGCCGCCTCCCTCAAATTCCGTCTGATTGAAAATGGAACAGCTGTGATGATTTAATTTACATGTTAATAACCAACAGGCCTCCAGAAAATCGTCCAATAAATGCCTTTTTATTACCGCCTGTATCTTCTATGACGCAGGGGAATGAGTGAGGGAGGGATGGGGGTGCAAAAAGTGCGGTGTATGGGGGAGAAGGCGACAGTAATTAATTGTTTTAAGTGATTCTATTAAAACAAAAATTATCTGCTGGAGATGTGTGAGGAATGAACATAGACTGGTTGGCATTGGCTAGTGTGTGTGGGTGGGGAAGTGCTGTGTGTGTGATGGTGATGGTATATGTGTGAGGTGCTGGTGCTGGGCTAATGTAATGATGATCCACACAAAAATGTGAATTTCTCTTCAGAGATTTTTGAGGTCTCTTTGAATCTGGATTAGTTACCATATCCATGCCAATCTGATTTCATCTTGTTGCCACAGAGAAGACAGCATTAATTTGTGTCCAATAGAAATTCAGGATTTATTAAAGTTGCACCTCTTGTTTGCTTGTTGTCCTCAGTGATTTAAATGACTTCCCCTCCCTTTTATTCATTCCACCTATCTGAGGGAAACCACCCAGGGAACTGAGAATTCCTTTCTGACCACACCGAATAGAAGAGCAGAAATGAGGGTTGAACTGGGGCTCCCTGCACACATCTTTCCCATCCCTTTTTATTCTCTCTATCCTTTCTCCACCACCTTCTCCTCAATCTTCTCCTCCTCCATCCTCGTCCCAGTCCTCAGAGAGGTGGCCTGACCAGCGCGACCATTCATGTCATTGTCAGCAGAGTCACATGGTCGCGTCTCCCTGCTTCTCTTGGGACATGGTGGGGGGAATAGAGACAGGGCCCTTTCTGGGTGGGAACAGTAATTAAAGAATAGAAGCAAAAAAATATAAAGAGAAAGAACAAAAGGCAAATGAACAAAAGGAATAAGAGATTAGACAGGGAGGGGGAAAGGAGTAGACTTGAGGTCCGTGGAAGTCATTAGGGAATATTCCCAGGCAGCGTACAGTGCTGCATAACAGCTCAGTAGTGGGATCTATTAATGATCCAAATACCTTTAAGCCATTGTACTACCACTCACGTAGTGCTGCAGGGGAAGATATGTGTGCAAAGGGTTTGCTTCACTGCTTTCTGTTATACCACAGAGTAACTTGGAATACCATCCCACTGTCATGAGCATCCTTGTCACCTCTTTGATCACTGGGTGTTCATTTTATTGACTTGGCTTACTGCTGCTGTGTGACATTAGAGAACACAGGTTGGCTGGGTTCTTCCCAGCCCCCCGAGAATCCACACAGTTAGATCTGTAATGCCTTTGCTGCCCTAAGGCCTTGTCATGCCAAGACTGAACGCCAAAACCCACAAACAACACCTAAAGCTGTTTACCTTAAACTCCTCAAAGCAAAGAGATCTGACTGTGACATTGCAGAAAGGCAGAAAGCAAAAACCAAATTTATGCTAATAGAATATTGTTTTGTGTGCTTTAAAAATACATCCTCCTGTTATGTTGTGTTAGCAGCTGGGACTGCCAGGGGGAAAGGGGTGCCAACAGAGATAGTGAAGATTTTTAAAAAATGGATAGATAGCAAGGAGAGAGCGGACTCAAACAGAGAGATCATGCGAACATGTCACACATTCCAACGGGGATCGGAAAAAAGTTCTAGGGGTGTTTCCCAGAAAGGCCTAAGTTTGGAGAGGTAAAAGGTCACTGTAGCTGGACAATGATGCCAGCTCAGCGTCTATTGACAGGGAGGGGCCAGGGGCATTGTGGGAAGGGCACAGAGTGGCTCTTACTGCCAGTCATGGTTGTGTAGAATTTGCATGAGCTGCCAATCACCTCAGAAAGGAATGCACTGGGGTCAGCGGGGTCAGGCAGGCGGAGCTGAGCCCTAGAGTGAACACAACAAGCTCTGACGCAGGGATGATGGACTTAGGTGTGTGTGTGTGTGTGTGTGTGTGTGTGTGAGAGAGAGAGAGAGCAAGAGAGAGAGAGAGAGAGCGAGAGCTTGGAACAAATACAGGGTTATAATTCTAATCATATTTTAACAATAATGTTCTGTCGCTACTACAGCCTTAAAAACTGAAATTTTAAAATTATTACATATCTTTAATAGTTACCATTTAAATTTAGTGGTAACCATTTATTCATCAGTGGTCATCATTTTTCAGCTTTTCACAATTTTCTGACATTGCATGACTAGATTTGTAAATACTATAATAAAATCAGTGCATTTTTACATTTAGAGAACACACACACACACACACCTACACACACACATGCACACATTGAATAAAATATGAATCAATAATATGGAGTTTGAAACAAAGCATCATTATGTGACAGGTCATATAACTTCCTGAAATCTTACCCTTTGACCCTGAGGCTACATCAACTCTGGCAACCATTTCAAAGTTTGTGACAACTGGAGCCAGGCCCATGGCTCACTATAACCAACAGCCACTCGCTCTGACCGCAAGCATTTCTGTGAAATGAAAGCAGGAAGAAAGCAAATTGTTTGTGCCGTGAGCCCTGACAGGAGGCAATAGGATCCCAGTATTAGCTAAGGATAAAAGTAATGGGATTTGTAGTGGTGAGGCAGTGTATGTCGTAAGGTGCTGTTGATGGGTGATAGGGGCGAATTGCCGCCTTTAAAAGCTGATTAGTATCTATGGAACTGTTAGAAACGAGGGGAGGGCAGCTAAGCAACAATGCCAGGCTCAGATACCTTTTCTTTCCTTTGACATCCTTCTTGATGCATCTATATCATTTAAAAGATTCTTATTGATGCTGTTTTTTTACTAAAGAGCTGGAATCAGTCAACATAATATAATTACAATAACATGGTGATTTTGTTTTGTGAATGCTGCAGTGCTATATTTTCTTATGATCAAAACTCTTGTGCCTGGGTTAACTCAGTGGAGTTATATTGTTATGATCATCACGGTTTTTTTTTGTAAAGAAATGTGTTATCAACACCTAACCTTTGTATTTTAGTCTGCAGCTTAAAATTCATACATGTCACATGCTAATGTTTTGAAAAACGTCTACATCTTTATCATGTTTTTGGTTGCGTTAAATTGTGTGACTGAGTGTGTGAGTGTTTTTTCTTTTTTATTCAGTGCTGATCTCTCTTTTTCTTTGTCTTATCTTCCTTTAACTGTCTTATATAGAAGTCTGCTTGTATAGACTCTGTCTTATTCATGCCAACTCAATCATATTTTAAAACATTAAAGTTTTCTTTTTTTAAGACAGAGAGGCAGACTTCATTTTTATGAAAATAATCTATGTGATTATGGAGAATGTAGTTTGGCACATGTCTAAAGTTAAAAGGAACCAGGCTCTGCCTATCAGACTCATGAGATGATTTGACGTTAGGAAGGTCTAATAACTGACTTTAAATAAAAGTTTTGATCTGAAGACATTTTTATGGACTTTGTGCCAGTTGGTTTGTAGGTTTTAATGGAATTCCAATAAAAACATTTGATTTGGTTTATACAAACAAAAAGTCCTGAGAAGGATGGGGGTCAAGGTTAAGTGGTGGGTCATGGATATTTTTTTCACATACGCATCCATGTCCACTGTTAACGCAGTATCAGTACTTGAAACATCATGAACCCTTCTGTATGTCACCCAAAGATGGCTAAGAAAACAACAGAAATTACCTGCAAAGCTCCACCTTTAGTGTGTGATTGTTGGTGAATTAGTGCTCCAAATGATCATCGTAAACACCGGTTTATTGTGATTACAAATGCACTTTAAATGGTCAAAATAACAGTGATGCAATACAGGGTCACAAGTACAACAATTAAAACAAAGTCAAAAAGTGCCAGAAAATCCTTTAGTTTTATCCCTGAAATAATTATGTACAAATTCTGCCAATTAGCATATTGAGTTTGACCTTAAACAGTTCCCTGCAAAAAACAAACATATCCACCAGAATAATTTTCTTTGTTAGTGACACTGAAAATAAAAACATGTGTAACACGAATGTCTTCGGCTGTCATCCCAATGCCTGGGAAAGACCATTCACCGATGTTAAAGAGGGGGTGAAGGTACCACGTGGAATCCTGGTGGGACACAAAACACCATCAAATGGATCCTGAGTGCAGGAGGATTCAAGCTCTGCTATCAGTGTTTTCACACTTTCATATTGTCGGTCATTTCCAGCTCAGTATTGGGAATTTGGTCTAGACTAAACTTGCTTATACAATTTGCTGTTTTGACAGAAAATAGAAAAGATTATTTTGTCAGAATTTTTTTTTGTTTTATTTCTGGGTTCTCTTTTTTCCCCCACATATTTGATTTGCAAATTGCAACTAAAGGCCTAAAAACTGTTGTGAAAACATGAAGTATTTTAAATCACATAGACAAAATTTATATTTATATATACTGTGTTTGACTTCAGGGGGCAGAGCAGTCTAATTACCAGATAAGGACCACAGTTAAATAACACGTGTCAACATTGTCATCTGACAGACATCTTTTATTTGTTCTCACACAGTAGCACATCCTCTGAGTTGAGACCAGAACATCAGAACTCTGACAATATGCACAGGATGCAACAAAATCCTCTGTTGACAGGGTGTCAGATCGGCCCTGATGGAGCAACATAAGCTCACCGACCACCTTTGTGGCTCTCGGTCAGTGTTATTGGGCCTTTTAGCGCTCCAAGAGTACAGTAGCCGCTGATTGGTGTGTGAGCACAGAGCACGAGCTGAACAGCAGGTGGAGTCACGGCCTGTCCTCACCGCGAGCAGCGCTGCAGCCAAATACGTCAGTCGGGCTGTGCAAAATGATTGCGTAGAGGAAGTAAGAAAAGTAAGTGCAGCTCCTTTAATCAGCAGCAAAATAGTTTGTAAAATAAGACTGAGTAGTGTTTATGAGCCTTTCAACTGATGGAAATGTGTGTGGCGGCAAAAATAATGAACCTTCAACGTAAATAAATATTACAATTACTTTAATAATAACAGATGATACTTTCTTCAAGATTAGTCAAACAACTTAATTTCTCATATTTATTTTCTCTGCACACCAGCGAAGCATGTCCCTCCAGAACCTGCCCCGCTACTGCTCCTCATTTAACTTCATGTCTGCCATAAAATTTCATTTGTTTTAAATTAAACCTGTAAAAAAAAAAAAAAAAAAAAAAACCTAGGCTGAACCCATGCGCTTAAAAAATATACAGACATGTTTTCTTTTGCATTCAAAAATACACATACTATCAGTGGATGTTTGGAAAGACAGGCCAAGGGGGATGGAGACTTTCTTATATTGACTCAGCGGGCACAACACCACACAATTAGTCCAAACTACAGAGTGAAGGAAAGGTGGGGGGCGGAGAGTGAGATAACCCGAAAAATAAAAAGCTGTCTGTGGAAAATTTGGAGCACTTCCCAAAATACACAAACTTTCCCGAGGAGCACATTTCTTAGGTATGCTGTAATCTCATATGGCTGGCCTTTTCTGAGCCTCTCCGTGAGACTTCTCTCTGCTCTCCCCGCTCAGCTTTCCAAAGCTCCCCAGCCCCCAAACCTCACTAGTCTGCTTCATAGTCTGGTCTAGTCTCAGACCCCCAGCCCCTTCCTCCAACAAAATCCCCTTCCAAAACCCACTGTCCACACATGGCAATCATTAGAGGCAACTTTCTTAAAGAGGAACATTATACCACCAATTGCAGCCTTGCATGAAATTTTGATCACTTAAACCCAAGTTAAAGAGGCAGCAGCCACTTTCTATTCCGCGGCCTCCTTTTCTCTTTCTCCATGAATGGTAATGTACTTACCCCGCAAAAGCCCAATGCCCCCCTTCTTGCTTCCCATTGTACCAGCCCAACAAAACCAAATGAGGCTTGTAGCCACTTCCATTAGGGGATACACTTTAATAATGACAAAAAAAAAAAAAATGTAATTCTGCTCCGCTTGTTTAAAGAGCATTTTCTGCTGCATTTGCTGCCTACATTGCTAAATATAAACAAAATGGATCAAGTCCTGCAGCAAAACAAGCAAGTTTTTCATCCCTTAAAAGAGTAATCACTGCTCTCAGAGCTGTGTCTAACTACTTCATCTTGTTGATGTCTGGAAAGACTAAAACGGTGCTAAACAACTAACCCTAAAATTGTGGGTATTGTCTAAATCAAGAACGCAGAGGAAGGTGGAGACAAGAAAGTGAGCGCCAGAAAGCCCTGCTGAGCTCTCATAAACAATGATTACACCTCATGTGGTGTCATGCCCACTCTTTGCCACTCACCTCACACCACTGGCTAATTAGCTGGGGCTTTGCTTTTACTGCTGGCTTCAGTGTTATAAAATTAACACATTTTGTGAAAAAGCGGAGCCATGCTCGAGCTGTGGTGAGCATTTATGAGCCTCTCCTGGGTAAACTGTTTGTCTCATTCAATTCATGTGCTGCAACCTTCTCCCTTTATTCCTAATTATGGAACTTATTTTAAATAAAATGCCTCTTTGCATGGTGCAAACTTCCTGAATTTTGGCTAGCTTAAACTTGTGGTGACATCATTTGCAGACAGTGTGTGCATCAGCAACTGCAGAAGACACATTTTATGCTAGAAATGTTTAAAAGAAGACTGTGATTCAAGGAATCACTTTCTTAAATGCAAGCTAGCTAAAAGTTGCTAAAAGCTAGCTAAAGCTAAAAGTTGATGTCTACAGATATCTACTTCATTCATGAGCGCTATCACATTTATACTCACGTTTTCTTTCCTCGCTTATGTGTGTGTGTGTGTGTGTGTGTATGTGTGTGTGTGTTTGTACTTGCTACATACAGGTACCAAAACTGGCATTCTGCAACTAAGGATATTTTTGGGAAGTGAGGGTATTTTGGCTGGTCCTCGCAACTTCAAAGGACTGTTTGAGGGCTAAGATGTGGTTTTAGGTTTGGAGTAAGAATTTAGTTTAGATTAGGGTTGGGGTAAGGGACTGGCTAATACTTCAAGTCAAGCAAAGTCCTCACAATGATAGAAGTAATGTGTGTATGTGTGTGTGTGTGTGTGTGTGTCTGTCTGTCTGTCTGTCTGTGCATGTGTGGTTAGGTTTTTGGGATAAAACCATAATGGATTTCTCCATCACCTGTGCATTAGATTCAATGGCTTTCTTTTAACTCTACTCAATCTATATAAATAACCTGCAATTTTTTTAAAAGAAAGGAGAGCGAAGAAAAATAGACTAGTTGAAGAGTGGGATTAGGCCTCCATGTGGAGCCGTTTATCCTGAGGAGCACAGGGAGGAGAGATAAAGCTCCAGAGGGCCCCACGCGGCCCCTTCAGACAGACCCTCTGCCAGGGGAACGGCTTATCGGGCCTTGTGCCCAGCAGATGAATAGGATTTCGGCAAAAGTAGATTTTTGTTGAACTCTTCCCCTTCAATTCATCCACCGTCTACAAAACCTTTCCCTTTTCTGAAGGGGGGTTCATGGTGAAACCACTGTTCATCAATTGGGTACCCAATTGTTGCAGTGCTGGATAAGTTTAACTGCCATCACCCTTCAGACTCTCATTCACCATGTTTGGTGTAAGTGTGTGACTTACACCAAATCATGTTAAGTTATTTACTTATTATAGTTATTAAAGACAGAATACATTCAGGAATGTGGGGAAAAAACCTGATTAATCGTAATCAATATATATATATATATATATATATATATATATATATATATAAACTAATATATATATATATATATATATATATATATATATATATATAAACTAATGGCTGCACACCTCCGCCACAGTGGCAGTGGCGCTCACACTGGGTCCATCCTGCTTTCACCTGTTCACGATAAATTGTGGCACAGCTCTGTTTCAAATCAGATATTCAGCCGTTAGTTGGCCGCTTCGATTTTCCCCATCAATTTTTTTTCTTGTCTGGCTGCATATTAAGAGGTGCAATGTCGTTTGGAATGCTGGTTTCTATTTTTGAAATGTTCTGAAATGATGTTTGCATACATTTGCATAGCCAAGTGCAAATTGAGCCATGAATATGCAAATTCAGAGCTGATGTCTGTGGCAGCCTCCGCTCTGCCAGGTTTATAGAAGAATTTGTTTACACACCCATGCACATACACACACGCACACACGCATACACACTTACATATGCAGATTTTCTCTCACCCCTTCCGTCTCAACATGGTCGGGGAGAACTACTTGTTTAAATCCCGTTTCCAAAAGCCCCATTCGTTTGCTTGTATTGGCTTATTAAGATGGTATTCTCTGAGTGCTGTTTTTCTGTTGATGTGCTGGCCTACAATTTTTTCCACTGCCTCATTAAGGCGGGAAATGGGCTGCACGCTCGCATAAAAGGTCCTCTAGCTGACATCAGGACTAGACACCGGCTAATGCTCTGTGCAACCGGCCCCCTCAAAATAAAGTCCGACTTAATTTGTTTACTGTATCTTTGAGTGCTCACGCTGCCGTCTCCTTAGCGTCGCCCCTTCCCACTCTCACACCGTCGTAGTCATTCTTTTAACCTCAGAGCCATTAGAAGTGTTTGGCATGACAGTTTTAAATAACATACTTGCTGCTGTTACAAACATGTATAAACCAGGATCAGAGGGGGGTGGCGTACGCTGCCATAGAGAAGAGTCACATAGAGCTTTTTTCATGTCAACAGCCCTTCTAATGACATTGTTTTAATTTTAGAGTTAATAAATTCAGCATGCAAATAAACATATCTAACTATATTTAAGCTTTATGTGTGATTTATTCATCTATTTGTGGAGCATGAATTTTCAGCTCTCTGATTAGAGCTGCTCTGACATTTGTAATCCCCGATCCAGCCCTTTTTGGCTTAACTTGCAGTTCCTGTCATTGATTGGTACTGTGTCCTTGCACAGTGTTATTGGATAAAGGGGGAAAATACCCATTTAATTAGGGAATGGGGAAAAAACAAAAGCAAACCTTCCATTTAAGATTTCAATTAGCCTAATTAAAGGCAGACACACAATTGGAGATGTGTTGCTAGAGAATATTTGCCTTTCCTGTACACTTCTGTAAGGTCTTATCTTTTTTTTTTTTTCCTTCTTATGATTCGGTGCCTCCATTTCAGATCTCAGTGGGGATCCCAAACAAAGCCGACAGAATCTGCACATGTACTCTAGAGAAATTATGCTAATGATGGAAAAACAAAAAAAAAAAAAAGGAACCTTATCATGGCACTCCATTCCCCTGAGTCCCAGATTAAAAACTCATTCATTTGTTAAATATTTGACACATCTATGCTTGAGCTTGCAGCTTGGGGATTTGCAATACTTCATATCAACTTGTGTGGGAGAAATGCCCCCCACTGATACTGGCACAGACAACCTGGCACAACCAGACAACTCATATGTGCATATGAACGGAGAGGCTGCGTTTTCATGGTGCCTCTACAGACAATTCTGTTTATCCGTGATTAATGCCTCTTTACAAATGTGTAGTCTCGAATGAGATCATAATCTCATTACACAAACAAAGCCAATTTATGTATCACTGTGGAGATGAACATAGGCAATGTTGTGCCATCGCTGCAAAGTGCTGACCCAAAGTGCTGGCGCCAAAGTCTTTGATGGTGGATTGTGTAAAAGGGCACAACTACAGACTTGAAACCTTTGAACGTTTGCGCGCCAGGTTAGCAGGTTAGCAGCGAGACACGAAACTGTGCATGTGTGAATGAAGGATGAGGGGAAACATGGGAGATGCAATGCAGCAGGGCACAAAGCCATTACGCCTACCCTGAAAATAATTCACAAGGGACAAAGCAGCTTTATGGCTTCATTCCTGGATAAGAATAAAAGGGGGGGGGGGGGGTGGTTAGGATTTTGTGGGGAAATTCAAGGGAGGGAGGGGGTGGCATAATTAGATGATCACAAAGTGTACTAGAGGCTCCATTTTCACTCTGTGGTCCAAATTACGAACTGTCATATTTTTAAAGACGTGCTGACATTCTTTTGTCCCCGGCAGCTGCCAAGAACAAGCAAGGCCCAGCTTGTGTTGGCGCCTGATCAAAAAGAAGGACCCCGTTGCAGTCACACAGCAACTGAAAACATTTACACAGCTGGGACCCTCGAACCCTGAGGCCACTCTGTCCTACTGCAAGGACCTGCACCAGGGCTGCGGGAGAAAGTCGGTGGGGGATGGGAGGGGGCCAGGTGCTCCTGGGGAAAGTAGGTCTGAGGATGGAGCAAAGGATAATTACTTTGAACTGAGTGTTATTGTGGAATTTCCCATCACCTGCTCCCGACGAGGGTACTTGCCAGGGTACCTTGATAAGATACAACGTACCTTCCATCACCCTGGCAGTGTTGGTGTTTGCTGGTGGGTTTCGATGCATTTCATATAAGAAAAAAGTTACATTAGTGATCAATAAAACCTGGTCTAAAATCAAATTAGTGACACAGTGCACAAAATTATTCAACTGACAAAATAAAGCAAACAGGGTGTGGCCTGGGAAATGCTTTTCTGTACAAATGACATAAATAATCAAATATGCGTACATCTTAGAAAACACAGTTTAAGGGTAAAACACAGGTACAATTTTAACATATCAAATGAAAATTCCATTTTTTTTCATTCCACTAACTGATTTCAAATACTGCATATGTCTACATACAAATGTAGATAAGCCTTAGCAACAGGTACAAAAAAATCTCATCTAATGGTTCTAGAACTATTATTTTTAAATAACCAAAAGAGCTAAATAGCCATTAAGCGAAACCAGCATTTTGATCAATCAGACATTAATTTAAATCATTTTCAACAGTGACTACTGCACTGCTTCAAACATCCTTTTGCTTGTGTCTTTGATAAATTTGGAAGCTGTAGCGACAGTAGCTAGGTACAGTTTTTTAGCAGCTGAATTTATTTTCAATAATCAGAATATATCTCAGCTTCAACTACTGATGCTTTCAAACTTGTATCACCAGCATTGTATCACCAGCAGGAAAAAGCTACAATGTTTTTGATTGAGTCACTTTTTATCTGACCTGATCTGACAGCTCAAACTCACTCCCTTTTGTCCTCTGGACACATCTCTAAGAATAAAGGTACTGCATTTTTCTTGGAATATTTTGTATACTCGGCTATTTTTAGCTGTAAACAGGGACAACAAACATTTCTCTGATAACAGAAGAACCTCGAACACCTCTGTATTGCAGGTGTTACGTTTTGGAGTAATTGAAGCTGAGAGGTTACAGCAATGCTGTATGTTTCTGGTTTCGCTTTCAAAAATTAACGTTATTTTTTACATAATAAAATCATTTGACTTATAAATCCAATAGATGTTGATCAGTGTCCGTGTGTAAATAAACAACAATAAACAAATGGAAAATAACAAATAAACAAAGACTGAAAAGATCATTATGTTATCAGATTTTTTGCATCAATGGTCTAAGTACACTTTTGACAGATTATTCTATTATAAAACTTTTGTGACTGAAGCATTATTATATCTACGTGCATCATTTACACACTGTTATTGATAAATTTGATATCCATATTTATAACATTGAGCATTTATTACAATCATAAAGTAAATATGCCAACTGAATCACAGGACGCAGCCAAAAAAAAACTTCATCCATATGACCCAAATATTTTATGCATGTATGTTTACATAAATGACATTCATGGAGAATTTTGACTCCTCTGGTGATTTCCCAGCACATTAGAAAGGCACCAGTTTGAAATATAGTATTGTTTAACTCTGGCTCTCCTCCCTTTGCTGATCTACACCTGCTACAGCACATGGAAGACAAGGCCACATTTTAGCCGCTACTTTGGTTTAATGGTAAATTTTGGAATATGATTGCACATTTAGCACATGAGCACCTTCTCTAAACATTGACTCTGCCTTGAAGCACCCCTGATTTTGACTTCCTTTATTAGCTTACAGCTCTGATTTAAAGAGCAAAAGTTCAAATTCAGTGCAGATGATGGAGATGGGTGAGAGGAGCCTATGACATATGTATGGAGGGCATGGAAGTGGTTAAGTGGTCGGTATGCCTGCGTGTGTGTGTGTGTTTTCTTGTACTTGCTAAATAATGAGTACCAAAATACTCATATTACTAACAAAGTGAGGAAATTTTTTCGGAAGTGAGCACATTTTGGCTGGTCCTCACAACTTCAGAGGACAGTTTGAGGGTTAAGGCGATGGTTAGGGTAAGGGCTCGGTAATCTACGAAAGTCCTCACAAAGATAGAAGTACAAGGATGCACATATAGATGTGTGTGTGTGTGTGTGTTCTTGTACTTGTACTACTTGTACATTGTAATACTTGTACTGAGTACTAAAATCCAACCTGCCAAAATGTCCTCACTTCCCAAAAATGTTCTCACTGTTTTGGTACTCAGTATGTAGTAAGTACAAGAACACACACACACATGCACGCATACACACACCCACAGTTGCACATGTACATGTGACCGCATCATGTCAAAAACAGATGAAAAAAAGGTTCACGAGGAGCAGATTGGGCATCTGTAGACATCTCAAAGTTATTCATATATGAAAAGCATTTTTCATTGACAGGTAACAGACGAGGGCAGGTCTCTGACTTATGGCATCAGCCTCCGCGTAACCTTTTCTCTTACCTGTGTTTCCTCAGTTAATCCTATAAAACCGGCAAGTTACATTATGATTTATTCATGCAACAGCAGAAAACACCTGACACCTGAAATATCACCATGACCAGATTTACATTGTCTTATGGTCACCATTCAAGTATGCGTGTGTATGTATGTATGTGTGTGTGTGTGTGTGTGTGTTTACAGATTTGATAAAAATAAATAAATAAATCTTATTTTATTTATACGTCTACATTTTATGCATAGTTTAAAATGCACAACAGTAACATAACATAAAAAATAAATAAAAAAATACAATGAGCTGAATACAATGAAAGAAAAAAAAGAATTCTATATAGCAACTACATTGGTATTAAATTTAACTGAAAACAGTAACAGTTGGTAATCTCTTTTATTAAAAATTAGAACAAAAAATAATTTGTAACACAAGTAACGTAAGTTCTTGTTTGCAGCTAGAATACTGTGAGCAGGAGACCATTCTTCATATCTTTAATGTGCAGTACCAGGGCAACATTTTATGCTCTGTCTGTTTTATTGTCCCCCCTGTTGTAGGTTAGGTGAGCAAGGCTTTTAATGAAGAGCTTTGAAAATGGTATCATGCTAACTGCGCTAACGATCTGACTGGTGTTAATCGTGCTTTACGAGTTATGTGTGGGTAATAAAGTGACAGTGCGTTTAGCTCCAAATCATGCGGAAGACGCATGCTGAGCTGTCTGACGCTGGCAGAAAGGACTGCTCAATTAGGGAACAGATTTAAGATGAGAGCGTTGATTCCCCAGCCCAATTAATTAGCAGTAGAGGAGAGGAGCAGCAGCCAGAGTGCAGCAGAGAGATTTCACCACGAAGTGCTCACTAGGGACATGCTCTCCTGCTCTTACTGGCTCACCCATACTCTATTCCATGCTCTGTTTCCCCCCTTCTCCTGCTCATTCTAACACCATGCTCCTCTGACTCCTGCTTCACCTCATGCTCTCCCTCCATCATTAATAGACCTGCCCATAGTCTGCTTTTGTTCAATTTGTGTGTAAGGAAAATGTGTGTGTGTGTGTGTTTGTATGTGCATGAGTACCTCAGAGAAATATCTGTAAAATGATTGAAAGATATTTAAAATATAAAATGTCATCTGATGCAATAAAGTTATTAAAAGAACTAAGTGTCTTCACCATCACACATCCCAAACATTTTCTGGGAAATGGTACTGTATCCAAAATCACACATTATCACAGTTTCCTCTGACACCTTTAGACACTTCTGAGTCTAAAAAGAAGCATATCTATGCAGGGGCAAGGAAATACAACTCTGCTGATTGGAGTTCTGGTCTGTAGCTTTGCTAACAATTGCTAACAATGACACTATTTATGTCATTTAGATGAATAGTGGTTAAAAGTCTGTTTTTTTATATTCTTATGACAGTTTAATAGTCCTTATTCAAAAACTTTTAATCATGAGCTGAAAGGACAAACATATAGATCAGGTGTGTGTTTGTGTGTGTGTGTATTCTTGTACTTGCTACATACTAAGTAGCAAAATTCACATTCCACTAGAAAAATGAGGACATTTTTGGAAAGTGACATTTTGGCTGGTTCTCACAACCTCAAAGGATCGTTTGAGGCTTAAGACATGGTTTTAAAGTTGGGTTAGAATTGGGTTTAGGTTAGGGTTGGGGTTAATTGTGATGGTTAGAGCAAGGGGCGGAGTAACACAGTATGTCTATGAAAGTCTAGACATACTGCAAGTACAAGTGTATGTGTGTGTGTATGTGTATGTATGGGTGTGTGAGTGTGTGTGGGTGTGGGTGTGTGAGTGTGTGTTTTTATCCTGTTTATGCATTGACTTTAGTGTGTATGCATCCTGTTGGGATGTGGCAGCCCTCTCAGCCATGTCAGGGACAGCTTCGTCGAGGGTGGCAGCCGGGGAAAATGATGATGATGAAATTAAAATTCTGCGCCCGACAGAAGGGGCTGCTGCGATTTCACTGGCGGCTGTGCGCATCGATCTGTTCCAGCATTTGACTTTCAACCATGACAAAACTGTGGGCAAATTAATTGTTCTCCAGGATATTAGGCATCAGAGTCCATTAATCCTCTCTGGAGCGCCACGCCGCATGAATACTAATTGTCTTTCCAGGCAGCTGCCTCATCCCTTTCTCTCTTCCTCCCCTCACTTTTCCCTTAGCTTATCTTTCGTCTTTCTTCTGACTTCTCTCGCTCTGTTGTTCTGTTGCTTCCCCCTCTCTTAGCTTATTTCTGTCCCCTTTTTTCTTCTAGCCACTGCAGGTCTTATCTTCTTCTAAAAACTGTCAACAAAGCTGATGTTGTTTTATGTTTGAGCCTTTTCAGTTTTGTGGAGGAAAAAAAATGAAAACTTCTCAAAATAATCAAATGGTCCACCGCAGGAAATTATGCTCTTTCACTGATTAATTTTTTTGTCCTTCAGATTGCGGTAAAAAGTGGGATCTTAAAAAAGAGATGATTAGGAAACATGCAGGAGATAGACTGTCAAGCTCTTGGAATGGGTTTTTGAGTTATACACTACTTTTCTATATATTTCATCGATATTACTTTACCCAGATAACACCGCATTAATGGTGTCATATTAATCTCTATAAGGATCAGCATGGCATTTCAAAGAGGTAGAAAAAAATAGCCTCCAACACCAATTATGTAAGATATTAACACATTAGTCGGTGCAGGATCTAATTGGATGGCAGCCCTGTGCGCCATGACAACAATCGCCTACCCCTGTTTATCTTGTAATTGATAGTCTGGAGCTTAAGTACCAGAGGCATCAAAACTTCATACAACAGAGAGAGGACTGGTCTTTCCTCTCAGACCACACATTGATTGCTTTTTATTTTCCTCCCTCTAACCAAGGTAATTTTCGGAGTTTTGGGAGGAGCCTTTAATATTGACGTTTTGGCTCTGTTTTGATAGATGGCCGCCGGGCCGTGGCAGTAATAGTGTAAGTTATCTGACATTCAAACAGGAGGGATCATGAGCCCAGACACAATATATCCACAGCTCTTGCCTATTGACAAACCATCGCACATATTGGCTAGGAATCATAATAAATATGCATACTGTAGATTGGTATTTCTTTTTAGGTGCAGATAATCAGTTTCCAGTGCGTTGTTGAGTCACATGCTCCAGGGGAAAAGTCCAGCATCATCACAAACTAATTTGAAAACCATTATTACAACAAATCTGCAGGCTGATTTGATGAAACCTGCATTAACTTCGACAACATAGTTTCAAATTACTTTAGAAGAGCCATTAATTGTGTTGCACTGAATTGTACATTAATAACACGATTGGTGTGGGCAATTTAAACTACACAAGTTCAGCACTGACACATCTTCACTGGTTAAACTCCGGCAGGACAGATCCAGTAAACAGTATAATGTTTATAAAGCCTTTAAATGTTTTATTTACAATATTAATATAATAACAGTCAATTATAAGACAGTCCATCCATCCATCCATCTTCTGCCGCTTATCCGGGGTTGGGTCGCGGGGGCAGGAGCCTAAGCAGGGAAGCCCAGACTTCCCCCTCCCCAGTCACTTCGTCCAGCCCTTCCGGGGGGATTCCGAGGCGTTCCCAGGCCAGCCAAAAGACATAGTCCCTCCAGTGTGTCCTGGGTCTTCCCGGGGACCTCCTTCCCTAGTGAGGTGCCCTGAACACCTCACCAGGAAGGTGTCCGGGAGGCATCCTAACTAGGTGCCCGAGCCACCTCATCTGGCTCTTCTCAACGCGGAGGAGCAGCGGCTCTACTTCGAGCTCCTCCTGGATGGCAGAGCTTTTCAACCTATCTCTAAGGGAGGAGGAAACTCATTTCAGCCACTTGTACCCACGATCTTGTTCTTTCGGTCACTACCCAAAGCTCTTGACCATAGGAGAGGGTAGGAACAAAGATCGACCGGTAAATCGAGAGCGTCGCCTTTTGGCACAGCTCTCTCTTCATCACAACGGAACGTTGCAGAGTCCGCATTACTGCAGACGCCGCACCGATCTGCCTGTCGATCTCCCGCTCCATTCTTCCCCCACTTGTGAACAAGACCCCGAGGTACTGAACTCCTCCACCTGGCGCAGGGTCTCCTCCCCGACCCGAGGAAGGCACTCCACCTTTTTCCGGCTGAGAACCATGGCCTTAGATTTGGAGGAGCTGATTCTCATCCCGGCCGCTTCACACTCGGTTGCGAACCGATCCAGCGAGAGCTGGAGACACGGACCGATAAAGCCAACAGGACCACATCATCTGCAAAGAACAGAGAACCGATCCTGAGGTCACCAAACCGGACCCCCTCATCACCACGGCCGCGCCTAGAAATTCTGTCCCTAAAGGTTGTGAACAGAATCGGTGACAACGGGCAGCCCTGGCAGAGTCCAGCCCTCACCAGAAAGGAGTTCGACTTACTACCGGCAATGCGGACCAAGCTCTGACACCGGTCATATAGGGAGCGGACGGCCTGAATCAGGGGGCCCGACACCCCATACTCCCGGAAAACCCCCCCACAGGACTCCCCGAGGGACACAGTCGAATACCTTCTCCAAATCCACAAAGCACATATGGACTGGTTGGGCAAACTCCCATGCACCCTCAAGGAACCTCTCGCACTTGCTCAGGCTCCTTCCCCATCAGAGAGTTGACATTCCATGTCCCTAGAGCTACCTTCTGCAGCCGGGGACCGGACCGCCAAGGTCCCTGCCTTCAGCTGCCACCCAAATCACACTGCACCCGACCCCTCTGACCCCTCCTGCAGGTGGTGAGCCCACGGGAAGTTATAAGACAGTGTGGTGTATAATTACTTTCCTGCTGAAACACAATTTCACTAATGTCACTGCGTTTGTCTGCTTGATATGTTATAGAAGTACTGCACAGTGTTTCAGGTATCTTCTGACCGTTAGTGCAGAGACAGCACCAACTGCTTGTGACCACATGTGTTCACATTAACGTGCATTTGATTCAACTGAAATATAACTTGACCACTTACTCTACCGACCCCACAGCCACTGTGCTGCAAACCGCACTCATGCAGCATTTGCTGATAACTTGCCAGCTCTGAGTTGCATCTGCAACATTGCAGTTAGTCTAAAATCCATATCTGGTCCGTAACTTTGGTGGAAACTGGGGTTAAATACATGCAGTGGATATGAAGCACATATTAAAAAATTATAACCTGCTTTGATTATAGATATCTGTTTTCATTTATTAATTATAAACCATTGGTCAGGTCACCCTGTTGAAGAGCCAGCGATCACTTCAACACTTTTCGGGCACTGATCTATTTTTCTTGCTGGCCTACATTATGACAGAAAACATACTGGTGCGATCAATTGTAATTTGGAATTCCACACCTGTCCCATTGGCAAGCAGGTTTCATATTTATTAATTATTATTATATTTATTTAAGAAGTGGCCCAGGAAGTTGCCTGTCCAATGCATAGAAACAAAACCTGTTGAAAAGGTAGATCCAAATCCATGTTAAAGCAGACAACCATTCTTTCACGAATTTTATTCTTTTGTATAATTTTTCTGCTTTGTAAAACAAAATCAAACACTTATGAACAAATCTGTTCATAAGTTCTAAATAGAGACATCATCCTGATCTCATTCTTATATATAAAATCTCATTCTATATCATTGTTCGTCAATCAGCGATGTGTGGAGAGAAACGTAGACCCTTGGACTTGAGATATACACAGCCGATTTATTTTTCCATGAATGGGTTGCACAGGCTATGAAGAAGAAAAGAAAAAAATAACTCAGACGCATTTCAACTTATCTTTGACAAAGACTGTAGCAAAGTATACTGTCAAGTAAAAATGCAGCAGTAGAAGGGCGTGTTTTTTTTTATTTGTTGACTTTCAATAACTTTTACCTCTCTAGTGTTCCCAGTCTGCACATAAAATAAATATCATAGGTAGTATTAGGTAATATTTATTTAAACATGTGCTTTGCTGTAGTATAACATCTACCTGTAATATAATTTTTTTCTCCACTATTTTTTGTTGGGGATTATTGTGTAAATGATGACAAAAATGAAAAAACCAAACCATGTTTGTGAATTAGCCAATTACTTTAGTGTAATTTACATTTGTATTTTTATTAACTTGAAAAGTTATTTTTTAAGATTTAAATCAAATTAGCGCACATTTCACTTTTCTAACTGTTTTGGTTTCTAACAAAGGCAAATATCAAAAACGTTAACTGGAACATCCTAAATAATAAATATATTGTTAACTTCCAGAAATATTGACTCGTGTATTTAGTGTATATGTATTAACCCCACTTTTCTAAAAGAAGAAACTATATACAAAGTATTAAGATGTGTGTAAAGCAGCTTAAATGTAGATCTTCACACTGAGCTGGTCTAAGCTAATAACATCAGTAACACACTAATGTGTCAACATCACTGTTGGCAACACAGTACTAATCGCCACGCATCACCGCACCATCGTCAGAGGCAGTAAATATTCCATCAGGGATGCAGATGTGTCAATTAAAAAAGGTAGGGACACAGCGAGATCCCTCGTCTGACTCGCTGCTTTATTTGTCTTTCTGCTTGCCTCTGCCTCGCTCAAGGATATTCTCATTAGCACATTAATGCAACACAAATGAGTGGGACACAGGAGACAGCCAGGAAGCCAAGAGGGAAAAAATAACGATGTGCTTCTTGGCCTCACACAGAAGCGTTGCCACAATTTTGGGGAATTGATTCACTAGTTTTTCTTAATGAATCCTTAAAACCAACAGCAAAACATACATGATAATATACAAGCACTGTTGCCTGTGAAGTTGGAATAATTTTGTTCTCATTAGGGCGAATTCCATCACAAGCCTCTCACAACACTAGCCCTTAGTTTGGACGGATTCTTTTTTATTTAAAAATTTTTTTTGTTGGTTTTAATTTTTTTTCTACCCACTGAGGGGAAGAAAAAAAAATTGTAGACATCAGTCTATGAATTAATAAAGACACCGGCATTAATTTATTTAATGAATTAAGAAGATTCCAGTGGGGTGTATTTCAATAATGGAGCACTGTTAGTAGTGTTTTAATAAGGAAGGCACACACTGATTGGGTAATTACATCTCAGCTCTCCCCATGCTTCTTCACTCTGGGACCAAAGGAAGCAAAGTGACGGTGGAGAACTTGTCTGGTGTCTACGTCTGTTAATCATAAAACAAATCGCGACATTAGCCCGACTCACTGGTCTCCCATTAAAGACCCAACTGGGTTGAGGCTCACAGCAGGCAAATGGACAGATTATGGGATAAACTGATGTGGTGCACAATTAATCAACGAGCAAACCTTTGTGTCTCGCCCTGCATGCATCTAGACACTGTATACACTCACTTTTGATTAATTTATTTCAGAAAAAAGGTTTTGAAATTAACCAAATTACGTGAGTATTTGTCTCAGCTGACTGTACAGACCATATTGATAAGTACTAGCAATATTACATGATGTCATAAATAATTAGACATGCTAAGCTGTGCTGTTGAGAATTTTAATCACAGGTAAAATTATTATTTTTAATCAGAAATGAGTTATTGTAAGAGTTTTTTGATCATTCATTAGATCATATTTGACAGTTGGAGAGAGACACAGAACGGCAAGGAAGACTGGGCACAGCTAATCCCGGTGAGAAGAAAAGAAAAGGAGGAGAGGAGGTGAGGGAGTGGTTGGTGTTGAGGAAGTGGGGAATTGCTCAGTGGATCATGTTTGTGTCCCCAGCAGCGTAGGCCTATGGCAGCATAGCTGTGCTAAAAATTGAAGAATAAGAGTTTGATGACCCTATTCTACCTGTAACTGTGAGAACTGACTGTAACTAGATCTATCAACCCTACACACTTTGTTTGAGGCTAACTGTACGCTTTACTAAACAGAAAGGTTTTAAGTTTGATCTTAAAGGTAAACGTGGTGTCTGCCCCTCGGACCCAGGTTGTTAACTGGTTCCACAGTAAAGCTGCCCGAGTAGACTAGGAGGATGATGGATGGATGGATGGATGGATGGATGGATGGATGAATGGATCATATGTTACATTACAGATAATAGTTGCTTAACTTTAACAAAAATTAGAATCATGATCCTGGGGGCAGGGGATGATGGCGAGCGCCTGGTGGCTGGACCTTTGCCCATGGGGTCCGGCCGGGCACAGCCCGAAGAGGCAACATGGGACCCCCTTCCTGTGGTCTCACCACCTGCAGGAGGGGTCAAAGGGGTCGGGTGCATTGTGTGTTGGGTGGCAGCTGAAGGCAGGGACCTTGGCGATCCCCGGTCCGATCCCCGGCTGCAGAAGCTAGCTCTAGGGATGTGGAATGTCACCTCTCTAATGGGGAAGGAGCCTGAGCTGGTGCGCGAGGTTGAGAAGTTTCAATTAGATATAATTGGCCTCACCTCAACGTATAGCAAGGGCTCCGGAACCAGCCTCCTCGAGAGGGGTTGGACTCTCTTCCACTCTGGAGTTGACGATGGTGAGAGGCGACGGGCAGGGGTGGCAATTCTTGTTGCACCCCGGCTCAGTGCCTGTACATTGGAGTTTACCCCGTTGAACGAGAGGGTACCCTCCCTCCGCTTTCGGGTGGGGGACGGTATCGACCCTTTTTGGAGTCCTTAGAGGGAGTACTGGAGAGTTCTTCTTCTGGGGAGTCCCTCGTCCTCCTAGGTGACTTCAGTGCTCACGTTGGCAGCGACAGTGACACCTGGAGGGGCATGATCGGGAAGAATCTAGACAGGATGCCTCCCGGATGCCTCCCGGGTGAGGCATTCAGGGCACGGGATTCCCCCGGAAGAGCTGGATGAAGTAGGTGGGGAGAGGGAAGTCTGGGCTTCCCTACTTAGGCTGCTACCCCGCGACCTGACCCCAGATAAATGGAAGAAAATGGATGGATGGATGGATGGATGGATGGATATAATCATTATTATTGTGGTCAATATTTTTATACAGAATTGCATAAAATGTAGATAATGAGGGCTAAATATGATGCGAAGCCTAACAAATGTACACACTTTAAATAAAATGCACATTAAATTGATATTTCCATGGCTGCCATAAAGCCATAAGCACCTGTTTTAAATTTTTATGGATGAAAATAAAATAATGTGAAAGTACACAAACTCTATATTTCACCAGTAAAGATGTCTAACCTTGAAGGGAACTACTGAATCCTGTTGGTGCTTGATTTGAACATGTATGCATTTTTTTAAATTGTATAAAAAAAAAGGACCATAAAGAAAAGTAGACTGGGGGGAGGGCAGGAGTGAGGGGGATAATCATTCCTCAGCAAAAATGTCAGGCTTGGTTATAAATTTTTTAGAAAGCAATAAACCCCACAAGCCTCGTCTGGCTTGTGTCTCACTACTCAACACATCTTACACAGCCAATAGCTTACTGTGTGTGTGTGTGTGTGTGTCTGTGTCTGTGTCTGTGTGTGTGTGTGTGTGTGTGTGTGTGTGTGTGTGTGTGTGTGTGTGTGTGTGTGAGAGAGAGAGAGAGAGAGAGAGAGAGAGAAAGAACTGGTAATACAGAGCTTCAATGGTCAGGTCCGGGCCTGTAATGGGACTGGATCTCAATCAATAGAGATGCTCCTCGGGCCATTCGTGGGCGTAATGACTTTGGGTTTCTCAATAATTAAGATATTGTCACTGTGCTGACTGCAGGGTCAGCCAATCATTAACCCCATGTTAAATATGCCTTTGTTTTAATTGCTTTGCCTTAACTCCTCCAGAAACACAGGGATGAAAATTAAAGGGACAGGAACCCTTTGCCTGTCTGAGAGTGTGAAAGAGAGACAGCAGCCCTGAGGCAATGCTGTGAGTACTGCAGCAGCATCTGCTTTTAGCATGTTATCTTAATTGTCTCTGTTTGTGTATGTGTGTGCATGTGTGTGTGTGTCTGTTTTTGTATGAACTTGTGGAGCTTTGCCAGAAGGCACAAAAAACAATTTTTTTGGTTCCTAAACACTTCGTCGTGGAGACCATGTCATCTGCCATTGGGGTGTTTCAAAAGTGTTTAAACATGTTGTGTTTAAACATTCTGGGCAGTGGGGTTCAGTGTTATTTTCAGAAGTGTTTGTGTGTGTGTGGGAGGCTCATCTCGTCATCTTACTGAGACATTAATATTCATACCACATAACCCCCCCAACAATCTCTTGCTACCTTTCGTGCCCCAGCTGGGTGATGAGAAACAATGAATTTCTATCCAGTGTGCTACCATTCTTCTCTTCTTCCACACAGAGTCCTGCGCTTCACTCACTCCACTTTGCTGCTTCACCATTGGCGGTTGGTAAATGGACTAAAGCGCCACTCAATAGGCCGATGCACTCCGTCAAGGCAAGGGGGCTTGACCTTTCCTGGCGTGGGGGAAATGCAATTCATATCGGCTCTAGACCAGCTGCCCACTAAACGAACATCTCATCCAATTTCCTGACGCTGGCAACACACACACAAAAAAAAAAAAAAAAAAAAAACAGGGGGTGGGGGTTGCATGTGTGTTACACAGAGTGAAGATGGGCTTGTGGGGAGGGAAGTCCTGATGGATTTTAGATTGGTTTCTCAATTTCTCCTCACTCGGGAAAGGTGGTGGGGGGATGAGACAAAGAGGAAAAAACAAATGCCAAGTACCCATTCGAGAGGCCCTGAAGAAAGGTTGCATAAACTGACCTCTTAATTTCCACATTATTTGTTCACTTGTCAGTGTGTTTATTATGCAGATTCATTTAATGATTTTATAGGATTCTATTTGATATATCTGCTTGCACCTCTTTTTCTTTTTTGACTGGGTCTTAATCTTTAACAGCAGACAGACTATTAATGGCAGAGCACAACGAGTGACAGTTACTGTGGAGACTGCGTTCCCCCAGGAATTACTCATGACAAACACACAAACATCAGTTTAAAGACACACAATGCACAGCAGGACCCACAACCTCACACACTCTGTTGTGTGTGTATGTGTATGTGGCAACATTCAACACTTTCAAGCACAATTAAATACAAGAAGCACATGCTGCAAAAAAGACAGAGTACACAATGTGTTGGATTTGTCATCCTATACCAGAGGTGGGCAAACTAAGGCCCGGGGACCACATGCGGCCCGATGAAACTTTTAATCCGGCCTGCAGAGCCTTCACAATAATTTCTCTAAAAGCCAAATTAAGAAGGTTGTCAGCTTGATTGGATAAAAAAAAAAAAGTTCAGAACCCCCTTCACTTAGCATGCTAACATGTCCTCTCAAGAAGGTGGGCCAAACATCATTTGGAGCTTAATCATCCATCTCTAGGTGGCCCAATTTACAGGCTCTTCAAAATATTTTCTCTGTCAATAGTACATCAAGCATTATTTTTAGTCAACCTCCGATCCTCATTTGGGGGGTTAGTTTCCCACACAACCTGGCCATCCAGATCTAAGACCCGATCTATAAGACAAGTCCTTTTGGATGCAAGGCAGCCAAAGTGTCTGAAAGAGAAATGAGAACACGTGTGGCACGAGTATCTCTGGGTGCACAAAGTATGCGCAAGAATGAAAGAGCAAAGCAGAAATGTGTCACACACTGAAATTGAAAGAAAAGTAGTCTTTGAATTAAAGCAGCGCTGTGGCCTTCAAATCACATTAGGTCCATGTTCAGTCTTGAAGATGGCTGCATTATTTGGAGTGCTGTCTAGTACCGTCTACAATATATGTGAAATATGTTCTTTACATAAATGTGTCCATCCACATAGCTGTAGTCCTTTACTTTTTGGTATTCAAATAAATATATGACACATCATATTTTATTTCCTAGATGCAAGCTCATGTGTGGAATGGAAATGATATATTTTTCAATTTTGTCATCATGTGTATTCTGTGTATGTGTATGTGTCATCTGTATTCTACCATTTGCTGCTGGGGAATATATCCTGCTGGCTGAGCTGATGAGGGCTGTTACGAGACTGTAGTGCATACATGAATGCACGTATGCATAAAAAAGGGCTACGTAAAACAAGAACACAAACTGACACATGGAGGCAAATTCCACTTTTGAGAACTTTTGAGGGTTTTTTTTTTAACCACCTTGGTCTACAAACCTTGGTCTAATCAAAGCCAGGCTATAGTTTTTTCGACTAGAAAACCACTGGGAGAGCACAGACCTCCAACAAGGATACATAACATAGTAGGTTGCTTTATAATTAACGACCCTTGGTCTTTGTTCTTTGAAAGGCCAAAGTCCCTCCAGAATCCAGAACATCACCAATATTAATCATTTATTCTTTTATCAGCATTTCTTGAAAACTGCGTTAAAGTCCATTCACAACTTTTGACTTTGGTAAACTGACATATGCGTAAGAAAGTAGTATGTCCTTAATGTGTGCTGAATGGGTAACAGTAGTTCAACAGCAGATACGAGGAAGCAGAGCTGGAAACCCCTGGGGTGTTGTGTTTTTCCCTGCAGCCTGCTCAGTGTCTGACTGGCTGTTTTTGCATGGCACTGTTAGCCATGGCCCAATTAGTCCTATTTAGGCAGTGTTCAGCCTTGGGTTCACCAGGGACTCAGCATGTCATCCGACCTTCTGCTGATTTGTAACCTCTTGTCTGTAACAAAGGTGGCTCCTGTGGTATGATGTAAGCATTCAGCATTCTGGAGGAATATGACCTTTTCCATTCTTAGATTTTGTGTTTATTATTCTTATTACTAAAGTATCAATGATACCTGCTCTGGGGAGACTGCCTCCGTAGTTCCTTTCATTCTTGACGGTTGTGATGGGAGGGATGTGGGATGTAGGTTGGGTACACTGGTGGAGATCAGATTTAATTCACCCCACAAAAGCAAACACAGTCAGTCAGCAGTGTGTGCTGTGCATCCCCGGAGTCCAACTGCTGCTCTGAAACTAATTTACCAGCCCATGCTGGAAGGAGTAAACCTCTACCCTCTCTTTCATTTCTTCTATCATTGACCAGTTTTCTTCTTTTCCTCTTCTCGAGCTTTTCTCTTCATAAGAAAGACATTTGGGGGGTTAAAGAGGGAAAAGCAATCTCTTTCTGAAATCATTCTCTGGATCAGTCTAGATTGGCACTACAGATGTCAGAAAACAGGGGGAGGTAGCTCTGGAAAAGAGTTATAAATAAATATTTCAGTGGGACTGTGGAGAGGTGTCGGCAAGCCTCAGGCCACGGAACTACGCTGGGCTCATTGGCGCCCCTCCAGGTCACATTACATGAGAATAATGATGTAACCTAGCATGGTGTGTGTGTGTGTGTGTGTGTGTGTGTGTGTGTGTGTGTGTGTGTGTGTGTGTGCGTGCGTGTGTGTGTGTTTATGAAAGAGACAGTGAAAGACATGAAAATACACACTTTTCATTTCATTCCTCTTTTTCATTTACCCAGTAACAGCTAAATGTTGAATTCATACATTAGGAGTATAACGCACAAGAGTATGACACACTCATGTGTCATATAATTTGTTTTAATTAATATGTTTTAAATGTTTTTTTATATTGTGTTTCTGATGATGTGCTATTATTGTGTTTTGTGTTTGTAATCAGAAAAAGTGCAAATTGTTTTTTGGTAAACCACTGAATGCAGGATATTTCTGTAACTGGAGATTTCAAGAGGGAAAGGGGAAAAGACCAGTTTTCTAAAATGTCTTTTTGTATTCCAGAATCCGCTAAGACAAAATGAACAAGCACTTAGCACTAGATTAAAGTTCACTGCCACATTGACTCTAGCACCCCAGCAGAACATTGTAGAGTTGGACTGGACAAATACACTAGCAACATCAATTATTATTTCAATTTTTCAATACAATATGACTAAAAAGGATGTTTGTTCCAACTGATTAATATGACCCAAGTGAATTTCTACATTAGCAATCTTACTGATTAGGGGTGGGGGATAGCTGATGTCATTAAGTGTAAAATGAAAATATAAAATGTTAAGTTAATTTTATGTTAAAGTTATTACAATTTAATTGGAGGTATATTTTTTACCTATCGAGTTTTCAGACACTCTTGTGTAGTATAAACTTAGCTCCCCAGTCTTCCCCTCAATCAGACCTGCTTCCCTCCTTTCTCCTTTGTTAGTCAGGCTCATGGTTGATGGGGCAGATCCCACAGCTTTGCTACAGGAAAAGAGAGCTTGTTTTTTTCATGGTTACTTAGTGAAGGCAGTTTTCTATGCTTGTGTATTGGCAACAAGAACTGGTCACATATGCACCATATATATATATGGCTGCACCTTTATAGCTGCAAACCCTTCAAATACATTAATATAGAACTAAATCTAGCAGGGCCTCAAGAACATTAAGACACATTTCCTAATAAATCAATGAATGCTATTAGGTGGCATGATGGATACAGTTGCATTTTAAATTAAGATAAAAGTAGGACATACAAAATAACTGAAAGGGAATTGTAGACCACAAAATACTATGAAATCAGAACAGGATGATATCTTTTAGTCAACTGTGGCTTTGGTTTATCATTTTTTTATAAAAAGAAGAATTCAGGTAGCATGAGGGTGGTTAGCAGGTTCATATGATTGGGTTGGATGACTCTTAAACACTTGGAAGCCAGCAGCACTCTGCATCCACCACTTCTCTGATTAATGGTACAAGACTAAAGCCTCCTTTTAGTTTCAAACAGTGATTATATCTTACTTGCAGTAAGTAAAACCCCTGACAGTCAAAAAAAAAAGAAAAGAATAAACATATTGTATACGCTCATTTGATATTTTAGCCTTTCATTGCTTTGTACACACACACACACACACACACACACACAAATATATATATATTTTTTTTGTTTTTTTTGCAAGAATTTGGGAGAAAAAAGCTTCTTTCATGTCAAGTAAAAGCAATTACTAAACAATGAAAGAGAATGAAAAGTATATTAAACAAAATAAGTACCTAAATATTCACCCACTTTACTTCAGTCTGTAGAAGATTCACCTTTAGCAGCAGGTTGGTAGAATGCTCAAGTAAGAGTAGCGTTACTTCAAAATAATATTGCTCAGGTCGAAGTAAGGGGTGGTCATCCAAAAAAATACTCAAGAGTTAAAAATGATTCGGTGAAAAGACTATTCAAGTACTGTTTGACAAGGCAACATAAAGGCAAAACAAAGCATAACTAATGTGTAAATGTATATACAATGGGGCAAACAAGTATTTAGTCCGCCACTGATTGGGCAAGTTCTCCCGCTTAAAATGATGATAGAGGTCTGTAATTTTCATTATAGGTACACTTCAACTGTGAGAGACAGAATGTGGAAAAAAAAAATCCAGGAAATCACATTTTAGCATTTTTAAAGAATTTATTTATTAATTCCTGCGTAAAATAAGTTTTTAGTCAATAACAAAAGTTCAGCTCAATACTTTCTAATAACCTTTGTTGACAATGAGAGGTCAAACGTTTCCTGTAGATCTTCACCAGGTTTGCACACACTGTAGCTGGTATTTTGGCCCATTCTTCCATGCAGGTCTCCTCTAGAGCAGTGATGTTTTGGGGCTGTCGCTGGGCAACACAGGCTTTCAACTCCCTCTACAGATTTTCTATTGGATTGAGGTCTAGAGACAAGCTAGGCCTCTCCAGGACCTTGAAATGTTTCTTATGGAGCCACTCCTTCATTGCCTGGGCGATGTGTTTGGGATCATTGTCATGCTGGAAGACCCAGCCACGTCGCTGATGGAAGGAGGTTTTTGCTCAAAATCTCACGATACATGGCCCCATTCATTCTTTCCTTAACACGGATCAGTCGTCCTGTCCCCTTTGCAGAAAAACAGCCCCAAAGCATGATGTTTCCACCCCCATGCTTCACAATGGGTATGGTGTTCTTGGGATGCAACTCAGCATTCTTCTTCCTCAAAAAACGATGACTTGAGTTTTTACCAAAAATTTCTATTTTGGTCTCATCTGACCACATGACATTCTCCCAATCCTCCTCTGGATCATCCACATGGTCATGGGCAAACTTTAGACGAGCCTGGACGGGGACACGTCTGGCACTGCAGGATTTGATTCCCTGTCGGCGTAGTGTCTTACTGATGGTAACCTTTGTTGCTTTGGTCCCAGCTCTCTGCAGGTCATTCACCAGGTCCCCCCGTGTAGTTCTGGGATTTTTGCTCACCGTTCTCATGATCAGTTTGACCCCATGGGATGAGATCTTGCGTGGAGCCCCAGATCGAGGGAGCTTATCAATAACCTTGTATGTCTTCCGTTTTCTAATAATTGCTCCAACAGTTGATTTATTCACACCAAGCTGCTTGCCTATTGTCGATTCACTCTTCTCAGCCATATGCAGGTCTACAATTTTGTTCCTGGTGTCCTTCGGCAGCTCTTTGGTCTTGGCTATGGTGGAGTTTGGAGTCTGACTGTTTGAGGCTGTGGTCAGTTGTCTTTTACACAGATAATGAGTTCAAAAAGGTGCCATTAATACAGGTAACGAGTGGAGGACAGAAGAGCTTCTTAAAAGATGAAGTTTCAGGTTTGTGAGAGGCAGTAATCTTGCTTATTTATAGGTGACCAAACACGTATTTTCCGCAGGAATTTATAAATAAATTATTTAAAAATCCTACAATATGATTTCCTGGATTTTTTGTGTCTCTATGATGAAAATTACAGACCTCTGTCATCATTTTAAGCAGGAAAACTTGCACAATCGGTGACTGACTAAATATTTTTTTGCCCCATTGTAAGAATTATAAGAAAAGTACCAACTTGAATTTATTCCGGTGTAATGCAGTAAGAGTAGCATTTTTTCTCTTCACAAATCTACTCCTCCTGGGCTGCCACCTTATCGTGGTGGAGGGGTTTGCGTGTCCCTATGATCCTGGGAGCTCAGTTGTCTGGGGCTTTATGCCCCTGGTAGGGCCTCCCATGGCAAACAGGTCCTAGGTGAGGGACCAGACAAAGCGCAGCCCACAACAACCCCTTATGATGAATAAAATATTTGGTGCCGGGTCTCCCTTGCCCGGACGCGGGTCACCGGGGCCCCCCCCTGGAGCCAGGCCTGGGGGTGGGGCACGCTGGCGAGCGCCTGGTGGCCGGGCCTTTGCCCATGGGGCCCAGTCGGGCATAGCCCGAAGGAATGACGTGGGACCCCCTTCCAGTGGGCTCACCACCTGCAGGAGGGGCCAAAGGGTTTGGGTGCTGTGTGAGTTGGGTGGCAGCCGAAGGCGGGGACCTTGGCTGTCCGATCCTCGGCTGCAGAAGCTAGCTCTAGGGACGTGGAACGTCACCTCTCTGATGGGGAAGGAGCCTGAGCTGGTGCGTGAGGTTGAGAAGTTCCGATTAGATATAGTCGGCCTCACCTCGACGCATAGCAAGGGCTCTGGAACCAGCCTTCTCGAGAGGGGTTGGACTCTCTTCCACTCTGGAGTTGCCGACGGGGAGAGGCGGCGGGCAGGGGTGGCGATTCTTGTCGCCCCCCGGCTTGGTGCCTGTACGTTGGGGTTTACCCCATTGAACGACAGGGTAGCCTCCCTCCGCCTTTGGGTGGGGGGACGGATCCTGACTGTTGTTTGTGCCTATGGCCCCAACGGCAGTTCAGCGTATCCACCCTTTTTGGAGTCCCTAGAGGGAATACTAGAGAGTGCTCCTTCTAGGGATTCCCTCGCCCTGCTGGGTGACTTCAATGCTCACGTCGGCAGTGACAGTGAGACCTGGAGGGGCGTTATTGGGAGGAATGGCCCACCTGATCTGAACCCGAGTGGTGTTCTGTTGTTGGATTTCTGTGCTCGGCACAGATTGTCCATAACGAACACCATGTTCAGACATAAGGGTGTCCATATGTGCACTTGGCACCAGGACACCCTGGGCCGCAGTTCGATGATGGTGTCCTCGGATTTGTGGCCGCATGTTCTGGACATAGCTGTCAACTGATCACCACCTGGTGGTGAGTTGGCTCCGTTGGTGGGGGAGGATGCCGGACAGACCCGGCAGGCCCAAATGTATTGTGAGGGTCTGCTGGGAACGCCTGGCAGAGTCTCCTATCAGACGGAGCTTCAACTCCCACCTCCGGGAGAGCTTCAACCATGTCCCGGAGGAGGTGGGGGACATTGAGTCCAAGTGGACCATGTTCCTTTCCGAGGCGGCTGACCGGTGCTGTGGCCGCAAGGTGGTCGGTGCCTGTCGTGGCGGCAACACCCGAACCCGCTGGTGGACACCAGCGGTGAGGGATGCCGTCAAGCTGAAGAAGGAGTCCTACCGGGCCGTTTTGGCCTGTGGGGCTCCCGAGGCAGCTGACAGACACCGGTGAGCCAAGCGGGTTGCGGCTGCGGCGGTCGCCAAGGCAAAGATGCGGGCGTGGGAGGAGTTCGGGGAGGCCATGGAGAACGACTTCCGGACGGCTTTGAAAAGGTTCTGGACCACCATCCGGCGCCTGAGGAGGAGGAAGCAGTGCATTGTCAACACTGTGTACGGTGGGGATGGTGTGCTGCTGACCTCGACTCGGGACATTGTGGATCGGTGGAAGGAATACTTCGACGACCTTCTCAATCCCACCAACACGCCTTCCAGTGAGGAAGCAGGGCCTGGGGAATCGGAGGCGGGTTCTCTTATCTCCGGGGTCGAGGTAGCCGAGGTTGTTGAGAAACTTCTTGGTGGCAGGGCCCCGGGGGTGGATGAGATCTGTCCGGAGTTCCTTAGGGCTCTGGACATTGTAGGGCTGTCGTGGTTGACACGACTCTGCAACGTCGCGTGGACATCGGGGGAGGTACCACTGGATTGGCAGACCAGGGTGGTGGTCCCTCTTTTTAAGAAGGGGGACCAGAGGGTGTGTTCCAACTATAGAGGGATCACACTCCTCAGCCTCCCTGGCCATGTCTATTCAGGGGTACTGGAGAGGAGGGTCCGTCGGATAGTCGAACCTCGGATTCAGGAGGAGCAGTGTGGTTTTCGTCCTGGACGTGGAACTGTGGACCAGCTCTATACCCTCAGCAGGGTCCTTGAGGGTGCGTGGGAGTTTGCCCAACCAGTCTACATGTGTTTTGTGGATCAACCTGGGTCCAAGAGGCAGACACCACGTCTGCCTTTAAGATCAAACTTAAAACCTTTCTGTTCACTAAAGCATATAGCTAGCCTCAAACCAAGTGTGTAGGGCTGACAGATCTAGTTTAGTCAGTTTTCACAGTTATAGCTAGAATAGGCTCATCAGACTCTTATTCTTCAATTTTTAGCACAGCTATGCTGCTATAGGCCTACGCTGCTGGGGACAAACACATGATCCACTGAGCAGTTCCCCACTTCCTCAACACCAACCACTCCCTCACGTTCTCTCCTCCTTTTCTTCTTCTTTCTCCTCCTTTTATTTTCACCGGGATTATCTGGGTCCAGTCTTCCTTGTCGTTCTGTGTGTCTCCCCCCCTTCTCTCTCTCTCTCTCTCTCTCTCTCTCTTTCTCTCTTTCTTTGCAGGTTTTCCGTCTCCAGGCCTTCGTGCTGTACGGATTTTGGCCTATGGCAAACTCAGGGTCCGCTGTCGGCACCTGCCTATACTGTTCATCTCTTTATAACAACCTGCTATGCTGTATTATGTGTATATATGCTTGCTTGGTCCGCATCGCCGGTAGTAAGTCGAACTCGTTTCCGGTCGGGGTTGGACTCCGCCAGGGCTGCCCTTTGTCACCGATTCTGTTCATAACTTTTATGGACAGAATTTCTATGCGCAGCCATGGTGTTGAGGGGGTCCAGTTTGGTGAGCTCGGGATCGGGTCTCTGCTTTTTGCAGATGATGTGGTCTTGTTGGCTTCATCAGCCCGTGACCTCCAACTCTCGCTGGATCAGTTCGCAACCGAGTGCGAAGCGGCAGGGATGAAAATCAGCTCCTCCAAATCTGAGGCCATGGTCCTCAGCCGGAAAGAGGTGGAGTGCCTTCTCCGGGTCGGGGAGGAGATCCTCCCCCAAGTGGAGGAGTTCAAGTACCTCGGGGTCTTGTTCACGAGTGGGGGAAGAATGGAGCGGGAGATCGACAGGCGGATCGGTGCGGCGTCTGCAGTAATGCGGACTCTGCACTGTTCTGTTGTGGTGAAGAGAGAGCTGAGCCGAAAGGCGAAGCTCTCGATTTGCCGGTCGATCTTCGTTCCTACCCTCACCTATGGTCATGAGCTTTGGGTAGTGACCGAAAGAACGAGATCGCGGGTACAAGCGGCCGAAATGAGCTTCCTTCGCAGGGTGGCTGGGCTCTCCCTTAGAGATAGGGTGAGAAGCTCTGCCATCCGGGAGGAGCTCGGAATAGAGCCGCTACTCCTCCGCATTGAGAGGAGTCAGATGAGGTGGCTCGGGCACCTAGTAAGGATGCCTCCTGGACGCCTCCCTGGGGAGGCGTTCAGGGCACATCCCTCCGGTAGAAGGCCCCCGGGAAGACCCAGGACACGCTGGAGGGACTATGTCTCTCGGCTGGCCTGGGAACGCCTCGGGATCCCCCCGGAAGAGCTGGACGAAGTAGCTAGGAAGAGGGAAGTCTGGGCTTCCCTGCTTAGGCTGCTGCCCCCGCGACCCGACCCCATATAAGCGGAGGAAGATGGATGGATGGATGGACAAATCTACTCAAGTAAAAGTAAAAAGTATAATACTAGAAGAATATTTTTCTCAAATAATTACTCAAGTAAATGTAACAGACGAAATGTTACTTGTTACTACCCACCTGTGCTGCTGTCACAGGACTGAGGCTCAGCATGGCTCATGTACAGACTACAATTTTATCAACGTTATTAAGCAACCTGAAATTTTATCAATTTCAGGTTGCTTAATAACGCAGTTTTTTTTTTTTTTTTTTTCAAATCCAGCCCCAAGTTCTCAATGGGGCATTGACATGGCCACTCCACATTTGCCTTGTTGCCTTATTTGTGTAGCTTTTGCTGTATGGTTTGGGATGTTGATTTGCAGAAAATGAAATCCTCTACCAAGTTGTACTTTTCCAGTCAGATTATCATCCAGGATTTGGCAATGTTTTCCTTTATTTATGCTTCCCTCTACCCTTACAAGCCTTCCAGGACCTGCTGCTGAGCAGCAATCCCCAGAGTCTGATGCTGCCACCAACCATGCTTCATGGTGGAGATGGTGTGTTTGTGGTGACGGCCAGCTTTTGGTGTTTGCCAACATATCATCTGGCCTGATGACCGAAAACTCATCAATTGATCTCCTACATATATTTGGGTGAATGTGATCATTTCTCAACAGTGGACTTCTCTTTGCCACTCTCCCACACAGCTCTGACTGGGGAAGAACCTGCACAGTCTCACCCATCTGAGCTTTGTAGGTCTTCACAGTGGTTGCAAGTGTCTTGGTGGCTTCCCGCAATCATTTTCTTTCCCTGTCACTCATTCTGTGAATACCACCAGCAGTAGGCAGATATTGGAAATGAATTAACATTAGTTTGTCAAAATCTGTTTTCACTTTTTATTTTATGCATGAAAGCAAAAAAATGGAGGAAACATCCTAGGGGAGCACTGTATACATTTTTTATAGGCATTGTTCATCTAAATTTGAATGTTCAAACACAATTTGTAACTTTATTATGGCATAAGTTCTCTTTCCTTTCTCCAGATATACTGTATGTGATTATACATCTGGAATTTTTTTTCTCTTTTTTTGTCCATTGAGAGAGCAAGACAGAGATGTGATGGGATAGGAAAAACAATGCAATACTATTACTATTTCCTGTTTCAGCAGCATGGGGTCTTCAGGGAGTAAGCCGAGTGGAGCACTGGCCGCCAGCTGCTTCTGACAAGACATAGTGAGGAATGGAGAGAGAATTACAAACTTTGCCTGCAGACAGACCGTTTAAATAATCCCAACCCAAAATTTAGAACCCACTTTACAAACTGCCAAGGCCTAAAGAGAAATCAGCTTAAAATCAGATAAGCACTCAAAGTAATCAGAGCAGCAGTTGCATATCACAGGTTCCTTAACTGTGGTCACATTTCTTTTCCTTGAAAGTGACTACTTTGTATTTTCTTCTATGGAAGTGCTTCACTCAAAAACACTTGCTCTAGGAATCTTGTATTAACAACAGTAAAGCAACTGTTTCACATTACAGTTTAGTAGCATTTTCCAGATAGTCCTATCCAAGAAAATACACTTTTACTGTGTGGGTTTTCACTATAAACACTCATAATATTACACCACAATTTCAGTTCCAATAGAAAAAAGGAAATGGAAACCTTTGTACTGAGGTTTGCATGATAGAGTTCGGATGGATTCACGTACTGCTACCTGTTAGAAGACAAGCCTTGCCTTTGCAGAAAGAAAACAGTCAATAAACAGATGCAAAAATACATCCTCTTCCACAGAGAGTCATCTACTGTCTGGTAGAGGAAACCCAATGTTCTAGCCATTAGAATTATTTTGTTTTCAGAAAAAAAAAAGACACACAGGACATGAAGATAAAAAACACATGAAGATAAAACATGAAGATAAAAAAAAGAAAGAAATTGGAGAATCTAAAATCTGACTATTTGGAAATAAACAAGCATAATCAAGATGTTAAGAAACCCTTCAACTCTGCAGCCCACCCTGTTGGAGGCCTTGCTCCTCCCCCAGTGGTGCTTCCCAACACATCTTCCTGCTCTGCCGGCATGCCACCCTCCTGACACACTCGGGCTCCGAGACCCAGAGAAAATAAACAGTCTCTGATTGTAAAAATATTGCTGTAGGGCCCTCCTGGTGCCCGCTGCTTATCTTACACAAGGTGAGCTTTGTGTGCTGGGGGGGCTCCATGCTGGCTCTCAACCGTCCCACCAGGTGGAGACTTCCAGCCCCCCTCCCCCATCACTTTCTGTCTCTGCCCTCATGCGGTCTCTGCTGCCTCAATTGAGAACACTGTGTTTATTATGAAAGGGGAGCATCAGGAAATTGATCCACAGGCCTGTTGGCAAAAGCAATTCCTTAACAGGAGGAGATGCTGAGACCTTCCAACCATGAATATTATTTCATACATAGATTTGTTTTTTTTAAAAAAAAAAAAAAAAAAAAAAACAGCTATGTGTAAAAGTGCTTACACTGTATATTTAAGCAGAGGGAAAACATGGTAATAGAATAAGAAAATTACCATAAGAGACTGAAAGGAATGTCAACATTTGAATAAAAAGAAACATTATATAAAATATATTATATAAATAAGTAATATTTATACAAAGGTCTACAGACATGTATGCAAACATGTCAGCAGATGAGAGAGTGGTGTGATGGACTTAACCCGTCCACACCCCATTCACTCACTCACTCACTCACACACACACACACACACACACACACACACACACACACCAAGAGGCAATTTAGAGTTCAAGTCAACCTAATGGTCATATTCAAAATATTCAAAATACCTTCGAACATAAACATGAAAATAAAAAAAAGATTTGGCAATACAGACACACCCCGCACATGTTTATGCAGATTTGCCATATTTATGTGGATGTGTATTTCATGCAAACGTGAAACAATCAGATTCTTCTCTTCTGGATTAGTCCCAGAAGTCTTTTGAGCAAAAAAATAAAATAACATAACCCCATTTTATATATTTTTGTCAAATAAATACTTTCACATACTCTCAGCACCTGTTTCAGCAGTATATCAGTTCACGCCAGCATAGGAAAACGAAGGAATAGTCATATTTACAACCCCCTTATGGATTTAATTATCATGAACAACAAACATTAGTTTCATGCAAATATCCTTGAACATGCTCATAAAACCAAGCAAAGAGCCGTAATAGGTTACAATGCCACTATGTTTGATGGGCATGTCTACTGGAGAGATATTTGACAGTATTCAAATGGCTGCCTGTTTGTCTGATGCATATCCAAGACAGACTGTCAGCATAAGAACAGATGCTCCAGTGCTTGGTGTTGGCTTCAAAATAGCTAGAAACAATATTTGTATCGACATCATTGAAAAGTCAATGATAACTCGCCCACAGCTGTGAGTGATGTTTTCCCTGAGGTCACAAGCCAAGTCAAACCTCCAGCTGTGCCAAGCTGGCTGTGTAATAAAACTAGTCACCGGAGGCTGTACACCAAAAGCATCAGAGAATATGGAAAAATGTGATTTAATGCCAGGAATGATTTGAGTTACTGATTAAAAAAATTTACTCAAAATTCAATTTCATTTCAATATTCTGTGACAAAAAAAACCAAAACGAAACAAAACAAAAAACAAAACTGGGACACTCACCACTGCTTATTACAGATGAAGGGTTGAGTTAAGGGTTGAGGGTGTATTCAAATGGGTAGTCTCCTGTAGCATGGGGTTTCTGTCTGGTTTTTGAAAACTTGTTTAGTTTTAAATCAATAAGTAATTTACATACAGTGTTAAGTAACAATTCCTAAGTATTAGAGAGCACAATCAATAAGGTGTGTCCTCAATAAGATGAGGACACTGCAGGGCTGGAAAGCTGATGTAGCCTGCAGCACAGCCTTCAAACTGGTCTTCATGTGGGTGGAGACAGTGCTCTTGCCAGTTGAGATTAAACAATAATAGTACCCTTACGCAAATGCTTTACATAATGGAATTCTGAGGTAGTTGTTGGTGAAGCCAAGTGTGACTCTTCAATGTTTTCAGTGAGGTTATCCCTGCATGACTGCTAAACACTGTGGAAGAAATTATGAGTTTACAAAGAACAATGCTAGCAGAATTGGCTTCCTCCAGAAAGCGATCATGGCTGATGGCTTACACTGAGGAACTCCTTCTCCAAAAACATTCCACAGCTGTCAACAATTTTGAATAATTTTAATAACTTTTTTCAAGTAGACTAGTGTGCATGCCAGTAATGTGGAAATCTTTTCATGCAGTCATTAGTTCATGTTAAGTGTATCAGCAACATCTGTGGCTGACAAGAATCTCAGAAAATATTTTTGATCGAAGCTCTGTTATTCTTCACTTTTCCATTCAAACTGGTCATCTATCTCAGTAAATGGTACACATACATTATATCCATTATGACTCTACATACTAAACATACTGAACATTTGACAAGCGTTGCTAAATTTAAAGAAAAATATAAAAGATAGTTCCACTACTTCTACCTTTTCTGCTGTATGTTTTGTCCTGTACGTAAGTGGAGGAGCAGGGAACTCACTCGTGTATATCACTGCATTTCTGGTGTCCGAACCTTTCCACCTTTTTTCATAATACTTTATGTGAAATAGCAACACTGTAACGTTGTCATCGAAAGCAACAATAGCCACTGGTGAAATGCTTTGAATTCTCCTCTTTGCAGAATCACTGGGGTTGGTAAATTTGTTTTCTGGCATGGACTTGTTTCTTTGGGTTTTTGGTGAATTTTCATTCGATTTAAACATTCCTTTGGCATTATTGCTGCCTTTAGGATAATTTATGAGACCACCAGTTCCACTACACAAACAGCACCTCCCTAACTCCCAAATATGAGTCATTCAACAGATCTGGCCCAAAAGTTAGAAAATGATCAAGCTACTCGGAGAATGCAAATTTAGGCAGCATATTTTTTTTGTCATATTTCTTAAAGCAAAGAAATAAACAAAAAGCTTTGAAGGTCATTTCAGTCGTGCAGACTTCACAGGTTTGGGGCAGCACGGTGGTGCGGTGGTTCGCGCTGTCCCCTCACAGCAACCAGGGCCAGAGGCTTTTCTGTGTGGTGATGGCATATTCTCTCCCTGGGCGTGCAATTGAGGGATAGGTAAGAGGACAAGGCCCACAATCTTCCATTTCCTTTAAGAGCGCCAATCACAGAGAATCATTTCGATGAGAGTGGTCAAATCAACACTATGTTATGGGACATGCCTGTGAACTGGAACTGCATTTGTCACTGAGCAATCAAACTGGTCATTATATGATAGTTGCTGAACAAAAGTCTTTGTAAGCCCAGCTGGAAGATATGAATACTAGCCTGCATTAGTTGATTTTTCTTTCTGCATTCCACTGGCAAATTCATACAGTTCTGTGTTCAAGCTGCTTTCACTTGCTCACTCCTCCTTCTTCCATTGCAAATTACTTTAAATCTTAAACTTAAAATATGTCATTTCTGTCATTATTTTGCAAATCATGTTATAAATTTGAATCTCCCGACCTCAGTCTTCCATGTGATCTGCCTGCCTTTGCATATCAGCGTATGAATAGGCAAAAAAGCTTACTCCCAAATACACATTAATAAAAAACAGAAATTACATTTCTTTGAGTATAGCTGACCTGACAGAAATACTTTTAATAAACAAACACCATATGCTTGTCTACTTTTATCACTGGAAAAATGAAATGTTCAGGACTTCTCAGTGACATAAGCTAAAATATAATGTCTTCCATATGTAACATGGAAATGCTGAGCTGAAAAGTTTTGTTTGAGATAAGCTGCACGTTGCCACACCAACCATACCTCATGGAATGTTTCTGTAAAGCGTCTAGAGACCATCTTGATTGTAACAAATGCTATACAAATAAAGTTTGAATTGAACTGAATGGAATTCATTAGGAATTTGGGGCTACACTGATGGAAACCAAGAGAATTGAAAAATGTGGACAAGACAGCTTTTTCCAATGAGACTGTAAGTGATCATGGACACTCAGGGTGGCGTCTGGATGAGCCTGATGGTGGATCAGGACCCAGCATCTGGGGTACATGTGACTACAGCAGTGACAGCAAAACGGTAACAGAAAACCAAAAGCCCTTTTCCCGTTATTATTTGTAAGTCCAAACAAAAACTTACATAAAGTCAAACGGATGAGGCAAAGGAAGAATAAAGCAATATCAGGTACACAAAAGCAGTACAGTGCAAAGGTAAGCTGCCAAACTCCGTGGATGTTATGGTTCTATGGCTAGAAGAATCAGATCTAGTAGCCTTCAACTCTATTGGTATCGCTCTCTCCCTTACCCAACATTAGTAGCATCAGGAGGTCTGGGGCAGCCAACAGGAGTGTGACCAGAGATTATTGTCCTGTGCGCTTGTTTGGGTTAAGGCTTTAGATGGGGAAATGGGATTAGGATAGCCCGGCTGGAGAGACACACACTAATGGGAAGCAGAAAAGCACTCGCCTGATCCTCCTCCACTCACAGAGAGTAACCCTGTTATCCCACCTGATTGGATTAACCCCCTGTTAAATGTGCTATGATAAGGGAGGACCACTGCTGAGAGTCTCCTCAGTGCTGCTGGTCTGGAAGTAAACACAGATACTGTAGCAAATAAGTTTCTGCACATGGTTTTTAATAGAAGAGCTGGGCCACATTTAGCACTGAGAAGCTGATACAAACTCTAACAGTGTTTGATGTGGGTCACAATATTAAGATAATTGTAATAGAAATGACAGAAGAGAAATAAACACAGTCAAAAATAACTTGATGTTAGGTAATTCAGATAAGGTTCCTCAGGTGTTCCTCCGGTGTAGTACAGGCGGTGTGCAAAGGGACAGAAGCTTAGGTGACCATGGCTAGTTAGTTACAAGACAATTGATAATAAACTCAACTTTTTATTGCATATACAGTGTGTTCTTGGGGCTAACATGATTTCTTTTTTATTGGTTGAGGCTTTACCAGACCTTCCATCTGAAATCTAATATCATCATTTTATAAATAGAGGTTTGTCTGCATGAAGACGTGAATATTGCTGCATCTGTAATCATCTCTCATCACTGTGTGTGCGTGCCTGTTGCTGGTCTTGTAATGGTGCTTTTCCACTGCTTGCTCCCAGTTTTACTCACCCCAGCACTACTCCACTCAACGTTGTCATTGTGACAGGCAAATTATTTGATAATTCCATCCAAAATGATTCCTCTGCAAATATTACCTAGCCGGTTGTTATAGCGATGTGGCAGGGTGATTGTCACACGTGACACATCAACCATATTTTAACAACAAACATTGATGGGAATTTAATTATACAACATGAATAATACCATATATAAGCATTTCAAAAGAAATGCTAAATCTGTGGATACTGGTCCTCTGTTTGGAGCTTGTGAACAATTCTGACCACTCGGTGCTCTGTAAATATTTTATGTCACCTTTTAGCTTTTGCTTTTTTTTTAGTTGGAACCTTAATTGTGGTTATAAAAATTCCTTAAACCAGTGACTAGGATTTAGTAGTGGAAATTATTAAGATTTGTTGGATACTTTTAGTCTAATTGCATCATCTTCCGTCAGTCTCGTCTGTGCCATAGACTTTACCACTCTGAGCTTTTTATGTCTATGCAAATCTTCGAGACTCAAACTCGTTAATTGCAGCCACTCTACCAATCAGACAGTAATTACTGGTATCCTGCCTGCTTTTACTTCCAAAGGCTGAGCAGCTAATTTGAGCTGTGGTTTAAACAGCTGGAAAACAGCATCCTGTGGCAAAACTGGAGGCCTGTGTTTGAATGTGCGTGAAAGCATTCATGTGTGTGAGTACATCTGATACTCTTTATACAAGGTTTATAGCACTTTTTGGAAATATATTTCCAAAATGAATTAAACTAGCAAGAAAATCTATTTCTCCTGGAAGGTGTTGGGAGTTTCATATTTTTCCCGAATCCTCAGTCTTTGACATCTCCATTAGTATGATTAGCTACATTGTGCTGATGTTTCCTCAGTGGATCTTTAACCATTTCATCTTGATACACAGATGTGGAATCATAATCAAACATAATGTGCTTAAAACATTTCAGGACATGTCTTCAGAAATAATAGAGAGATAATGGAATCTGATATCAGTTTGTTAGCATTTTAGCCACCTGCTGGTCATTTGATGGTCAATTTGTAAGCACAATGCTTCAGCCCATCAGTTCTACAAGAGTGACTTAAAACTACATATAAATCAATTATAGCAGAGCAGCCGCATGTTCAGCTGACAGTCACTTAAAGAATTAGCTCTTAGTATACAAAGCACTATTAGCTAATTAACTAAATTGTTGTCAACGTGCAGTATGGGCAAAGGCTGCACTTTTCTGAGGACTCAGTAGCTAGACATGTTTGTGTAGCTGTTACAAAACAGTCACGCCTATGTCTGTTTTCTGAAGAAATGGTGCCAGATGTAATGGACGATAATGCAAATATTATCATTTTTGTTATTGTAACATTTTACCGATGACTATAACATTTTTTATTGTCAGAAAGCTATTAGACTTTATTTTTTATTTTGGGTTTCTGCCTCTGTAAAGCACCTAGACACAATTTTTATTGTAAATGGCGCTATATAAATAAAATTGAATTGAATTGAAATTTAATTCTGAGATTATTCTCCTTCAGAGTACTACGTAATACTGATTTGCCTGTAATATTATTTTGTAAACAGCAAAATTGGAACATTTACAAGTGCCAAATGGCTAAAGTCTCTCGCTGTGACTGTCAGCAGTCTACTCTTAGAAAACAGAACATTGTTGTGATTTGATATAGAAATAGCATTCACTGTTAGGTTTACAGTCATGGAGTGTAGACAAGCCTGTTTCATTGGAGTGATGTTTTCTGACTAGATTTCCGAGCTCACGTAGGCACCAAACACTTTGCCTTCAGGTTCAGTTATAGTTCATATATAGGCTTAGTGGCTGCTTAAAGAGCTGGATTTAATGTAAACCAGAGGTTGAGCCCAGAATTGTGTGACAGGTAGCTGAGTGGCTGAGCAAAATCATCAAAGAACAATGAAATATTTTGCGGAATGGAATAATATGGAGAAAAAAAAGGCTTCTAAAACTGTTACAGACAGTACAAATTTGAACGTCAACTCCACCAGTCTTTTTTTCACTGATGACAAATGATCTTTTAGGGATATTATTCCTACACAAAGTATCTTATTCCAGATCAATCCTTTTCAACAGCAGAGAATTCCATTATGTCTGTTTTTATAGTTTCCAATGTAAATGCTAATCTCAGCCTTCTACACCTTCTACTTTGGCCTGTGCTTACAGATTACCATGCACGAGCAGCAACATTCCAAATTTCACTTCTAGAGGTGAATGAAACACAAGTCATGCTGTGTTATGTGGGCAGAATTTTTACCAAATGAGCACGAGTCTGATTCTATATTTAAGTGCTAAATTATACAGGATAGAAGAATGCACCTCAGGGTGTGTATGTAAAGTCACTACAGCTTTTTAATGTTTGTGTGCTTTTGCCTATGGGTTGTGTTTTTAATACTGCAGACGTGCGTGCATGTGTTTGAAAAAGAGTGTGTTCTGGTCTGAGTGCACTTTTGTCTGCACTTGAGGATGTCAGTGAGAGTCTTGCATCCAGAGTCATGAAACCTAATTGCTTGCACATGTGGAGGATTTTCAAGTGTTTAGAATAAAGTTAGTTTCAAGAAGTTAAAAAAAAAATGTAAAGATGTTTTCAGAACTGAGCTGTCTTCAGCTGGAGACAGGCTGCCCCGAATCCCCCCGCCCCCACGCTGAAACCAATGCCTTTCTCTTTCTCTGTTTCTCTCTTTCTCTATTTCTCTATACTCACTGGAGTAGAGGTCAGAGGTTATGGGGGAAGATCTCTGTGATTGGACACAGGCCTGTTGTATCAGAGGTTGTGGACAAAGTAAAGCTACAGTGTGTAATGCGACACTGCCCTGCATCTGATCAAAGTGATATCATAAATGAAAATAACATCACATTGAGTTGCACTCGCAAAAATGTAAAGCAAATGAAGTAAATTAAGTAAAAAGAAAATGAAAAAGATTAGCCTGACATGCAACTCAAACCCCTCCTTTTACCCCACAGTCTTTCTTGGGGGAGATAAAATGTTCCAGAGACAGTGAACCAAGCACAATTTCAAAGATGTATCAGAGGGTAAAGATGGAAAAGTGCTTTTAATCATGTGTAACTCTATAGGGCTCCAAATTGGAAAGGCTTCAGAAAAGATCCTTTAAAGAGGACATATAATCCAAATTAAAACACAGAACAGAGCCTTTGCTTTATCTAAGAGGGCCTCGGCTTTAGCTCAGCCATCATCTAGCCTCCAATCTTTTATTGTTGTTGAAGCCACCCTAATGAAATAATGAGCATGGCCTAAAGAAGCAAATAAAGTGATTGTTATTGTTTTCCCACTTAGCTCTATTGAATAACCTTCCCTCTGAGCGGACTCCTGTTTTTTGTGTTAATATCAGAGCATGCATGAAGCTGACTACAACCGATCATTCTCGTAGAAATGGTATAAAAGTTAGCTTTATATCTAACTGGATGACTAAAGTGCTGCACAAAGTTTTGAGTCCTTTTTTATAGTTATCCTTAAAAGTTATGTGGAATATTAGTTGTCTCTCCTCATCCTGATACACAGACATGAAGACATGAGTTAAATCTTCCCATTACTTTCTCATTATATCAATTGGTGTCCCTATTATTACATTGGCGTGTGTGTGAACCCCCACCCGGCAGTACTTCTGAAACTTCCCCCCACCGTCCCTCCCATACATTGATCAGGGTAATTGAGAACAGTCATGCACCTCATCACCGCTCCCCCTCCTGGCACACATTTTTTGCCGTCCTCTTGCGTGGCCCCCTTTACCAGCCTCATGAAAGCGCAGCCATCTGGTCCACATACAGCCCAAGTCTTTATTCCCCCGTCACCTTCGAGCTGCTGTCCTCCTCGGGAATAACCAGAGTCCCAAAATGTTTGAGAGGAGGGTGGACACAAATGTGGGAAAGAAAATGATATAGCTTTAACTGAAAACAGCCAGGACTTTTAAGTCTGATATTAATTAAGGTGGAGCATTGGAATTGATTATTAGAATAGAGTTATTTCTGTTTGGAGAATTTTACTACATTTTGAAAGAAAATTATTGTACTTTCATCATTATTTAGTAACTATCTGTTGTCCTTTTCTCCTCATAAATCTGACTTTATTATTGATATTTAAAAAGAATGGCAAGGCGTTTTGTCAAAATATTCATTCATACAAATTTTTTAAATGAGAAGATTTTTAAATGGGCAACATGACATCGACTAGATACAAGAATTATGTTAGAGTTATGTCAGATATCACATATTTAGCATTTTACATTATAAAAATGTATCTTTTACCAGAGAAAGTACCAGCAAAGTTCCAGCATTTACTATGGCTAAGTTTACTAAGTTTTTTTTTTTTTTTTTTTTTTGCAAAGTGCCTAGAGACAATCTTTATTGTAACAGATACTATATGAATAAAGTTGAATTTAAATTTACATGTGACTTCAAAGATGTTTGCAACAGCTGATTAAATTATTAATTTGAACCTAAATGTTTTGAAAAAAATATTAATACTGCTACAAATACTTGTAGCATACCACCATGTTTCCTAAATGTTTCTGAGATGTGCTCTTTTCCTGACTGAAATAGAAGATAGTATGTGCCTTCTTGTACTTGCTACATACTGAGTGCCAAAATCTACATTCTACTAATAAAGTGAGGACATTTTTGGAGAAGTGAGGACATTTTTGCTTGTCACAACTTTGGGGGTTAAAACTTGGGTTTTAATGTTGGGGTGGGATGGTTAGGGTAAAAGGCTGGTTAATACATTAAGTCTATGAACATCCTCACAAAGATAGAAGTACAGGTGTGTGTGTGTGTGTGTGTGTGTGTGTGTGTGTGTGTGTGTGTGTGTGGGTTTATTCAGCAGTAACAGTGGCAACAGAGGTGTAAGTTCTGTGTTACAGATAGAGATCAGGCAGGGGCAGATTTAATTAACAGATATCCCTGCTTAATGTAGATTCTTTTTGGCTTTCTCAGATACATCCCCCTTGTGCTTATCCAGCTTGAAATAACTTATCTTGGCTTTGCACTAGCCTTAATGTATTTGGTTCAGCATTTAAGGGAACAGGGGTTTTGCCAGAGAGACTTCACATCCGTGTTTACCCACAGCAAACAGCAGTCGACAAGATTATCGCTCAGAGAAGTGTTGCTAATATCTGCAGCACATATACAGTCTTCTTCCTGAGCAGCATTTAACACAGTGTCTTTGAGAAGACTGTGTGTTTTAATTTGCTCGCCATAAACTAAAGCTAACAGAGATTTGCCCTTTTAACTATCTCTCAAGGTGACCAGATTACTGACATCAATTAAAGTAGGTCCCGTTGGCTGAATGCCCGATACATACACGCACTCTCCCTAAGAAAAAAAAGAAGGGATTCTGAGATGATAAATCACCCTAGGAAAGAAGAGAAGGGGAGAGAGAACAAGAAGGGTAAGAAAAATCAAAATGAGTTAAAAGAAGGCAGTAAGAGAGGACTTATCCACACAGAATCTGTTTGTCCCACAATGATTCCAATAAAGATAAAAACAATGATTCCAATAAAGATAAAATAAATAACTTTATAAAGTAAAGTAAATTTAAGCTTATTTGTGTATATATAAATGCTTATAGAGTCTATAGAAGGATTCTACTTCTAAGTAGAGTATTGGTGGATGCTGCAGGTCAATGATCCAGAATCATTGAGAGGGAACGCAGAAATGAAATGGAAGTAAAGGGGAGTTTATGAAGAGAAAGGTCATTTTCTTTTCCTCCTGAAACACCAGGACACAATCATTAACATCAGCTTCAAGTTCTTGTTTTGGTTTGCATAATAACATGATTATATACGCCATATTATCATCAAGCCAGTAAGCTTCGTGTTTATTTGTTGGCATGTGGACAAAACACAGGGATGTCTGTGCATGAGTGCGCGTGTGTGTGTGTGTGTATGTGTGTGTCCTACATGTGGCCACTTTTCACATCTGTGTTTGTGCATGCTTATGTATTTGCAGCTGTTTGTATATTTTGAATACATCTGTGTATATTGTTGCATATGGACATGTATGACAGTGTGTTTGTGTGTGTGTGTGTGTGCATGAGTGTTTTTGTGTGTCCTTCTAGGTAATTATTCATTATCACTTTACAGAGATATTTATGATCTAAAGTTACAGTGCGTAAGATGCACACATCTAGCAGCAGCTCCTCTTAACCGTGTGGCATCAAAGTATTACACATCATTATAAAGGAATGTGAGAGCCTGTGACTTGCTGGCTTGTTCAAGAGGGATTCACAAGTCGAGCTCCTGTATTTACCCTCAGCATCTCCTTTTACAGTATTTCCCATTTGACCTCTGGTGTATAGTTACTTGTAACCGAATCAGTGGCAAGTCTTCTGGTGAATTCATTATGCAGGTGATGCAATGTCTGTGTGTGTGTGTGTGTGTATGTGTGTGTGTGTGTGTGTGTGTGTGTTGGGGGGGCAAGATAACTAATAGCAGTTGATAGCATTTCCTTATGGTCATGTAAAATAAAATGCACAGCTACTGCTCCGAACACAGATGCTGGTGTGTAGATATACTTGATTTATCAAATTCATCAAGGTTAATTGTTATTATTATTTGAGAGCGACAGGAGCTGGAGTTATATTATGAGGAAAATTAGCATGCATGGCTTGTATGTGTGAGCCAATTGATTAAATGAAATGTGTCACATTTTTAGACACACACACACACACACACACACACAATGAGTCAATCATTAAAAGGAATAAAATACAATCCGGTGACACATAGTACTCTGTTTAAAAGCATACTTTGAGGTGGGATGAGGAACTTTAATTAACCTGGGCTGCAGATAAGCGGGAAGAGGCAGTTACGCAGTGGCCTCTGGCACAGAGCCTGTCCAACTCTGAGAGGTGAAATATATTCTTATGGATCTGGAGTCAGTGTCATGCTATATTCTCTGCCTTTACATATGCATTAACCTTGCAGGTGTGAGTATGAACAAAGAATGGGAAAGAAGACCAAGGAAATAGGTAAACTACATTCCATCCACTGCATCATCAACAGACACTCAAATGTATATTGCATTTAAGTTTAAGTGTGAATGGGGATTTCAGCGATATTAATTCATGACATTTTCGTTGACTTGCTAAAGCTGCAACCCCAAAAATGTCACTTCATAATGCACCACCTGCCCTTTGGCCCTCTTCTGTCTTCCTGCCTCCCCCATCTAAAACTCCCCTCCCTCCAGGATAGTGACTCCTTAGACCTTGAGTCCAGCTTTCCCAGACGGTGATTGAAAATAACAATTGCATGCATATCAGGTTTCAGGCCTCTGAAATACATGTGAGATGAGGTAATGTGATCAGTTCCGGATACCGTCCAAACCTCATTTTACTCTCTCTACTTGTGTACGCGCCGACATGTGTAGACTGCGTGAGCCTTACTGTTTGTTCTTTTTAACAGTTAGGTTGTGTTTGAAAGATGGGAGTCAAGGTAGATACTGTCAGAAAAAAATATGTTACCATGGCAAAATGGGGTATGGGTAGGATTTCCATAGTCAAGAATGAATCATGCTTGGGCCAAATTTACGCAAAACATTTCAGTGCATGGTTGCCTTTACTAAAATGGTCAGAATCACTCAAATACATCATGAATACATCACACACACACACACACACACACACATATGTGTGTGTGTGTGTGTATATATATATACATATATATATATATATATATATTGTACTTAAGTTTAAAAACAGCATGTCCATGTATATTTGCCACTGGGACAAGTGTGAGCATGTTGCGTCTGTTTTCAATTAGCTTTAGCCAAGTTAAAATGGCATAAAACTCTTACATGGTTGTACGGATTCAAAATTACAACTCAATTTATACCCCATAAAATGGTCACATAGTTAACGATTGAGCAAAGAGACAGAACCATAACATTGCCCATAACATTAAACTCAGAAGTCAGGGTTGCAGTGCCTCACTGCACATGGCAAGGCACGGGGCTCATTTTGAGTCTCTAAGTACTAGAGAGTAAACACTAATGATAGCTTTCATAAAGGCTCTCGTACAGTGCTGTGGGTCAGGTCTCAGGGGACTATTAAAAATGCCATGGCTCAGGGCATCCAGCACCAGATTGGTGCTGAAACGTTGTGTTTCTTGTGTGACAGTGTGGATGGAGGCACAGTCATGTGATAAAGACAACTGCTGGAAACAAAGACTCAGTGGGACAGATACGACAAGCAATTAGACAAAAGAATAAAAGCAGCGATTAGGCTGAAAAAAGAAAATAAAAATAAAACAAAGCAGTCGATTACGGGTGCAAATAAAGAATGGAGGCTAATGTTTGATTTGCTTCTCATCTATTGTCTGCCCCCTTCTCAACCCAGTTTCTTCATTGTCTAAAAATCTATGGTGCTGCATGCCTTTCATAAACATCCCTTCCCATTTTAATCTCCCACTAACACGTTCATCTCACTGCAGAGAGAGGATGAAATCACTCAACCCAATCCTTTTGCATATGTCCCTTCTATTCTGCAGCAACACCTTCCCTCCCGTGACTGCTACCTACTCAATCTGGCGAAGTAGCTATTTTCCATTCCCTCTCCCTATTGAAGGCTGGCCATGTAAAAAGGCAGGGCCTTGTCTGTATGGCTGCTAATGGGGCAGCAGGCCTTTCTATTCTGTCAGGGAAAGCTGAGAAGCACAGCCTGTTATCAGCACGCCACAGCCACCATTTCTCATCAAATTGGAGCCTCCTCCCATTCTGCCATATACACTTTCTCTCTCTCTCGCTCTCTTTCACCACCGTTCCCACCTGCTTGTCCAATAGCTGCTGTCCAGCCTTAGAACTTTTATTATAACTAAAGAACGAAAAGCAGTTTTCTATTGTTCACATCGTTGCATCTATAACGACAGCTGACTCCACAGTCTGCTCTGTGAGAAATGTAGCTGGAGAAGGCCATCGTGTGGATTCCCATTGTGTTCATATATGGATAAATATATATGTTTTCTTTAATGTTCTTTAACTCTTTGACTGAAATTCAGCATTACCCCTTTTATCCGTTTTTGTCCATATAGGTATTCAGCAAAATGAGTTCTTTTTTATTAAGTATCTCCAAACCACAGGCCGAAGGATTGCATTCTTCCACGAATACTCAGTGTGCTGTTTTTTTGCATTCATACACTGTTACCATGGCAACCCCCAACCAAATACACTCACCAGTTCAATTTTTTTCCTCTCCCCCTTTCTTCCTTTTTATTTTTGATTTCATCACTGGGCTCCCATGCTCACTCTCAGTAACATAAACAGAGATGGAGTCCACTTGCAGCCAAAGCTGCACAAGTTTATTTTGAGTGGCTGCCTGGTCGAGCCCATGACGCTGATTTGCCATCCAGCTCACTTTTCACAGCTTGAAACTTTTGAAAAAAGCTCAGCGTTTGTGAGGCAGAAGAGACTGGAACTGTGGTTTGAGGTGGCTGGGCTCATCTGAGACGAAGGCCCGGATAGTTAGGGTGCAGCATGTTTCACTGCACAGCTTACAACATGTCAAATTCAAAAATGAGAAAAAGTTAGAAAAAGTGTGGCCTCTGGGGGTGGCAAAGATGAATTATTTATCTGTTTACACTCTGTCACCAAATCTTATCACTCTCTTTCATAAGAAGACACAGACATCGCCTATATTCAGGAATTAAGGAAATGCCAGGGAGATGAGACCAAAAACTTGCATTAATAGACAATCCTGTAAGCCGACACTTTGTTCTCTTAATTAGCACTTCTCTTCCATTCAGCTGACGTTCCAGTGGTTGACTATTCCTTTATTAGTCAGGATTCCATCTCGAGCTTTCCAATAGGCACTTAACTCCTGCCTAATAGAGGATTTTCCCACACTTCCTCTGACAAGCTATACAGCCGAGAAGAGTTAATTTGTTTCTAATGCTTGGCTAATGGAGGAGTCCAATGGCATGAATTGAGAAAGGGATTTTTTTGGGGCGGGCTTGACTTCCTTGTCATATCCTCTTCAAAAATGAAGCCTAAAAAAAACATATATATATATATATATATATATATATATATATAGTTGAGTGGCGACAGTCAGTTTACCTCCAGCTCTTAGAGACACCCCGATAATGAAAATGAAAAACTAAGTTAAACTTTATTACTCCTCACGATGCCTTTAGTGTAGATACATTTATTTTTTCCAAAAGAAAGTATCTAGCATATATTGTTTTTGTGTTCTTCTGTTCTCTGTGTATGTCAGAGGGGGACACTTTGGGACTATCTCAGCCCTGCAGTGGCCAGTCAGTTAGCATGTGAGTGACAGCCTGTGGCGCTATCAGCTGTCTTGCTGCACAGCAGAGTGTCAGAGAGAGAGGGAGGGGAGCAGGGGGTGAGGACGAAAGCAGAGCCATGCCTAGCGTGGAGCTCACCAAGGGCTATCTGGAAATAGCACTGTGGCCCAAATATGGCTCTTCTAATCAATCTAATTCCGTTTGCAAGCTTTGGCCTCCTCTCTCAGATGTTTCACTGCGTCAAGATAACCTTATCTTAACCTGCCACATCCTTTACAATTAGCGCTCTTTCTATATGCACAAAATAGAACAAAGCAACAGTCAACACACACATCCATACAGAGATGTTGTGTTACAAACATGTAATGAAACTGTAACTGTAACAGTTGCTTGAGTTCTAAAGCACCCTCTTAACAATTAAAATACCTTTAATTATAATTGGTGGGTACCCCCCATATGCCACAGGTAGTATGCCAGGGTGGATTTGTATTAGAGAAATGCTGTTACATGTAAGGATATCATGTATACAATGATCTTTAGTTTCCTGATGGTTTTACAAGAAAATATATTGTGTTTCAAGATCTTACTGGACAATAAAGACATACTGTATTACTGTAGAATGAGTGCTTTTTTGTGCAAAGTAAAATGTTTTTATTATTCTTATTTTAAATATCATCTAGCATCTAATATAGCATCTAATATAACATGGCATCTAATATAACATGATGACATGAAAGTGTTGCAGAGTTTGCACAACTCCCTTTATGCACCATGAAATTCTATGTACTGCATCTGTTTTGTCTAAGTATTTACTAGATGGGCATAGTTTTACGTCTGTCTATTTCCTGTTGTAGTTACATGGATGTTGAACTACCCCATGTTGCCTTTAAGTGCCCCAAGGGGACAAATAAAATTTGTTAAAATTGAATGAGTAGACAAGATTTTTTGTTCTGTTTAAACCTGGGTCCTGGAAGAGGGAATGAGCTTGAACAATGGACACCAGGACACATCAGCAAATCAGCTAACCCACCCTCTCCCCCGGATGTCTCACGCTCCATCTTTTTTACAGCACTTCCGGAGCCTGTCGCTGGATCTCCTACCTCCACCCTCCTGAGGTGTGGTACTACTGCTGGATTCAGAACCCTCTCCATGGCCCTGCCTGGATCCTGCAGCTTTTGCTCAACGTTCTCTCGATCCTCCCTGTCTCTCCTCTACCCTCTCCTTTTTCTATCTCCCCCTCTCCTCTGTCTCTATCACCATCTCCTAGTCTCTCCTCTCCTCCTCTCCCTCCCAGGCAGTTGCAGCAGATGGCTGTCTACACGGAGTCTGGTTCTGCTTGAGGTTTCTGCCTGTTAAAGGGAAGTTTTTCCTCGCCACTGTTGCAATACCAATGGCTTACTGAGTGTGGAGCTTTGCCCTGGGAGCTGTTTCTCTTTTTTGAATGTGTAAAGTTTCTTGAGATAACTTTGTTATGAATTGGCACTTTAAATAAAATTGAATTGAATTGAACTGAATTGAATTGAATCAGCAGACTACTTTGGCATCACTATAGTCTTGGTGGGGGTGGGGGGGGGTGCCTTCAGCTTTACATTATCATCTCATATAGGTAAGAGACTTGCATTCAACACAATGACACCCCCGATAAGCTACTGATTACAACGGGACACATCTGTTCCAATGTAGCCTAAGGGTAGGCAAAGCAGAGATGGAAAGTTCTGACAGATCAAAGAATCTTTCAGAAATGCATGTTGTGTTGGGTTCATTAGCTGAAGCTTAAAAAAATAAAATAAAATAAAACAAAAAACTATCAGCAAAAATAAATCACATCAAATTCCAACCAACAGGTTTTTCTCTTTGGATATCAAAAGCTTTTTCTGACTTTATGAGCTATCGCTCATAAAGTCAGAGACACAAGCTGGTTATTGATCGATGATGTTGCTGTTTTATGTCTTTTCATTCACTATATGTTTGTGTCTGTGCCAAGAATAAATGCACGCATGCTCCAACTTGTCCTTTCTTCCTTTTTTTACACTACATCAAAAGCAGCACAGGCATCTGAGCCAAATGTGACATGTCGGGCTAATTGGGACCAGTAATAAGATCGTGTGGGAGGAGTTTGTTTGCCTCACTATTACAGAGGACCAGTGACCTTGAAGTCCATCAGAGTGAATGAAGGTACAAACACAGTACAGAGGTGTGACCACACAGAAGATGAAACTACTGCAACACATATGTAAACACATGCAAATCTCATTAGCATTTCTTCAGCAAATCAAAAATAAAGTTCTCACATGTTGATAGACTAATTACACTGTTGTTATAGTAGAGAAACGTCATTATTTATCGTCACATAAAGACCAAAAAATACTAACCACTTAACATAAAGCCACTTGACTCTCATTTGAAACCACATGACTAAAAAAAGAAAATTAAAATAATGGAATTCTATATATAATTGATGCATTTACTCAAGAGCCAAACTGATCAACGAGGTACATTATTAAAAGAGAGTATTGATCAGCGTGGAAGCACGCTGAATAAAAAGTTTACCGCAGCAGAGAAGCTGGGATCAATTGTGCTGCCAATGCAGTTGAATAGAGTCTCGTAGTGATCAATGTGTGATGGAGCAATAGACCTTATGGATCTGTCTACTGTCTCTTTGTATCAGATACAGTGGGTACGGAAAGTATTCAGACCCCCTTAAATTTTTGACTCTTTGTTATATTGCAGCCATTTGCTAAAATTATTTAAGTTCTTTTTTTTTCTCATTAATGTACACACAGCACCCCATATTGACAGAAAAACAGAATTGTTGACATTTTTGCAGATTTATTAAAAAAGAAAAACTGAAATATCACATGGTCATAAATATTCAGACCCTTTGCTGAGTATTTAGTAGAAGCACCCTTTTGAGCTAATACAGCCATGAGTCTTTTTGGGAATGATGCAACAAGTTTTTCACACCTGGATTTGGGGATCCTCTGCCATTCCTCCTTGCAGATCCTCGCCAGTTCTGTCAGGTTGGATGGTAAACGGTGGACAACCATTTTGAGGTCTCTCCAGAGATGCTCAATTGGGTTTAAGTCAGGGCTCAAGAACAGTCAGAGTTATTGTGAAGCCACTCCTTTGTTATTTTAGCTGTGTGCTTAGGGTCATTGTCTTGTTGGAAGGTGAACCTTTGGCCCAGTCTGAGGTCCTGAGCACTCTGGAGAAGGTTTTCGTCCAGGATATCCCTGTACTTGGCTGCATTCATCTTTCCCTCGATTGCAACCAGTCGTCCTGTCTCTGCAACTGAAAAACACCCCCACAGCATGATGCTGCCACCACCATGCTTCACTGTTGGGACTGTATTGGACAGGTGATGAGCATTGCCTGGTTTTCTCCACACATACCGCTTAGAATTAAGGCCAAAAAGTTCTATCTTGGTCTCATCAGACCAGAGAATCTTATTTCTCACCATCCTGGAGTCCTTCAGATGTTTTTTAGCAAACTCCATATGGGCTTTCATGTGTCTTGCACTGAGGAGAGGCTTCCGTTCTGGCCACTCTACCATAAAGCCCCAACTGGTGGAGGGCTACAGTGATGGTTGACTTTCTACAACTTTCTCCCATCTCCCAACTGCAACAGCCACAGTGATCTTTGGATACTTCTTTACCTCTCTCACCAAGGCTCTTCTCCCCCGATAGCTTGGGCCGGATGGCCAGCTCTAGGAAGGGTTCTGGTCGTCCCAAACATCTTTCATTTAAGGATTATAGAGGCCACTGTGCTCTTAGGAACCTTAAGCACAGCAGACATTTTTTTGTAACCTTTTTTTTTTTTTGTAACCAGATCTGCGCTTTGCCACAATTCTGTCTCTGAGCTCTTCAGGCAGTTTCTTTGACCTCATGATTCTCATTTGCTCTGACATGCACTGTGAGCATGTGTAAGGTCTTATATAGACAGGTGTGTGGCTTTCCTAATCAAGTCCAATCAGTATAATCAAACACAGTTGGACTCAAATAAAGGTGTAGAACCATCTCAAGGATGATCAGAAGAAATGGACAGCACCTGAGTTAAATATATGAGTGTCACAGCAAAGGGTCTGAATACTTATAACCATGTGATATTTCAATTTTTCTTTTTTAATAAATCTGCAAAAATGTGACAGACCTTGTCAAGCTTTTTTTTGCCACAGATTCACAAAAGTCTAAAATTAAATAATATTTACTTCGATAAAGTCGATGAATATGGAATACTGACATGCATTGTGTTGGGGTATTATTGGATTATACTGTACGTATTTATTTGAATTGCATGCTCATAAATAATTATAATAAAACAAGAATTTTAATAAAACTGATAAGTTAGTAATTAGCTGAACATACCTATTTATAAATAGCAGTTGTGGTAATAATAGTAGTAGTAATGGTAGATTCCATAATGGCTGAAAACTACTTTTGATGCAGTGAAGACAGGAGACGCGTCATATGTCACCACGAGAGGCTGGGATGTATGCAGGTGTTGCTGATTGGAGGTCTTATTATTGTTTCAACTTGTATTTCAAGTGTTTGTGACTGCATATGAATATATGTGCATGTCTATACTGCACTACAATGTGTGTGTCTGCATGTGTGTCCATGTGTGAATTCAGGGTCTGTTGATTGTGAACTGGAACACTTAAAAAAAAAAAAAAAAAAAAAGTCAACACAGACTTCTGGTCTGCCATCAGTTCAAGGGGCTATTTTCCACCAAAAAGCTTTGGGGGAAGAAAAGAGATGGACAGAAAAAAGAAACAGATTTTAAAATGTGCTCTAAAGAAAAGCAGACTCAAGGCTCTCTTTTTTTCTCCCTTCTTTTTGGCTTCTTTCTTTACAGCTATAGAAAGGAGCAGAATGATTGTGGGGTGCAGTTGCAAGTGAAGGGGGTTGAGACGGGTTACTGAATAGACCTCAACACTTTTACAGATTTCCATGGAGGACATCTGACCTTTGAGAAGGGAGGATGGGGGCTAAGATAAAGGAGGAGGGGTTGTTGGGAGAGAGAGCAGGAGAAGGAGCGAGAGAGAGGACGACCATCATAATGAAAAATGGTAATTCCTTAGAGAGATAGTCAGAAAGAAATGTCTGCGGGCCAGTAATGAGATCGTCTGAATATCTGGTTGTTATAGCAACCACCACAGTATTACTATACACTACAGTGAGTGAGAGGAGAAAAACATCTATTGTTGCTACAAGTGGATGGTCAGAAAAAAGGGATCAGTATGAGGTGAGGTGAAGCAACTAGGGTGACACATTAAATGCCTTTAAATGAATTTCATACAGATGGAAAAAAGAGAAGAATGACAGAAATAGTAAAGATAAAACAAAACTCTCTCAGAAACTTAAGTCCGATGTAGCACGCTGTACAAAGAAAAAAGATTCCCTGTGTACTTTATCAATCAATTCTTGACAGTGATGTTACTTTTAGCCTTAATAGACATATCGAGGTTATTGTATGGTTGTACATGAATCTAAAAAGTCAAGACGATTCTAGTTTTCAAGTGAAATTGATCATTTTAGTAATAGTATTGACTCGAGTATCTGCTGGGTCTCAAAAACGTGTTAAAAGTTCAGTGTTGATTATATAATATGCAGATTTATTCATTAAATCATTTGTGTGTGTGTGTGTGTGTGTGTGTGTGTGTGTGTGTGTGTACAGTTATCATAGTAAATTATGTAACCAGGGTAAAATGGGAGCGCCACCTCCTGGACGCTCACTGTCCAAGTCTCATTTAGTTGAATGAATGATCTCTAATAGTTTCGTCACACATCCAGGTGAGGGTGAATAAACCTCGTGGAACCATTTGGTTGGTCAGTCCTGGACTTACCTGAGCTCTGAGTAGAGCTACCGATCTGCTGTGTGACCTCTTTACACAGCCTACTTGCTTTTGCGCTACTCCACCATTCGCCAATAAACTTCTTCACTGCAGATTGAGACAAATCATCTCTTGCTCTTCCGCCCTGGCCGACTGTTTGTGTCTGCATTATCATGTATGTGTTCAAGGGGGAAGAAGACCTATTAGAAAATTAATAAGGATCAGAAGAGTAAAGTATACATGATACAAAGTATCATCTTTCCTAAATATTGCTGAAGTGGATTAGCTTTATGTCTTTTTATGTGAATTTTCTATTGATTCCTTAGGGGGAGAGCAGAGGAGGCACCCTCATAGCAGATTAAGTGCAGATTAATATTTGAGTCAAACTTGTTTTTTTTTTTTTTGTTGTTGTTGTTGGTTCTGTACACTGCTTGGTCATGTGACACTGGCCTGTGGGTAAAAAACTTTTCCTTCCTTAAAGGAAGCATTGGTTCGTGCGAGTCCCGGCGACAGGAGGCGGTGCACGTCAGCGATAATCATGTTGAATGGACAATGCTACAGATAGGTATGGGCAAGCCAACACGCATGCCCAGTTTGACAGGGAGGCCATGCAGGAACTGACCACGATGCAGACTCACGCTATGAGGTCAACAACAAAACAAAATAGTCAGATAAGAAGTTCAGACATCCTATTTCCATCCTCTTTTTTTCCCCTCCAGGCCGTTACTGTGGGTATCGTGAAAGACACACAGAGACATTGTATTTAGAAAAACAGCCGTGTGTGTGTGTGTGTGTGTGTGTGTGTGTGTGTGTGTGTGTGTGTGTGTGTGTGTGTGAGCACATGCATGTGAGTCCAAAGAGAGTCTGAAATTGGGGTTGCTAAAAAGTTCACTGTGCTTATGCTTGACAGATATAATATTCAGATTAAAGAGTTGAAATAACTTCTCTCTTTTACAGAAAAGATAGATTTGTATTTTTGCAAGCCTTTGATCTCATTTTTACTCACAGACAAATCTTAAATATGTCAGGGTGGCTGGAAAGTTAGACTTACCATATATAGACTGAAATATAAAAATCCAAAACATGTTACTCATTTTTGGTAGTTTTGACATCATGACATATAATCGTACCAGACTTTACTTGGTATTTGGATAAAAATTCCAACGATAAAATGAAGCTTCAATCTATTGTACTTAGGAGGAATAGAAGACAAAGTTTAGTGAGGAAGGATAAAGGGAGGAGGAGGAAAGGGTGGTGTACCCATTGACACTCTATCAAATTTGGAGATAGACCGGCTTTTTAATATTAGCAGCCAAGTTACATAATAGCCGAGTGATCCTGAAGGCTGAAATGCTGTGGTTTCAGTCTGATGGAGGAAGTAGCCTATCTGTTATAAACTGTTTCCAAAAGCAATACCTCAACATCTGTTATACAAAAACACTAAAGTAGTGTGTGTAAACATGCTGTGAAGTGATTCAAATCGCTGTGGCATCATTTTTAGTAATAATTCTGCATAAAAAACTGTTGTAGTGGACTTAATGTGCAAATCAGATCTACGTATCACTGTTATGTTGTAGTAGTCAGAGGTGGAATTAACTTCCAATACTGTACAAGGATTTCACTGTATTTAATATTACCTTTGGTTGTTAAAGACAAAAAAGGCATCAATTCAGAAACCACTTTTCATCCACGTCTGTGCTACTACATTACTGGCATTAGTTATTCATAAATGCTGCATAATTATCCTAAAGATGACCATGAGAAGAGTCCAATAAAGCCAGAGCCACTGACCAAGCAGCTGAATTACAATTAATGGGCCTTTTTGCTGTATAAATCTCTCTTAAAGTGCCTAATGCTCTCGTTGGATTTACAATGAAACAACCTGCCAGTTAAGACGCACATTTGAATAAACCTTTTAGATATAATGACCAGATACATTTGTTGTATCAGGAAGTACATCAACAAACAAAGTACTTATTCTACAAATGTTGGCAGTTCAGCACAATAAAACTTCGAATTATGACTTTTAATTGCGCTAATGCCACAGGGAAATGTAAATAAATAGCTGCCATAGTTCATTTATACTTAATGCAAAATGTACAGTAAATCACAAGCAATACAAAGCCAAATGATCAGACAGTGTTTACAGATGGTTACATGACTGTAATTTCAGAATTTGTTGGACCACCTAATGTACATTTAAACACGGACCCTCTCAAATGTTTTCATTATGTGGGTGGTGGTGACAGGAACAGAGAAAACACCAAACAGATGCCACATGTTAGAAAAAAAGTGGTTTTCTTTCCACTGAAAGAATTAGTAATATAAATTCCTAACCAATTTAGGCCTTTTGGACATATACATGTAGGTTTGCCAGATTGTGTTCACTTGCTATATACTCTGACACGTTTAGAGAACCAGTAACCAAGGCAACTTCAGGATATTTTCCCCCAAAAAAACTGTTAGAGGGACATAAATGCCATTACTATCTATGCTCTTATCAGCAGTGGACCAGAGGACACAGGCTGCCCTTCCTTGTCCCTGTGAATGCAGCCGTTTTAAGGAATCTGGGGCCACTCTGTACCATTGTGCTGTCCTACAGGAAGTGTGGTTGACTGCTCACTCCCAGCATTCACTGGGTTTCCTGTGTCAGGTTACCACATCCTGTGTTTATTTTCTTTGCTTTTTGTCTTCATCTCCTCATAGGAGAATTAAAAAAAAGAAAAGATGGCACTGCCTCTGCTATGGCTATATTGACCACTGCGTCTTTATCTCTTCAGAGGTTTATTTGTGTCACCATGAAGGATTCTGCCTTGTGCGACCTGCCAATTGACATTGCTTTCACTTCTCAAGTCTCTTACTGGCTGGCAGAAGGGACTTTTTCCTTATCCAAACCAAAAAAGACCTCAATCAATTTCAAATTAAGTAGCCCATTCAATGGGCATTGTCTTTGATAGATAAGCTTGTTACAGCTTGAGAAAAGGCTAAAGGAAAGACTTTAAAAGAATCTCTTCAAAGTGATTACTGCCCTACAGTTTGTTTTAGAGTGGTAGAAAGAAAAAAAAAGTACATCTTTGAAAAACTTAGCAGACTGTGATTGATAGAGAGCACGAATGATGTACAAAGTCTATTTTGACTGGATCAATACTGGCAAACACATTGTCTTAAGTGAGGATATTGTAACCTTTTTGCGACGTACCTGTTGAACTTCTGTTTGTGACATGGCCTTTTGTGCCTGACATTAAAATGTGCCTTTTTGGGTGGATTACATTGGCATACCTCTGAACCAAACAATCCAGTCTTTTAGTTACCACAATATAATTCATCTGAGAGGAGAATCCATCCAACAACTGTTTTGTATTCCAGAATGACCAGACTGTTCCTGCATTTGCATCTAAAGTCCACCCAGGTGACCATCCTCCACCTTGACAGGATGAGGAGAATCCAAAATTAAACTGAAAACGCAGTAGATTACATGTTTGTGTTTTGTACCATTTTTGTCTCTAGGAGAACAGTGTTAAACCAGGGAAAGCCAAAACAAGTAGTCTAAACAGAGACAAAAGGGGTCTGGAAGTCATTTCTTACTTACTGTCTATATACAGAGTCAGCGCTAGTCTTTAGATGGGGTTAAGACATGGCCAGTGTTATTAGGATTAATACAGCCAGTCAAGACACGATTGAGACAGAACTGGTGACAGATGAGGACATTAGGAAAGATTCAAAACAAACTAACTTGCTCAGCAAGCAGGAAAGTGGCAAGCATACTTTGAAAAGTCTTTTCAAAGGTCTGGGTTTATTATTATTATTATTATTAAAAAAAAAAAAAAAAAAAAAAAAAAACTTCTTCATGATCCATTTCAGTATCATACTGCAATAGTTGATGTATGTGTTTCAGAGTAAAGATGGCTATTTGCAGGGATCCACTGGCCAAAGCATCTCAAACCCTTTCAGCAACAATCCTAAACAGTGCACACAGGCCTACTCGGTCACAACATGAGAGGGTAGCTGCAGAGCATTTAACATTTGAGCATGCAGGACTCCTGCTGCTTTGTGACAGAGGTCAATCACTGTAACCTCTGTGGGCTTGTATTGGTCACTGGTATGTGAGGTGGTGCACAAAACACACACACACACACACACACACACACACACACTTTCATAGGCATAATGTATTACCCAGGTCCTTTGTCTAACCAACCCAATTCACCCCCTAACCCTGAACCCTGAGCCTAACCTAAACCCAAGCTTAAAATCAAGTCTTAACCCTCAAACAGGCTTTCGAAGTTGTGAGGACCAGCTAAAATGTTTTCACTTCCCAAAAATGTTACTTTACTAGTAGAATGGTTTTGAATTTTGATAATCAACACGTAGCAAGTACAAGAACACATACACCACACACAAAAAAGATGCCACTACTGCAGTGCAGACAGTACCTATAATCCTCACTGTAGGTCTAAACTCTGTGACTCCAGTTGTTGTATAATGTCTGTTGAATAGATATGCTTCACAGAGCTTGCGCAGGCTGCTGCATCCCCCACCACCTTTTTTTTTTTTTTTTTTGGGAGTTACATTCCACACATAAAATATGCAACCCAAAAAAGCTTCTGGGCCCCCTAAGAAATAAAGAGGACGTTACTGTGGTAACGGTGAACAACAACAGCACACAACATCCCTCTGGACAGCACACTGCAGGAGGCCTTAACACAGGTGCAATTTTCTTTCAAAACGTTTAGAAAGAACATACACAATTATTTTCAAATTATAAAGATTAATAGCAAATATGTGTCCTTTTTTTCCACAGGCTTTTGTGACTTTTACCACTCCAATGTCTTCATCTCAGGAATATGTGATTCATCAGTGACCTTTGCTTGGGAATGTAATGTACAATGAATTATTATCAAAACAAAAAAAAAAAAAAGTCTTAATGTGATATCTTCAAACTTCACAGGTAAAAACAGCCATTGGCAGCCAATGAGTAAAAAAGTGGCAAGTGTCTCTGATGTGATAATAAAAGGAGATTCTCTGATGGAAATGTGAATGATAAAGGGATACAGAGCGAGAGTGGGAGGCATGTATGAGGATGTGTTAGTGGTTCAGAGTGTGGGTCCAGTTGCCACAAAACACTTGATTAGTCTAATTAAAAGACCCTGGCAGGATCCTCTCGGAACACAGGGACTCAGGCCACGTGCCAAGACTGCACTCACCTCCCCTCTCTCGCACACAGACAGAAAGGGCCATTAGCCAGAGCAACACAAACACAAAAAAAGAAATTTCTGAGGGAAGTTCTGGGCAAATTCTCAAGACATTCTGCCTTGTGATCCAGCAAAAACAAGGCAGCAAACTGTATTTGAAGCGCAGCAGAGACTCAAAGTCACAAATGTATCTTCTGTGCCTGACTACTAGATCTCCTGTTTGTTCTCAAGAGTCTACAAACTGCATTGAGAGTTCCCTTGACAGAGAGCTCTGAGTGCTAAAGTGAGTCATGTTTGGCAGCTCCTGGAAGGAAAAACAGTCTTTTGGAGCACTACTGTAAGTATGAATCAACTTATGCATGTAGAAGGACTGCCAGGATTTAATGCGTTGCACATTGCTGGAGCATGCAAACACATACGTATGTACTGTTTCCTAGCATGCACATACACAGAGACACTACACACTCACATACAAACAGCTCTGAATGTTTGTGTAAGTGTTTTCCCCAAAATAGACACGCCAAGGTTGCTCCAACACAAGGATATAATCTACAAAACAACCTAAGACAGCACTGGACGTCATGTGTGTTATCAAGGATTCCGACATTTTTACTATTGCAAAAAGTAACCACTCGGGAATTTCAACTTCGTTTGTGTGACTGATTGGAATTAGGACATCACAGGAGAGGATATGAAAATATTTTGGCCTTTTTATGTTAGGAAAAGTTAAAAATTAATCAAATAACAATTGTTATCCCAAATTGTCCATCTTTAAATTTAACTGAATAACACAGGAACCAATTAGGAACTAAAAGGAGTGAAACTAATCATCGTGTTCTAATGAACAAGCTGAGAAAAATGCTATCATATATGCGAAACAATTTATTAGAATATGAGTGGATTCTATATTGATCCATTCAGAAACAGAAAATTCAAGTGGTAGAGTGGTAACTATACACTTATGTGATAAGTACTTTGATGTCCATTCTCTGCAAATCCACATTGAAAGATTTACGGTACAACTTTACAGTTTTGAAACTCATGGGAATTAAGGGTTGGAAGCATTTTTACTGGATGAATCAAATTTTATGGGTCATTGTTCAGTCTTGGTTAATGTGTACTGTTTTTTATTATTGTGTTTTCATGTGAGGTGAACTGTCAAGCTCTAGCACTGCCCATCAAAGTCACACTGTACGAATGTGCTGCAGACAAGAAACAAGCAGGTAATGGGACAGCTTCACCCTGTTCAAATTCAATGCCCTAAAAAATGCTAGACAACAGACCGAGATGTTAGGATTTTGGGAGCAACACCTCTGTGGAAGCATCACTCAGCCTATAAAAGCTCTCTCTCTTTCTACTGAAAGACAAAGGTAAACATAAAATTGACACTATAATAAATATGAAATGCTTATTTTGAAAAAAAAAAATAAATAAATGCATCCATAATTGAATGTCAAGCTCAAGCTTTGGGTAGGTCAATATTATTGTGTTCATTACAGACACACTTCAATATTGTGGTAAATCCAAATCCTTCAACCTTCACAAAAAAAAAAAACAAGCAACCACACAAACAAACAATATGCAATGCATAAGTGCCTTCGTCCATGTTAGGTTATCTTTCTCAGCAAATTTGGCTGACAAAAGTTGAATGAAGGAAAAGACCATAGACAGACAGAGAAGGCACCAGAAGTGGGGAGCGAAGCATGAACACTGTTAAGTCACTGGAACAACAAATAAACAAACACTTTCCCTTCTCCAACGGCCTGACTGTGTAGGGTGGGAGTAAACCTGTCAGCGATTGTTAACACATTTGTCCAGGCTTCCTCTAGGCCGTTTACTTAGCGACTGAAGGAGGCTCAGCACCAAAGATTTATGACTCCTGGGAAAGAAAAGGAAGTGTGTTATTGATAAGTTGCAAAGAGAATGCGAGGGCATCCACTGCAGTAATTAGAGGATGAACTTGCAGCCCATTGATCGAAGGGAGCTACATACACACCAAACATCTTGTCCTGTCACACCCTGAACTCAGTGGAGTCCAGTGACCTCACTTTTAGCCTAGGATAGAGGTGCATCACTGTAGGTAGATTTTCTTTTATTATGTGAGTGGAAAGGTTTGTCAAGAAATTAGTGTGTTAAGCAGGCATTGTCTCAGGTCTTAACTCTCAAGAGTGCATTTTCATGTGTGCAAGCACACTGCCCGTGTGTATACACGTGGGTGGTGGGGAGAGGGAGTTCCACTTTTGTGGAAACCTAGTATTATCTTAGCATTCTCCAACGTTTCCAGTGACCACAGGCTTGGAGGGCAGCCCATTCCTTCTAGACACTGCTGAATGGGACCCACTATTGTTTGGCTTGGCTGCATTTTACTGTGCTTTCAATGATGCACAGAGGAGGGGTCAATGACAGCACTGCAGAAGTCTGGAGATGAACAGAGAAAAAGAAGTAAAGCTACATCATCTTGCTTGCAATTCCCCCTCATTAGAACGTATGGGGATAAAACAGAGCTGTGTTTAAATTTTGTTTCTTTTATTTTTCTCATTCTTCATTTGGTATCAACAATAAGTCTTAGCTTATATATAGGGAATATGGAGGCAAAGTCAGCAGCTGAAACTTATTGTTGTGTTCCCTAAAGCATTCCTGAGTTGTCAACGTAACACTCACATGGATGGCAGGACCCATGGTTTCCAACTAGGACATTGCCCAACGCATGTCAGATCTTCCACAGGTTTGCCTTTTTCACATCATGAATGCCGGTTGTCATGTGTTCTCCAGGTAAGGAACATACATATACCAGACCACCCACATAATTTAGAAGAAAATGTGATTCATTAGTACAGCCCACTTTCTTCCATTGCTCATCAGTCCAGTTCTGATGCTCACGTGCCCATTGTTAACATTTTCGTCAGTGGGCACCCTGATAGGCCTCCGGTTATGGAGCCCCATACAACAAATTGTGTGCATTGCAGATTCAGACACCTTTTTGTCAGAGCCATTTTTTTTCCTTTAGCAATTTGAACTACAGCAACTCTTCATTTGGAACCACTTGGGTCAACCTTTGCTCCCCATGTGCATCAATGAGCCTCTGCTGCCAACATTTCTGTATGTTCATTATTTAATATCATGCAGAGGATCTGTTAAAACTGTAAATTTGTGTTTTCATAATGGAATTACATTGGAATATCTATATATAAAAAAAAAAGACTTTGCAAAGAGCTTGCAGTATACTTAACCTATACAATAGGAGTTACAAGGTGAAATGTTCCATTGCCTGGAGAGCGTGAGTAGTTCACCATAAATAACAGTAAATAACTTCTGGGACACAAACCAACGTGAATCCTTTTGTTCCCCACAGTCAACATTTTAATAGTGCAGCGCTCCGATGACAGGAGCTGGTCTGGAAATCTGAGTCCTTCCATCTCATTAATAGTAGATAATGGTAATGGTGTCCTGTCTCCAGACCTTTATGCCACACGGATCTCGGCCTCTGACAAACCCAGTGTCCACTGTCAGCACCTGCCTATGTTGTTCTTCTTTTTTATTAAAACCTGCCTATACCATTCCTCTTTTTATAACAACCGGCTATGCTGTTTTATGTATATATGTATTATATATATTATGTCTGATATGTTTGTAAATCTATGATTGTATTTTGTTTGTATTTCTATGATTCTATTGTATTTGTTTCTCCCTCTCTTGCTCTCTCTTTATTCTCTCTGTCCTGTCTCCCTCTTCTTTTCCTTCTTTACCCAGCTGACTTTGAGCAGGATGGTTCCTCCTTGTAATCCTGGTCCGGCTCAAGGTTTCTTCCTGTTAAAAGGGATTTTTCATTGCCACTGTGCTTACCTGGGGGTTCAGGCTCTAGGTTTCTGCCTCTCTAAAGCACCTAGAGACAATTTTTATTGTAAAATATAAATAAAATTGAACTGAACTGAATAAACTCTATTCAGAACTGGAGGTCTTGAATAACCCTTACCATAGTTTTTGTCATTCAAATTTATTCTGACCAATGGTACACCTGTTTTACAAGTTGGCTGACCATGACTTTGCCTCATGCCATCCTCCAGCAGAACCATAGGAGCAATCCACAGAGTCGGACAAACCTTTTAAAGCAACTGAGATATGCTTATACATGAACATAGCATTTTGTGCAGGTAAACCCAAGCCTTGAATCCACCCTGAATAACAGATCTCACTAACAGCACAAACTAGAGTGCAATAGTCTTCCTTTTGCTAAACACACCAACCCCCACACTCTGCACCTCCCGTTCATGTCCGCTTTTCCCTCCTCCTCCACCCAGGTGAGTGTTGCTTAAGCTGCAGCAGCAGTGGAATTACACAGGCAAGATGAAGAAAGCGCACAATTATCTTCAATATCTGTCAGACACATGACAGTAAGAGCCTCCGCCCCGCCACACACACACACACACACACAAGCAAAAAGAAAGTACAAAGAATGGGGGTGTGCTGCTCTTTTGATTGTTCAGACACAGAAATTGTCTCTCTCGATCTGTCTCTCCTCCACCCCACCCCCCTTCTTTCTCTCAAATGTCTGCTCATTACCCACCATATTTGCATACAGGGTGCCAAAGAGCACACACTGATGTGGAGACAACTAAAATAAAACCATTAGAACAATACTAATCACTAATGCGTTTGTGTGTATGTGTCTACATATATGCAGTTGTGACAAAAACAGAGGAAAGCATTTAATCTATAATTATTAAGAATTGTTAAAAAAGTCAGGTGGATAAAGATTTGGCTGCAATTAATATTTGGTGTTTTTTTTACATAATCAAATTAGTCATTATTTTAGTTGCTTTATCTGTGAGACAATGTATGTTTTGGAGCCATGGTTTCAAATAGAAATCAAAAGCAAAGTATCGATATCTCAATATGCGACGCAAAAGTGCAAAAAGTTCCTGAATCTTGTATTGTCACAAAAAATCTGCTTCCGATGATTCCCTGCTCTAATCCTAAGTGTACTAAGTTATTAATCTCATCCAAGTTTTCATGTGTCCTCAGGGCTCTTTTCCTTCCAGAGAGGCCAGCTTTTTATCCTCTAGGTTGAGATGCATAACTGACATGAGCTGAAGCATGCAGACAAGGACTAATTCAGGTGGACCCTATCTGCAGGGCTGTGAGGAGGTAAGTACCGGCCATATCGGTACCTTACCCCGGGTAAGACCTGCAAGAAAGAAGCTTTCAGGGCAAGGAAGGTCAATGAAAGACCTCCATGTGACAGAGAATGGATTATGTCTCCTTCCCTTGCAGCGCACTGATAACTGCATCAGCTTTAAGGACCTCCTCAGGGTCTGTGCAGGTAAGTCAAGCTATCTGGAGTTAGTGACTTGTTCACTCACTTATTCTGGATTGGCTGCATTTCAGATGCAAGCAAATTTAGCACTGAATCAAACCGATGGGAATGAAGGACACATTCAGTATGGAGGAAGTGGAAAGCAATTGGCTGAGGAACAACAAAGTGTGCTAATGTTAACCTTTGAAGGACTAGCATTTCGAAGAGGAGGGTGAATGGGGATGTGTGATAATAGTGTGCACTTGATCACACCATTACCTCGAATTAGAGATAATTAGCCACGGTAAACTGGGCATGAAACATGCCTATGATGTCAGGCCCAGAAGGCATGCTGTGGTACCTTTTACCGCCCGGTGGCTGATTTTTGGGCAAACACAAATGTTGCTCGTAGCACAGTGAGGAAGTGATAAAAAGAGTGGGCTCTGTTGGCTGGTAGCAAACTGGGAGTAATTATCAAAGAGAGCTTATAATCAAACAACCGGATCGCAAACATGGACAATAAAACCCCTTTGGCTTACATCCAGAAGTTGTTTTATCCAATTAAGTAAATGGCTGCTGTGTGGAGGATTGACATAATGTTGAGGGGAGGGGGGCTGAAGCAATAAACAAATGAAGCCCTACAATCATGTATACATTGCAGAGGAAATTGGTCAAGAGTTTATTTTCCAGTTATTATTTTCCCAGTGTTTTCAGTATAAATTAGCTTAATAAATAAATAAATAAATAAACTGATAATAAAATCCTGCTTAGAATTCTAATGATTTGGCTGATGTACAACAACAGTAAAAAAGTATTTTTTAGAGAATTGCCCTCTTGAGAGAAATTTATTGTTTAATTTGTTGTAAAGGCTTGGTTATGCACAAAATAATATTAGGTCTGGTTGAGACCTGTTAAAAAAATTCAAATAGCCAAAAGTTACAGTTTAACAGTCTTTTAATTTGATTTACGGTAGATAAAAATAGCCAACAACCATAAAACTGCTGAGTAATAAGAGGTAAACCAGTGACTGCAGCTCTCCCTCAGAAGTGAAAGGTGGTTTTGATGTACCACAACCCCTTGTCATGCCCATTAAAGATCAGTATTCAAGCAGTGAATACGACAGCTCTCACTTTAAATAGCTTTTACCTCACTTACCTCTGTGCTTGAGTTAACTGGGAGTAAGATTGTTAAACTGTGATGAAATCCAGATACAACTGTGTGTGTGTGTGTGTGGGTGTTTGTGTGTGTGTGTGTGTGTGTGTGTGTGTGTGTGTGTCTGACCACCATGGCAGAGAGGAATGTACCATGCAGGGTAAAAAGAAGAGAGATGGTAAACCATTGGCCTTTAAGAGCACCTTAATATTGAACATCACATTCCACATCATGTTGATGCTTCAAAGGCTGCTGCACAAATCAGGGGTTCCCATTTTGTGAGTGACAAGCTTTGCACGGTGGGCTGTTGTCATGCACTTGATAACCCTGCTGCTCTTCTATGTTAAGAGCTATGCAAACAGCAATTTCAGATACCACAAGCAAGAGCGAGATATTTATGGAGAGGTTTCAGCAGAAAAACATGTGGTTAACGGATTGACATGACACCAATCAGGATGGCTGAACAAAAGCTGCAGAAAACATTTGTGCAGAGGCTTATTACAATTAACAGTCATGTTTTTAAATAGGTCGGGTGCATTGTGTGTTGGGTGGCAGCCGGAGGCAGGGACCTTGGCGGTCCAATCCCAGCTGCAGAACCTAGCTCTAGGGACGTGGTATGTCACCTCTCTGATGGGGAAGGAGCCTGAGCTGGTGCGCGAGGTTGAGAAGTTTTGACTAGATATAGTAGGCCTCACCTCGACGCATAGCAAGGGCTCTGGAACCAGCCTATTCGAGAGGGGTTGGACTTTCTTCCACTCTGGAGTTGCTGATGGTGAGAGGCTACGGGCAGGCGTGGCAATTTTTGTTGTCCCCCGGCTCAGTGCCTGTACATTGGAGTTTACCCCGGTGAACGAGAGGGTAGCCTCTCTCCGCTTTCGGGTCGGTGGACGGATCCTGACTGTTGTTTATGTCTATGGCCCAAGCAGCAGTTCAGCGTATCCACGCTTTTTGGAGTCCTTAGAGGGAGTAGTGGAGAATTCTCCTTCTGGGGGGTCCCTCGTCCTCCTGGGTGACTTCACTGCTCAATGTGCCTTGTTCATGAGTGAAGGAAGAATGGAGCGGGAGATTGACAGGTAGATCGGTGCGGCGTCTGCAGTAATGCGGACTCTGCACCGATCCGATTTACCGGTCGGTCTTCGCTCCTACCCTCACCTATGGTCATGAGCTTTGGGTAGTGACCAAAAGAATGAGATCGCGGGTACAAGCGGCCGAAATGTGTTTCCTCCATAGGGTGGTTGGGCTCTCTCTTAGAGATAGGATGAGAAGCTCTGCCATCCAGAAGGAGCTCGGAGTAGAGCCGCTGCTCCTCCACGTTGAGAGGAACCAGATGAGGTGGTTTGGGCATCTAGCCAAGATGCCAGACGCCTCCCTTGTGGGGCGTTCAGGGCACGTCCCTCCGGTAGGAGGCCCCCGGGAAGACCCAGGACATGCTGGAGAGACTACGTCTCTCTGGCCTGGGAACGCCTTGGGATCCCCCTGGAAGAGCTGGATGAAGTAGCTAGGGAGAGGGAAGTCTGGGCCTCCCTGCTTAGGCTGCTGCCCCCGCGACCTGACCCGAAGAGGATGGATGGATGGATGGATGGATGGTTTTTAAATAAGGCACCAGTGGTTGTGGATATAATCTGGGTTTATATTATCTGATAGCTCATTTGCATGCACAACATCTGTACCTACATAAACTTTATAAGTACATCTGGTTGAAAAAGTCACTCTCAAATGAAGAAGACTTCATGGGTGAAATCAGTGAGAGGTTTACAGTTCTCAGCTACCCGACAGACAACGCAAAACATGTTTCACCAAAATTACACCTGGGCAGGTGTACCTGGTTAATTTGAATATGCTGCTACAAGAATCCATGACCTATATGACAATGAAAAAACAACTTCTAAACTCTGCGCCCCCCCCCCCCCCTTCCCACACACACACACACACACACGCACGCACACACACATCTCAGTGAGATTATGTGATTTCTAGAAAACTAGAAAAACCATGACCAAGGCAGCTGTAAATGTTCAGATTCACTGGGTTCACACCGATGAGATTCATTTTTAATTTTGTATTTCTGGAATTCTGACAAAATAGTAATGATTATTATGATGTTGTATGTAAAATAGTTTAAACAAGCAGTCTGTAAGTTAGGCATTGTATCTCACCCAAGAAAATGTATTTTAAACATATTTTAATGTTAGTTTTAGACTCAGGTCAACAGTCCTTACCATCGTACCATTCCAAATCCTCAAACACGTTTGGTGTGTTGTGAAATAACGGACTTTAAGGTGAAGTAAACATCTGTTAATACAAAACAATCAGCTGACACAGGACACAAAAAAGTCTAATGAAAATCATGTTCACAAATAAACTACATATATACATATGACTTAGACAGGTTTATGTTATGTCTTACTGAAACTCCCTGTGGTAATATAATGAATAGGTCAAGAAAGAAAATATAGTGTACAATGTATAGCATCCATACATTTCTGTGTGTCTGTGCATGTCCATGTGTCACAACACTTGCACAAATATGTGCTCTCAGTGAGAGGCACACAATGACTCTTCACACTTCCACCATGCAACTCCTCCAGTAATGAACTCCAATATTATTTTCGGCCTCTATACTGAGAATGTGGCAGTTTCAATCTTTTCTGCACAAACATAATGCTTTCTGCAGCCCTCCCAGCCCAGGAGACTCAGGTGTGAGGTGCTGGCTATGTGTGCATGTAAAGGGCATGTCCTACATGAGCAGACACATACAGGGCTTCTCAATTGCGCAGTGGCCTCTATCCCCAAAGGGCCGCTAGAGGCAAACACAAGATCACCAAGAATGGTGTTTCCTGTAAACACCTCAGTGTTACAGTGCATGTGTTAAGCACATGTGTGCACAAAGTGCCTTGCGTTCTGGAAATTAAATAGTTTATTGAACATTTGAATGACAGCGACGTGATTTATTATTATTATTATTATTATTATTATTATTATTATTATTATTACTAGCAGTAGCACCAGTAGTAGCAGTAGTAGTATAGTTAGTAGTAGTAGTGGTAGTAGTAGTGTGTTAGGATCATATTCACTACCTAACTGAACTCATTTGAAGAAAATGCTGAAATGAAAATGAAAAGCCCATAAACTGACTACTGAGCTGCACAGCCTTTTCTCCAGGTCCTGACATAACTGTGGCTGCATTCTGCACAAAAGAAAAGCTGGATTTATCATCTGATGCCATCACTCACGCATTTGGTCCCTGCAGAAGCTTTTTTGAGCTTTGATTTGGGTTCACTGCTCACCCCTGTCATTTTGCTGCCACACATGAGCCACAAAATGCAATTTTGGTTGTAGCAGAGGAAGCCATGGTGGAACAGAGATGAAGGATTAAGTGGCAACAACCACAGCCAAACATGATAAGTTTGAGGCTGTCAAACAAACAAATTCTAAAACAAACCGGTTTTCTCTCTTAGTGACAGAATTATACTATGAAACACTGCTAACACAAATTTATTAGAGTTAATATTTAACAGAATCTACCTTAGTGTCGTGCACTATGACAGCTGTTGATGTATTGCAAATTTGGTACTGTGCAAGTGGCTTCTATCCAGGCTAGCACTGAGTTTTTCTACAAAAGACTGTGTTGATCTGGGTGGAGTGGCCCTAAAAAGGGTGTGTTGGTTGCAATTTTGGTGACATATTTCAGGAAAACGTGCACTTCGGCCCAGTCAGACCAGAGGACAAAAGAGGGCTATTCTTATGTATTCAGAGTAAGAGGGCAGGGCAAGAGTACAGCAAAAAGACTTTTCTATCTCGTATATTTCTGTAGTTAGAATGTGCAAAGCAATCCAGTCGAACAGCAAATGCACCTAAAATGCAATTACAGTACATAAAAAGTACACAAAAGTGGTAGCGATTAAAAAAAAGTGTTTAGGTAAATAATATAGAGTACAACAGTGCAAAGCGACAGTAACAGTACCATCACAGCAGAACCTCTTAATGAATCAGTGGGAAGCAAATAGGCACACTTAAAGCTCCCAGGATAATTTTTTTAGTACAATATTTAGTGGTGTGTGATCATACTTTGTTCACGGGTCAGTTGGCGAGCCAGGTCAGGAAAAACTTAACCAAAAAAAAAAGACCTTTCAGGGTAAGAGAAGAAACCTGAAGTAGCACCACTGATTAGAAATCCCTCTTCCTGGAACAGACAGACATGCAATAGATGCCAGATATACAGACAACCTCCACATTAACATAAGCAGTCTATATACATGTGTGATTATCATCCTGATCATAAAGGTGATAATGATGATAAGGCTGATGACATCTACAAAGACATTAGAAACAGTAACGGCAACAGCACCGATAGCAACAACAGCAGCAGCACTAATGGAATTCCAAAAATAGATGACTGGTGAATGGGGACCGTTCAGATCCTTCCTCCTGTATTTAGTGAAAATAAACTGCATTAGTATTTAGGGGTTAACAAGCCAAGTCTAAGATTTCATTGTCTTAAAAAGAGAAATAAAATTAAGCATAAACAAGCCCTAGAAAGCACAACTGCAGCCCTTTACACACAAGAAGGGTTTGTTGGGGTTTTGAAAATGAAACACAGTAGGACATTTTGGAGAATTAGAGATATTATATAGCTCTGTATAACGTTGATATGATCACACAATGCTCAGACCAGAGCAGACATACTTCCGCAGGACAAACAGAAAATATACTTTCATCACACACATTTACTTTACATGCATGCTTCTGCCTCTTCAGGAAGTGTGTAACCATATCCCCATGCAGATTTGTAAAAGCTCCACGCATGTGCACCAGCATGTGTCTGAAATGTCATTTTTGCTTGAAATTTTCCAAATCAGCCACCACCAGCCTGAGGACAGGAACAGGAAAGATGCCCATGGCCCCTGTGCAGCAGAAAGAGTCACGCTATGATTTAGCCCTCACAGCCTGTGAGGCGTCAGCCAATCTGTGGGATGGTGGCAGTGTGAATCAGGGCCGCTGCGGCTCCCAATCCCACACATTAAGCCTGTGAATGTGTCTTTTGGATTCAGAGCTAGTGTGACTATCGAGGCTTGAGCTCTGAGGGACAGGATAGCTCCTGTTCTCCTAATGAGATACCGCAAACACATCTCCAAAAACTATTCGAAATTTGTTTATGTGTAAAGTTATATGTTTTTTTTTGTTTTTTTTTTTTGGAACACTTAGGGAACACATATTGACCATTATTTACCATGCAGAGTAAGGTCACAACAAGTGATTTGTAATAAATAATAAAGCATCAAAATATAAGTCAATACTGGTGAATGTCCATTCATTTTCTATACCTGCTTTATCCACACGTGATTCTCAGGGGTCTGCTGGAGCCTATCCCAGCTGTCAAGGGGCGAGAGGTGGGGTAAACCCTGGATAGGTCACCAGCCTATCGCAGGGGTAACACAAAGACAGAAAATCATTCATACTCACAACTGATGAATCTAAAAATGTCTAAAATGTTACTGACTTTATATTCTTTATCATCGGTTTCTAAATGAATCAAGAAAAAAGTTGCAGAAAAATTCGACGTTAACTGTTATGTATGTGTCCGGTGGTCAGGCAAACTAGGCAAGCAGAATTCATGCGCAGTAATACAACAGTAATAAATGATAAGTAATAGGTAACATTTTAGATTAGAGAACACACATTCACTAGTATTTACAGTATTTACTAGTATTTACTTATATTGATGCTTTATTATTCATTACAAATCACTTGTTGTGACCTTATTCTGCATGTTAAATAATGGTTGAATGTCCATCCATCCATCCACCCATCCATCTTCTTCCGCTTATCTGGGGTCGGGTTGCAGGGGCAGCAGCCTAAACAGGGAGGCCCAGACTTCCCTCTCTCCAGCTACTTCGTCCAGCTCTTCCGAGGGGGTCCCGAGGCATTCCCAGGCCAGCCAAGAGACATAGTCTCTCCAGCGTGGATGAAAGAGCTCCTCACCCTATCTCTAAGGGAGAGCCCAGCCACCCTATGGAGGAAGATTATTTCGGCCGCTTGTACCCGTGATCTTGTTCTTTCGGTCACTACCCAAAGTTCATGACCGTAGGTGAGTGTAGGTACGAAGATTGACTGGTAAATCGAGAGCTTCGCCTTTCGGCTCAGCTCTCTCTTCACCACAACGGATTGGTGCAGAGTCTGCATTACTGCAGACACCGCAATGATCCGCCTGTCGATCTCCCACTCCATTCTTCCCTCACTCGTAAACAAGACCCTGAGGTACTTGAACTCCTCCACTTGGGGCTGGATCTCCTCCCCGACCCGGAGGAGGCACTCCACCTTTTTCCAGCCGAGAACCATGGCCTCAGATTTGGAGGTGCTGATTCTCATCCCGGCCACTGATTCTTCATTCCCGGCTGCGAACCGATCCAGTAAGAGTTGGAGATCACGGACTAATGAAGCCAACAGGATCACATCATCTGCAAAGAGCAGAGACCCGATCCTGAGGTCACCAAACTGGACCCCCTGAACCCATGGCTGCGCCTAGAAATTCTGTCCATAAAGGTTATGAACAGAATCGGTGACAAACAGAAGCCCTGGCGGAGTCCAACCCTCACTGGAAACGAGTCCAAAATACTGCTGGCAATGCGGACCAAGCTCTTGCACCGGTCATACAGGGAGTGGACGGCCCGTATCAGGGGGCCCGACACCCCATACTCCTGGAGAACCCCCACAGAAGTCCCCGAGGGACACGGTCAAATGCCTTCTCCAAATCCACAAAACACATGTGGATTGGTTGGGCAAACTCCCATGCACCCTCAAGGACCCTGCTGAAGGTGTAGAGCTGGTCCACAGTTCCACGTCCACAACGAAAGTCGCATTGCTCCTCCTGAATCTGAGGTTCAACTATCCGGCCGACCCTAATAGACCTTACCAGGGAGGCTGAGGAGTATGATCCCCCTATAGTTGGAACACACCCTCCGGTCCCCCTTCTTAAAGAGAGGGATCATCGCCCTGGTCTGCCAATCCAGTGGGAGTGCCCCCGATGTCCATGTGACGTTGCAGAGTGGTGTCAACCACAACAACCCTACAACATCCCCAGTCTAAAGTGTTACCGTTTTTTTTTTGTGTTTGTCTTTCAAGTCAAAAGTTGGGGCCTCACATTTTGGGAGCACATGTCTAGGAGCACAGAAAGACTCAGGAGACAGGTCTTTTCAGTATTCATAAAATGATCAGCTTCAGTAAAGAATGCCATTTGCACTGTACGTGACAAAGAGGCCATTTACCTGTTTTGTATCATATGTCTTTGCTTTTATTCAGTTGCAATGGCCTCTCCTGTGCCTCTTAAAGACATGGGCATTAAACGGGCAGTCAGGGATCTATAGTTGCTGCTGGGGGAATATTTAGTCTACAACTGATGAGAGATCTGTGTTTCCACCAATCCAGAAAACCACACCACATCTTAATGAAAGGGTTTTTTTCAGGCTACTCTGTAAACCACGAATCAGGTTAACACAAACAAGTGTTACTTTGCAAGATCAATTGTGATGTGTTTCTCTCATTTCCTGGAACACAAACACATTACTTCAATGAACACGAAACAACTGCAGAGCATTTCAGGGACATGAGCAAGTGCTTCAATCTTGGTTGAGGCTCAGTGTCTAATAAGACTGAGAGCAACATGACTTCACATGTTCAAATGGTGTTCTTTAAGACGATGTTCTTTTCATGATAGCAGCGTGTTTTCATGAATCACTGCATCAACAGGCAATGTTTTATTAGGTTTATTTATTCATGGGGAAGTGGCTGTTAGGAGCTGGCTCGGATGGTGTGTGTGAAATCTAAAATGTGTACTCTGCCTTTCCACCAGAGGGCGCACCCAGTCCCAGCGGGCGACGAGCAGGTGTTGCTGATCTCCCATCAGCAACTGATATAAGCCTCCGACACCTGGCCACCGGTGTCAGATCGTCTCATCAGTTGCCTGTGGCCTCCGGAGGTTCCGCTGATCACTGTCGTTGGCGGGGTTTGGCGTGTTCCTACGGCCCTTCCTGCGTCGCCTCGTCCCGTTGAGAGGGATTCGTTTTATGTTGAAGAACTATCCTCCGTTGGAGCGCCTTTGGTTTGTGTGCAAGGCACATTCTGTTTAAGTTGGACATTAAAACTTGTTTGCTGCAATTCGTGTGGTGTCTGTTCTGTTCTGCGTTTGGATCCGGTTCCACATCGTTTCCTAACAGGACGATCTGACCACTATGGATCCAGCAGAACAGCAAAGACACGCGCTGTCCGCTCAGGGCGCTATGCTCGGCAGTCACGAGCAGGCACTGACGGTCCTGTCGCACAACGTCGCGTGTCTCACCCAGGCCGTTCATGAGCTGGTAACGCGGCCGGAGTCGCCGACGCCTCCGACTGCCGATGCGCGTTCGCGTCACCCCGACTCCTACGCTTGCGATCCCGAACCGTTTGACGGTGACCTCGAGAAGTACCGGGGGTTTATTCTGCAGTGCCGGCTCGTGTTTTCCCAGTGTCCGCGTGTGTTTAGTTCGGACGCCGCGAGGATCAATTACATCATCGGGCTACTGCGGGGAAAGGCTCTAGCCTGGGCTCAGGCGTCTTGTGCGCGCACCCATCTCAACACGCTCGCGTTCGGCGCGTTCGTTCGGCGGTTTGAGCGCGTTTTTGACCGGCCGAACCATTTGGGGGACGCGTCGGACCGGTTGTTCTCGATCCAGCAGGGCTCGCGTTCAGTGGCCGAGTATGCGGTTGAGTTCGGTACCCTGGCAGAGGAGTCCGGGTGGAACGAGCCTGCTCTGCTGAGCACGTTCCGACGCGGGCTGGGCGACTCGGTGCGTGACGCGCTCGTCGGGGGCCCGCGTCCGAAGGATGTGGAAGAATTAATAGACCGGGCAATCGAGATCGACAATCACCAGCGCGAGCGACGGCGGGAGCGATCTTTCCGGCACACCACTCCTCGATCTCCTGCACGCCAGCGAGTCATCTCTCCCCACGATCAAGCTTGTTCTCCGCCCACCACGTCAGAGTGCCGTGATGCGGAACCGATGCAGCTGGGTCGTGCGCGTCTGACCACGGAGAAGAGGCGGAGACGTCGCAACGCTGGGGCCTGCCTGTATTGTGGACAGACAGGTCATTACATTGCCAGCTGCCCCGTGCGGCCAAAAGAGTAGGCTCGTCAGCACAGGCAGGCGCACTGACGAGCGATTCCCCATCCTGTCGTCTTTTGCGGGTGAGTTTGTCGGGTACGCTGTTTTGGGCTCATGAGTCGTTGCCGTTGCCGTTGTCTCTGTGGGTGGACTCGGGCGCGGACGACTCGTTCATAGATGCGAACTTGGCAAAACAGGCGGGGCTCCCCTTGGTGGAGCTTCCGGAACCCATAGATGGACGTACTTTAGCTCGGGTCACGCAGAGCACCGCCCCGCTTACGCTGGTGGTTTCGGGAAATCACCGTGAGCAGATCCGGTTCCTCCTGATCCCATCGTCCTCTGCCCCCGCGGTTCTCGGCTTCCCCTGGTTGGCCCTCCATAATCCCCAGATCGACTGGGCGTCTGGTTCCCTGATGGGCTGGAGTGCAGCGTGTCATGCCCGCTGCTTGCGTTCCGCCCCGCCGCCTGCGCCTTCGACCCCTAGCTCTCCACCGGCCGTTCCCGACCTTACCGCGGTTCCCGAGGTCTATCATGACCTCAGCGGCGTGTTCTCCAAACATCGTGCCTGTTCTCTTCCTCCCCACCGCCCATACGATTGTGCCATTGACCTGCTCCCTGGGTCTCCGCTCCCTTCCAGCCGACTCTATAGCATCTCTCAGCCAGAGCAAGAGGCAATGGAGAGATACCTGAGCGAGTCCCTAGGGATGGGACTAATCCGCCCGTCCTCGTCCCCGGTTGCGGCCGGGTTTTTCTTTGTAAAAAAGAAGGATGGGTCGCTGCGCCCGTGCATTGATTACCGGGGCCTCAACGCCATCACCTCAAGGAATAAATACCCACTACCACTCATTAACGCGGTGTTCGCGCCTCTCCACCGAGCACGTGTCTTTACCAAATTAGACCTGAGGAACGCCTACCACCTTGTCCGCATCCGCCAGGGTGACGAATGGAAGACCGCCTTCAACACACCGCTTGGTCACTTTGAGTATCTGGTGATTCCATTTGGACTAACGAACGCTCCGGCTGTTTTCCAGGCGCTGGTCAATGATGTGCTCCGGGACATGTTGAACAAGTTCCTCTTTGTGTGCATTGATGACATTCTCATCTTTTCAGAGTCAGAGGAGGAACACGTGCAGCATGTTCGGCTGGTACTGAGACGCCTACTCGAGAACAGTCTCTTTGTGAAAGCGGAGAAGTGTGAGTTCCACGTGCCCTCGGTCTCATTTTTAGGCTTCGTGGTAGGGGGAGGACAGCTAGCTCCCCACCCAGCTAAGGTGCAAGCAGTGGTGGACTGGCCCACTCCGTCATCGCGCAAACAGCTCCAACGATTCCTGGGTTTCGCAAACTTCTACCGCCGGTTTGTCCGGGACTACAGTAAGGTGGCCGCCCCACTAACCAGGCTCACCTCTGTGGCTCGGGCATTCTTGTGGACAGAGGAGGCAGAAGCAGCGTTCACCAAGCTAAAGGTACTGTTCACTACGGCGCCAGTACTCTCTCATCCAGATCCAGGTCGCCAGTTCACGGTGGAGGTCGACTCCTCGGAGGTCGGAGTGGGAGCAGTGCTCTCGCAACGGAGCGAGGGTGACCAGAAACTGCACCCGTGCGCATTCTTCAGCCGTCGGATGACCACAGCCAAGAGGAACTATGACATGGGCAACCGAGAACTCTTGGCCGTGGTGTTGGCACTCCAGGAGTGGCGACACTGGCTGGAGGGGTCCGCACAACCGTTTGTGGTGTGGACGGACCACAAGAACCTGGCCTACTTACGGAGTGCTAAGCGGCTGAACCCAAGGCAGGCGCGGTGGGCGCTCTTTCTCAGCCGTTTTGCTTTCACGCTCACGTATCGGCCGGGTTCTAAGAACGTCAAGCCGGATGCATTATCCCGGCAGTTTGCCACGGACCAGCCTGATCCGGAACCTGAGGCCATTCTTCCTCCCTCTTGCATCCTGGGGGCTGTCGTCTGGCCAATAGAGGAGAGGGTTCGCGAGGCTCTGCGCTCATCACCCGATCCAGGCGGCTCACCTCACAACATTCTGTTTGTTCCAGGCCCCGTCCGTTCGGAGGTACTACAGTGGGGACACGCATCAAGGCTGGCATGTCATCCAGGACTGAGATGTACGCTGCACCTCCTGAGGCAGCGCTTCTGGTGGCCATCTATGGCCCGTGATGCAAGGGCCTTCATTGCGGCCTGCTCCGTGTCCGCACGGGGGAAGTCGTCGCACCAGCCGCCCGCCGGTCTCCTGAACCCTCTACCCGTCCCACGGCGCCCTTGGTCCCATATTGCAGTGGACTTCATCACGGGACTACCCCCGTCCAGGGGGAACACGGCCATCCTGACCATCGTTGATCGGTTCTCGAAGGCGGCGCACCTGGTACCACTGCCTAAGCTCCCCTCCGCAGCAGAAACAGGAGACCTGCTTATCTTCCGGCTGCACGGCATCCCCAGGGATATCGTCTCCGACCGAGGACCGCAGTTCACCTCGCGAGTCTGGCGAGCCTTCTGCACTGCCCTTGGTGCTACGGTGAGTCTCTCATCCGGCTACCACCCCCAGTCCAATGGCCAGACGGAACGCACCAACCAGAGTGTGGAGAACGCACTCAGATGCGTCACGGCTAGTCAACCCTTGACCTGGAGCTCCTGGTTGCCGTGGGTAGAGTATGCCCACAACACCTTGGTCTCGGCCTCTACTGCAAACCCATATATCACTATTGCATATTGTGGTGAAATAGTGGGTTGGTGCATCCCATCCATCATCCAAGATGTTGTTGCAGTGGAGTAGAAGAACTCTAGAAATTGATGCTGAGATCTGGGCCCACCAGAGAGCTATGTAGATAAAACGGATGATGCCATGTTAGTTTGCTGGGTGTTACTCAACTCTACTCTTCTTTTTCATGCACTTTCAGAGTTCTCAGGAGCCAGTGCCACAGTACAAATAGCAAGGAGCTCTGTGCACACAAAAACACACTACCCCCACCATATTAACTCTTTGACTAGTGGTACCAATAGAGCTATACATTTAAGAAATATTAAAAAATCTATATGCTGCTACTAAGACCTGTTTCATATAAATCAGCAACTTTCTGTTGGTCCATTTGCAGGTTTCCATATGTGAAATGGAGAAAACAATCTAAAGTTCTTGGCCAGGTACACAGTAAGAATGCCTGCCTGAGCCTCCTGACTTATCCACACCACCGTAAAACAAACAGCAAAAAACCTTACTGAAACATTTAGTCACTTTGAGGGAACTATTTCTGAGAATGATGAGGAGCAGCTATTATTGGCACAGTGGTTTGTCCTTGCACCTGTTTGGTGTGGCATTGATGGAATGGGAGGTGTGTGGGTGTGTTTGTATGTGTGTGTGTGTGTGTGTGTGTGTCAGTGTGTGTGTAAATGCTACATAGTGTGGAACAAATTTCACATTTCTTTAACAAAGTGAGAATTAGTTGGAAAAGTGAGGAAACCGTCCTCACAATTTCAAAGTGTTATGTTTCAGAATATAGTTTAGGTAAATGTTAGAGTAAAAGTTAGGGTTAGGGGTTGGGTAATGCATGTCCATTAAAGTCCTCACAAAGGTAGTTGTATATGTACAGATGTGCATTCTGCAATTTCACACATACACACAGACTCACACAAGTTACACTGCAATCAGACGTCACCACAGGATCCAGGATCCACAGGATCTAATGATCGCCACAGAGCGTGCTAATTAACACTGACTAGAGCTCATAAGCGTGCTCTCCCTGCCAACAAATCAGCTCAGCGCATATGCCATGAAAAAAGAGGGCGGCTAAAATTCTGTTCATTTAATGGAAAGAAATATTGTTGACTAGATACATAAGCAGCACACTGAGAAATCATTCTCTTTTATTAAGGGTGTAAACAGAACCATACAACACAAAACTTGGAGGGAATGCTGTCCTTATTCACTGTGCCCTTCAGCTGTTTTCCCTCCGTGCTGCAGTAAACAGCGTCATTATTTATATCAGCACTGCATATGAGGGTGTGTACATAAGATGAGAACGCGCGCTGTTAGTGGCACTCAAATTCAAACAGACACTCACAGCACAAGCGCTGATTTCCTTTGAGATGTCAGCGATCTGGACAGTTTGGTGGAGCCATTGTTCCGAAGGGCTCATATTCTTTACCAAGGAGGGTGTTGGGGGCTTTGTTGTTGTAAACAGTATGAATATTTAATCCAGCCCAAGATTCCAAACTGGTAATGAATTTGTCTCAGCAGCCAGCTTCTCTGGGGAAGGAGGCCTGTGATTGCTGTTGCTAAGTTTCAGCAATGCCTGCCTTCTGGAGGAATGGTCCTTTCACACCCCAAACTATTTTAACACGCATATGTGTGTGTGTGTGTGTGTGTGTGCGTGTGTGTGTGTGTGTGTGCGTGTGTGTTAGTGTGTGTATGGGTGTGTGTATGTGTGTGTACACATATATTACACAATAGTATATATGGGCTGTGTTAATTGCAAGTGTTGCACAAAGACACGACATTTTTCCATTAACTCACCCTCTTCCTATTAAGTCTCTTTCTTTATTTAAGTGATTTTAAGAGTGGGTCTATGTTTGCCCTTTTCTAGCTTGCTTTTTTTTTCTTTACAGTGGATCTATATCTTCGATTCTACACCCAGAGACTGTCACTCATTTTATCAGTTTAAAGCTTACTTCTTTAATAATGTCAATTCCCAGCCTTGGACATTGACCTAAAGGAACACCTCCACCCAGGCCCCAATAAACTGCTTCCCACACAATGACTCCAATGGCCAAAAGTAAGCCTCTTGTGTCACAAAAAGTTTAAATAAAAGCGATGTATATGGTATGTCAAGGGTTAAATCAAAGTGTTGCTTTTTTCAGTAAAATACAGCAGTGAAATTTTCCTCATCCTCCTTTTTTCTTGCCCTCCTGAAGCGATTAAATTGCTGATTGATTTTTGTATCTCAGCTCAATTCTTTGCCCCCTACTCTCCATCTCTTGCCATTGATCCTCACAAGGCTGCTGACTCCAAAGTCAGAGGACCCATCCTCTCTGGCCTCCGGAAATGAACTTGTTAGATGGGCTGTACGATTTATTGCTCATGAGGCCAGGGTGTCTCTTTATGGATGTCTTTGGGGATTTATGTGTGTGTGTGTGTTTTCTTGTACTTGCTATATACTGAGTACCAAAATACTCATACTACTAGCAAAGTGAGGACATTTTAGTTGGTAATCACAACTTTAAAGGTCTGTTTGAGGGTTAAGACTTGGTTTAGGATTGGCTCTAGGTTAGGGTTAGGGGGTTAGTTGTGATGGTTAGGGTAAGGGGCTGGGTAATACATTACCTCAATGAATGTCCTCAAAAAGAGAACAAGCAAGAAAAAGTACAAGCATGTGCATGTGTGTGAGAGAGAGGAGAGAGAAAGAGACAGAAAGAGAGCCAGTGATGGTTTCACTGGACTTTTAATTTAATGTGCGTCTGCATTTCTTGTGTGTGTGTGTGTGTGTGTGTGTGTGTGTGTGTTTGTACACATGAGCAAGCAAAGTGTTGAATTTATACCAGCATGTGTTTGTGTGTCTGCATGTATAGACATTATTTACATTTTACAGCACTGTTATGTTATGCTACCCAAGCTGGCAATATGATTGCACTAGTTCAGTTTGTGCTTAACTTTCACCAATTTGATCTTTTGATGTTGCCGATCCAGAAATATAAAGTTTGATCAGCTGTCTTGTGTTGCTGTAAGATTTTTGAGGTTTCGTCTTGGAGTGTGTTACTTCTTCATCTGCTCCATCTACCTGTGTGTGACATGCGACACTCTCCTGCAGCCTCCGCTGACATGTTGATTCAGGCCCACTTGAAAGCCCTGTTTTCCCACTGTTATTTACTCCAGTCATAAATCTTTACAATGTCGTAAAAAACCTGTTTTACACACTTGTATTATACAGCATCAGCAGACAGGCATGCGTCAGGCAATGGCAGAAGTGGAGAGGAGTGGAGTGGAGTGGAGTGGAATGGAGTTGAGCGTTGGACTTGCCACTTCTCTCCCTGAAAGCACATACAATGTAATGGCAGCAGAAGGACCTTGAGATTACTTGAAAGGGTGCTCCAACAGAATTAACAGACTGCTCTCCCTCAACTTTGTTGTCATCTCATCAGTGGACTTTGACACTTATTCATTGCTTTCTTTTGGCCTTTTTTAGCATGAATGTTGTCAATAAGGGTATCAGGGCACTTTCGAACCGGAGCTTTATGGTCCACTTTAAAGTTTGATTCCCAGTCTGCTTCATTTGGGAAAGTGTGGAAAGTGTGGAAGCTCATCTGAACTGCTATGGTCCAACAAGGGAACTTTGGTCTGTGTAAAAATGTGTATCCCATCTGTCTGTGTAGATTCTCACTCATCCAGGTCATAGCTATCCAAAGTTAGAGCTGTCTGTGTGCAACTAAGCTGTAAGGTGCCTTACAGTCCAGTTGCACTTTGGGTGTATCCCATCTTACTTGCAAGTGAACCCTGGTACGGTTCACTTAAGTGTGAATGCAAACAGACTATCCAGCAAACGATAAAGAGGAAGCAAATAAAAGCAAGGAAGTGACATGGAGTACAAAGCATTTTGGCAAGGAAAAACAAATCCAACAGTGCAAACAACATAATATTTATGCGGTCTGGAGGTTTTTGGTTTTTACTTTGGTGTTAGAACCTTCCTAGTCTTCAAAAGAACATGCGAGGCAGTGAGCTGTCCTATTTTCTCACTAAACAATTTAAAAAACTCATTGTTCTTGTCTGTAACCACAGATATAGTCCTCTGACCATGCAATAATATTCGCCTGCACCTCCTTTCTACTTCATATCTGCCAGTCTTCTTCAGACTCCCTGTCCATTGTTTGTTTTTGTGGTGAACAAACTTCCTGAAGGGCATGGAGTTCCATGTTCTGTCCTGGACAGTCAAAGAGACAGATTTTGTCACTGTATGTGATGTAATTGACAGTTTCGTCAGCTTTCAAAGTGTAGTGTGAAAATGAACTAAACCAAAGGGAGGTATGATTTCTTTTTTTTTTCCTCTCCAAATCCAACCAAATCTCCCGTTATCCTGGTGTGAAAGTACCCAAAAGCACATCATTCCCAAGATCCAGTCCAAATTTACAAAATCACACTACAATCAATACAATTTTGATATCATACAACTTCTTATGGTCCTGATTTAAAAAGATATGATGTCATAATGTCACATTTCAAAGGTATACAGTTGTCCAAACAGTAACTGTAGCTTTGTCTTTTTCTATGTAATAAGATGGAAAAACATCAGTATTTGATATATATCAAAACAATTAACCATTACACACATAATAATAATAATAATAATAATAATAATAATAATAATAATAATAATAATAATAATAATAATAATAATAATAATAATTGTATTATCCAACCAAAAGTCCCAAAACATCTCAGGCAGTGTGAATACAGAACATGTGATACAGGTAGTGAAGACATCATGCAAAAGGTTTATGTCCTGTGTTCTCAAAGGTCCATTCACATCTGTGTAAATCATTCGGCTTGTATACAGCTGAGGTCTTTATCTCATTAGACAACATATGCTTTGCTTGTTCCGACCAGCATTTTCATTGCCGCCAACCCCAGGCTTTCAACCCTGCTCTGGTACTCTGAAGTTACTTCCCACATGGCCAAGTCACACCAGAGGTAATAAGCACTTAATTTAGAGTGGGGAGGCGGGCCATACTTGGCAATTGTTGGTGGTGATGCCGAAAAGACTTCAAAAAGCCACTTCGCCCATAATATATCTCTCTCAACGGACCCAGTGTTTCAGGAACAGAGGGAGGAAGACATGGAGAGTAAATGGGTGTGAGGGAGAGAAAGAGAGAGTCTGTGTCTGTCTTTCTGTGGGTGTTTAATACTGCTTGCCTGTGGACTTTGGAGTATTCATTCTTTGAAGTCTGTAACATGATCATCAAGGATCTTTTCCCAAATTCCCTGCAGTAGTTTTGCCCCCCACCTCACAAACTCGTCCAAGTTGAACTTGACTGTCCAAATCATCAGCCGCTGGTAGCACACATGGGATGGCTGTGCTGAAAGTGTACACTTGGAAAAAAAAAGATCATTTGAAATAAACAGTAAATAATTCAGAAGCATAGTTAAATAAGTAATAGAGTGATATCTATTTCTTTGGTGGCGCTATTGCCTTTCTTTATTTATTAATGGGCTTAATAGACACTGTTTCTTGCCATGAAGATCAGTCTTGTGAACCAAGTCCTTATGGGAAAGAGAAAGTTACGATTTCATTTCTCTATATGTCTTCTTTTTTTTTGGAGGGGGGGTGGTCTGTGGAGTGGCAAGACACACAGCAAAGTCTAGACATTTTATTTTGTTGGGGTCGGGGTAACTTTGGAGGTCAAAGGAGTGACATGAGCCAGCTGTGGAATCCTGGTCGTAGCTCCAATTCCACCCCCTCCTTCACATCACATGCAGACATATTCCCATTGCCAGGTCTCCTGTAATAACCATGAGATGCTCCAAAAATACGCTTCCCCCACCCTGGCCAGAGGATGTTATCCACCCTTCTCCTGGGAGCTAAAACGTCTCTCTCCATATCTGGCAGCCATAACCTCATATTAAGCGAGGGCATCTGTGAAATATTTGCTTTGTGTGGCTCTGGGTTGTAGAAGTGGCCAGAAGAACCCAGAAACTGCTCAGACTATACCAGAGCATGTGTGTGAAGGCTCAAACATCAGTTCACAATTGAGCAACACAACAGCCAAGTACTTCTCATGTCCTCTATAACTTAAGGTCTTTCTGCTTGAGATAACCCGCTATGACTCACATTGAGGTAAGAACATCTGGATTAATCCATTTCACTGCACAGTGTACCCTTAAGATGAGCAGATGTAAACTGTGGTTGGATGCATATTATCCCTAAAATTACAATTGCTACAGTAAAGTCATGAACAGTTACATGTCATTACCAAAGGTGCTTTTTAAATTACCCATAGTATTACCTCCTAAATGCAAACACTTCCTTTTCACAAGTTAATAAAAGTGGAAGTAAGCTCATGTAGGTGGGTTCACGGGCTGTTTTAAGTGTTGACACCTTTTAAAATGTTGACAAAGGCAAGCTTCTGTGGCCAATCAACAACTTGTTAATATATGACCCCATCATTTTCTGCTTCTGAGGTGGTGTGGAATGGAGAAGTGAGTGTTTTAGCAGAGAGGTGCATGAGAGCACGACATCACCCTGAAACACAGCCGGCTGTAGCCAGAGGCCGTAAATCTAAGAGTATGAGACTTTCAGCACTTGCTCAGACTGACCAGATGCATGCAATGGTGTCAAGTTTGCTAGAAATACTCACTTCATATTCAAATAAATAAATAAACCTATAAATTAATGTCGTATTATTCATAGTAACAAATTTTTACACAAGCAGAATTTTGCAGTTTGCATACCTACAGTATGTGCAGCGGTACCTGCATTCATTCAGTTATATTTCAACATGGTATCTACGTACCACTTCTTAGGTAGTGTACCCAAATTATTAAATTTTAATTTTAATAAGCCAATTCTGTATGTTTGAAATGTACCTGAACTGTCAGATTGGAAAAAAAGAAAGACAGAAAATATTTCTTCTGATAATCAAAAAATTATGGAAGATGATTAGAGCCAGATGTGAACAATAGTTTCTCTGTGTTTTTCTCAGGATTCTCAGTACACAGTAAAGTACTGTGAAAATTATTTGGTTTTTCCTTACTTGGAAGACTGAAAAATCTTCCATTTCTTCCTGTCAGACATTTTTCCTGAGGTCGACTTAAAATTTTCCATAGTAAGCATGATGAGTGTTGAAGTACATATTTGCTTTATCATATACATTTACAGTTAATTTAAGAGTAAACTAACTTTATGTATCCTACATGCAAATGTCTTTCAGGTTGAATATTAAAAATACACTTAATATTAACATTTTATGTCTTTTTTAATTAGAATTCAAAAGGGTGACTCACCTTTACTTGAGTAAGTTATCATTTTTAACATAATGTAATTTCTATTACTTTTTGGATCATGTTAAAACACAGATACACACACACACAAACACACACACGCACACACTCAACTACATATGCACAAACACATAATTCGCATTCTGTGATAGACTGCAGTGAGAAAGAGAGGACAAGAAAACACAACCAGCTCTGCCCCTTCTGGCCTGTAGCTGTTATGAGGAAAGGATGCCCCTGGCCTCCCATTTCCCTGTTCCACCGGAGGCCCATCTCCACACAGCCACTGACCCATCTGTCCCACATGGCTAACTGGGCTCCTGTGTATTCCCCACAGAAAAGAGCACTAAAGGGAGAAAAAAAAAATAAAAAAAAGGGGAGGGGGTTGGGACGGTGGGGGAGAGACATCTGGGAACCATCAAGCCAAAAGAGCTTTAGATCCTGCGATTCCAGTCTCTGACCCCTCTCTTCTCCTCACCCTCTCCCCCACTCTTGCCTCTACTCAACCCCACCACCACCTATCCTCTCCATCCCCCCTTCCTCTCCTCCCCTTGTCCCAACTGCCCATCATTTCCATGTCTCTTCTGCAGTGGGCCTAATCCAAACAGATTGTCTAACTGCTTCAAAAACATACTCCCATTCTCAGCCCCCACCTTTTTGTCCTGCGTTCATCCACGGGAACAGACACTCTCTTACTGGAGGAGGTGCTGGTGTCAGTCTGGCCTGGGTTTGCAGGTTACTACTGCAGAGTACCATTCCAGGAGGAACAAGCACAACACCTGAAGCAGATTCACGTTGAATACTCAGCCTTTACATTGTACATGCATTCAACTTGGTGCTTGAACTTGTATATGCACAACAGGGATACTTCACATAGATAGAATTCTCCAACAATCTGTGTGAAAGCTAATGTTTGAAATTATCTTTAGTTATACATTATTATAATATATTTATAATATAGAAAAGTAAAATAATGACAGTGCTGCTTCAAGTCAATACACCGTCTACCAAAATATGGCCACCCCCCACATACATATACTGCAGCCAACCAACAAGGACTAAAATAATGCTGAACCTTACTTATTACAGAACTTTCCTTCACATTCAGCCCTTTTCTGTCCCACTCCTTCACCTCCCTCCTTGGTCTGCATAGGAATGGCCGCAGCTGGTCACACAGACACACTGAAAGCCCATTATCTTGGGCATATTGTCCACCCCTGCCACCTTATTCTACAGCTTGGGCAAGGGAAAGCCTTTTGGTGTAGAGCTCCAGCAGGGGTCTAGCTGGGAGGTGTCCCAGGAGACCACCAGGCCTCCCACTGGGCAGTCTGCCTACATCAGAAGACCCCCCTGCCACTGCCTGCCAAACCCATGCATACTGTGTTTTGTTTAAAAGGAAGCTCTGTCCTTATTTACCATAATTGAATTAAAATGATTAACATGGTTCTAGTGTTCCTCACATCTGTGTTCTTTATGGTGCCCCCTCTCTCCGTGAGCCTTCTCTTCTTGAGGGACAGGGAGGAGGGGTTTACAGCTTCGTGGTAGATGTTTTCTGGGAAATACAGTCAAAGGTTTTACATAATCAAAATGATTTTTTTTAATCCCAACAAAAGCAACATAGGATATTTAACTGAATGATGCAAGATGGCCATCCACTATACACTTTGTGATTTCTTCTTCTTATTATTCTTATTATTATTCATTAGTATTAGTATTGTTTCTTATTTTAAAATTTGTAATTCTTAATTATGCTTTCCTTTCTATTCATTTTGTGGCAGTGAGCCTTCTTTTGAGAGTAATGTGTGTGGAAAATTTAGCAGTTTTGCAAAAGGATTCTCTCTGTTGACTTTAGTCCACTCATGATGCTGACGTCCCAGTTGGATTGTGACTCTGGGTCAGGAAAGCAGTGGCCTGCAGATAGGAGGCTGGATTAATTGTTGACACTTTCCCAGGCCAAACAGAGCCCTTACTTATCCCCATACACACAGAACCAGACAAACACACAGTCCCCCCACTATACCCAGGTCCTGACACACACTTTGATACATGTCTCGCCACTAACAAAAAATAAGAGAACAAAATCAATTGGCTATTACTGCAGTTAACACTGGGCTGTCACCACCTGGGAATAGGGTGTAGGAAATAAAAGACAGAGCCAATACAACTCCTCTATAGCAGTCCATATACTCAGTCCCACTGGGAAAACTGATCAGTGCTCCATCTCCATACACACACACCTATAGTCTCCAGTCTGAGTATCTGTAACACTTGTGTTCAGCGTCCCAGAGATCAGAGAAGCTGGCTTGTGACTGAAGTGTTGATGGTTAGAATTGCCAGATTACGTAGAAAATAATCAGCTGCCGTTGCAGCTGAAAAAGCAGCAACCGCTGCCACAGCACCCCAAGCAAGGTTTCCATCTGGCAGACAGAGGAGTGCTGAAGTTTTGTGACTGTCCAGGACTGACACAGACATTCAACATTGAACACGGCACTAACTGAGAAAAATGTCAAATGCTTCACTCGCTGGCAAACTTTGGAGAGCAGAGCCAGACTGGAATTTCAGAAGTCACTGATCAGTTGTAGGAGTTCTTCAGAGATAAGAGAGGCCAGCTGACACCTCAGACTAGATTTAAAGCAGCTTAAATGTCTTGACAAACAGTGGCAGTGCAACAAGGGGTGAGGGAAAACAGTTTTCAAGTCAGAACAGAACGAGCACCACAAATTATTGTGAAGTGTCTGGCTTCTATATTGTAATATGTAATGTGTAATGTAAAATGTAATATGTAATAATAGAGTGCAATTTCCACACCCCTTTAGACTGCAACAACCATGCTGTCTAATGAAATTAAAATTGTTTTAAGGTATTTTATCCCCAGTGGCAATTGTTACAGAGATGCATCACACAAGCAAACAGAGGCATTTTATGTCAAAACTTCATACTGGTGTGTGTCAGGATCCCAGTATGTAGGGAGAGGACATGATATGAGTACCGGGTTTAGTAAATCACAACTTCCTAGGATTCAGTGCCCAACACCATAAGACACAAAAAGAAAATACACTTACTCTGTCCCCTCATATAGGGAATTGCCCAAGAGACTGCAGTTGTCAGAGTTAAATGGACCACACTGCATCACCCCCACCCCTGTCCATGTCATCTTGTCCCTCATCAGAACAGGAACCACGTCTGACCCAACAACTGTGTGTCTGCCAACTGGAATGCAGGCCAGGGTCAGCAGTGGTAGCCTCACAGCCTCTGAGGGACTATTCTGAGAGAAGGAGCTCATCTCTGTTCTAACCCTATACTGGTGCCTTGTGACTGTGGTTAAATATGGCCCTGTGTGCTCACTGCCTCTAAAACACAATCACTTGCTCTCTCACTATCACGCACAAACACATATTTGCACTTACTTGGGAAACTGCAAAGTAGAAGCGAGGGGACGCAAAGCTGCAGAAGCCTCATGTGGTTGTGTGTTCTCTACACCGAGCTTATTTTACATTTCTACAGTGTTAGTCACAAGAATCACTATAATTAAATGGTTGCTGGTTATGAAGCATACTGATCATTTTGGGGAAAATAACACTAGGTGATAAATATGTGTATTGTACAATTAATCATCATCATATGTAAGTGCTGTTAAGTTAGCAATAGAAGAAAATGTGGAGGTATTTGCACTTGTATGAGCATACAAAAACACTGTCAAATAATTATACTGATACATGTAATTTATTTACAATTCTGCAAATCTGTCCATGTGCAGCTCCAAGTTCCAAGCCACTAACCATACACTGTAACCACTGTGTATTTAGTGTTATCTTTAGAGTGCTGGCCCACATGAGACCTCTTTACGACATTGTAAAGTTTAACTGCCTAGGTCTTAGCATTTAAACTCCAGTGCAGCAACCCGAGGGAGCTTGCAGGAGGCGAAAGCCACTGTCTTCCATTTCTGTGACAGCAGCAGCAGCAACAGCATGACAGCCCACATCCGGCTGTTCTGCTGCTGTCGTGTGGCTATCAAGATGCAGAATCCTGCAACTTTTGCTGTACAATATAGAGGTGTTAAAATATGGTTTAAACTGAAATGAAACTGCAAATCAAACATGTTCTAAAACAAAACTAGACAAGTATACTATATTTCATGGTTAGAGAATATGGATAAAGTCATGTGCCATCCTCTAGTGATGTTTGCTGCCTCTTCAGCTAAAGTTGTCTTTAATCTCCAACTCTGCATGTGATGGAGAGGCTTCTTGCTGTTAAATCATCTATTTCATGAGTTGCTGGCACGAGAAAAAAAAAAAAGTCTCAAAGAGGCTATTAGAGCCTGGCTGTGTTAATGCAGCCACCCATTAAAAAATCCCCATGGAGCTGAGACAAGTGGACGCTCACATTTAAAGTCTGTGAACGCATCCCAACAGGCCTGTGCTCACAGCACAGATAAATGTGCATCCCCTAGCAAAGTGAAGAAAGCCACTCACTCAGTCACTCACTCACTTACTCACTCAGTTATTCAAAGATGCACCTGAATGTGGATTAATGTATACACATATACTCAAAATCACCACATGAATTTGTATAATTAATTTGAAATATAGATTCTCATATGTGTAAAAATCCATTAAGATTAGCTGTAAACAGAAATCTGTACAGTTAGCATTAGTACAGAAAATGTACAACACACACACACACCTGTTGTGACACTCAGATTTCCTAAAGCCCCAAGATAGACAGTGCTCAAAACATTCGTTCATGTGAGTGCCATTGGGCTGGGGCAGGGTCCTCTTCTGGTGCAACACAAACAAGACTTTTATAGGCATGTTTATGAGTAGGACATCCAAGTCTCACTGGTCGAGGTGAACCAAACGGGAATAGGGTGGGGGGCTCAGGCAAAGATTGATGTCAGGCAGGACAGTACAACCCTGTCTGGGTGTCTGGGTCATATACCATGCCCCAGCTCTCTCGGGTTTCAGCTCAGGTTGCTGTTTCATGTGGGCTCTCTTGCGGGAGGATACTCACAGCTCTTCTGTGAATGGCATAGGTCAGTGCACACATGTGGTTATATGGTGCTCACAATGAATCATTAAGAGAGAACTCCCCACTGTGAGTACGGACCCTTCACATCCTAGCTAAACATGGGAGATATAACAAGGATCTATGCATTGATTTAACAATCATATAAATGTTTGCCTTTAAGAATAAGGCTACTACTTATCCAAAGTTGCTTTCAATGTCCCTGTTTTGAGTAGCATTACAGCAGGCATGCTAAAGGCCAGATGAGGCCCTGACTCCGTAGGCTAAGGGATCATTATGGGCTCATAAACAGCCCTGCATCAAGCCTCCACTCAATAAAACTGGATCCACATGGAGCCAATACAGCTGATTAATTAGTCAAGCAATCAATGGACTGCTCCTTCCATGTACTGATTTCCTCTAGCCCAGGTACACATCAAGGCTTAATGCCTGTAAAAAGTGTGTATGTAGACACGCACAAAAAGAAAAAAAAGACAAGCCATCACATGCTTCTACCTTTTTTGCACTCAAATACACATGCCTACAAAATGATAATGAGATACAGCAAACAAAGAAAAACAACACTTTGAATTGTGGATAAGAGGCAATGGAGGGAATTAAAAAAAGCTGTGGGAATAAGTAAGAAAGTTCTCACCTTCAAAGCGGTGAGTGCAGGCTGGCTGTCAGTCAGGAGAAGGAGGTGCCATTTGAAGGATCATTCATCCTTGACAGTGCTGTCATGGAGAGCCTTAATTAGCCGGGATTACTTCCTCACTTAATGAAGCATGTGCTTCTTCGTCTCGGACCGAATACTATTCTCCTCTCTCCCTATTTTCTCTCCCTCAGGTTTTCTCCTCGTTCACTCACTCTCCTTCCTCTCTCCAGACAGGCTGTTCGAATCACACTTCATATTGGAGACTCCTCACATCCCCAATCATAGATGCGCTGTCACTTCCACTAACCCATGAGTATTCACTTCCCCCCTCTCCCTCTGTTCCTTTTCTTTTCCGTGCATCATTTCCAGTTCCTTCTTCAATTGTGGCTTGCACTTTTATAGATTTTTTTCAAGCAGTTCAAACACCAAACATGGCCCAGAACTGTTAGTTTGTCTATTTAACTGTCAGAATGGCTTGCAGTCTGGAAAACAAGTATTGAGAGCAGATATTGGCCCATGTTTTCTATTTTTGCTCTTACTCTAACTGATCACATTGAAAGTGAATGTAATATTTTAAATTAAAATAAAACCTATTCTCAGTTGTGTGTCTGTGGAAATGATAATCAGAATAATGTTTTGTCTTATGACTGAAACAGTAAACTTGTTACTTTCAATATCTAACCCTCTAAAGTGAAATATATAACACATATTAAACAGGATTGGGCTGGAGAGGAGAGTGGTGTTCGAGATGTCTGACTTATGAAGAAGCGAGGGCATGGAGAAATGTGCACGAGTGGAGCAAGGAGAGCAATTTACCGCCACAGTGCACACAATGTCCCCTCTATGCCTGTGGGCCATGTGAAGACTGCTCCTTCAATTACACTTCAAACTGGTCAGGGAGAAACAGACAGACAGACAGACAGACAGACAGAGAGGCAGACAGGCAGGCTGGCAGGCAGGCAGACAAACAGACAGACAGAAGGTAACAACTCAAGGCAAATAACAAGGTTAAGGTTCCAAATGTAATATAAAAGTGCATTAAAATGGTAAGACTAAATGTCCAAAAATATATATTTTTTATTGTGATATTGTGATATAGTTTCTAATGTTCCTCTTTTTTTTATAACATGGATGGCATTGGAATTCCATATATAATGTATTGCAATTCCATGAGTATGGTGTCATGATCTTGCCTTGAAAGTTGTTCCTGTAACAGTGATTACATCCTGATGGTTTGCTTTCACGTTGGCAACATTACTTACTGCACAGTGGAGTAAGTAGAGGGATGCACCTCGCTGGTTTGCAAATGATAAAGAAAGAAAGAAAGAAGCGAAGAAGCAACCACAACTGTCACAGTGGATTTTTTTCTTTTAAGGTCCTGACTATGACCCTCTCACTAGCTTCTTTACGAGCATGTTTAACAGTCTAATCTTGCATGTTTACAGTGCTTTCCACAGAGAATGTCTTTACTCACTCATATCTCTACTTACTGACTGTGACTTGGTCAGTTTTCTTCCATGCGCATGTTGAATTTACTTCATACACAGTCTGTGCTTTAGTACACTTGACACATGAAGTGTATTCAAGATCATCTCAACAAATGCAGCCAGCCATCATGTACATGCCTTTAAATGACTGGGACTTCTGGGGTCAAGTATGCCCTGATCGGACCATGTTCCCCGATGTTAAACCTCTGCTTTACATTTTTAACCAATAAAAAATAACACAGAGAAGTTTTATTAATGAACTTGCTGTAAAATATATGCTACATTTATTTATAGTTTAACCACTACTATTAACCTTTAACATGTGCTGCACTTGTATGCTCCATCACTGCTGTTTATTCTTTCACTGAAGAATAAATGCAACTAAAGCCAATGGATTTTTCCCTTTTTTTCCTCTTGTAGCATCATCATGTGGTATGCGCCACAAGCTGTTCATACCATTACAAAGCAATCTTATTACATTACTGAACAAAAAAAAATTCATCTATGGTCCAGTATGCCTTGGTACATCCTCATCCAAAAAGAGTCAAAGGCCTGAGAAGAGGAGGTCTGTAATAGACAGGAAAACAGCCACAGAGGGACTTCCAGCATGTGGCTGTCAGCCAGCCAGATGAAGTGGTGGAAGCACCACAACCAAGCAGTTAACATGGCTTGGTTGTGAATAAAGTTAACTATGTGGGGGTGACAGGAACGCAAGTTCTAATGAAGTTCATGTTCAAGATGGAGGCTTAAGCCCTCCAGGCGTGGCCTGGCTGCTGCTAGGATTGAGAGCTGGTGCTGGTGGTGGTCTGGGGGTGTTAGGGTGGAGGGGTCAAGGGTGTCTACACCAGTCCTTCACATGCTGACAGCTGACACCTGTGCCCACCTTGGCTGCAAACAACTGACCAGAACCAGGCCAGAGCTGGCCAGCTGTGTATGTGCCTCAACCCCCAATACGTACATACAGTATAGGTAGCCGTCTTATCTTCCTTATCAGAATGGTAGCTATATCCTTCTCACTATCTCTCTGCCTCCCCAGCCTGTCCATGACATCTTACAAGTCAGTCAATCAGTTTCTCTGAGCTCGAATGAGATCATTGCATTTATCCTGCATACACCCCACCTGTCATACTCAAAGAAGTATTTTATTTTTTCATTCAATCTGACCTTCAAACCAATCCACTTTTCTTTCTCTGTAGTGGTTCAGCTATGTGAAACAGCACAAGACAGTCTTCCAGGAGACCGGGGGGGGGGCGGCTAGTAACATCGAGTGTCTTTCAGTTTTACTGTCAGCAGCTTGTACCTGGGCGTCTGTTATTTGAGCCTGGGCTTGTGCTGTGTCCGCAGAAAATAAAAGAAGAGGTTTCATCTACATGCATGCATGCATGTATGTGTACATTCTGATCCATAACACGAATGTTGAGAGGAATGTTGCAAAGGTTGTTAAATGTTGAAAAATCCTTGTTTAAATACATTGTCAGCTTTATCAATGTCTGTCTACAACTGGAATGAGCTTCTTATCAATCTCCATATAAATTTTGCGGTCACAAAATAAATAGAGCAATCCCCCTTTAGTAAAAGAAAATACCCACCATTTCTTCCCAAATGATAAATGACATGAACTTTGCATGGACGCATGTTTTTATTTAATTTGTGTTTAATTAGATGTTAAGCAATACCATCAAATGTGTAGAAATGTAACTGTTATTATTGTTGTTGTTGCTGTTGTAAAAACAGAAAAGAGAATCAAAGCATTTTGATCTAATAATCCCAAAAAAAATTAAATCCTGACTTGAATTTTTACTCCAGACTCATAGAAATGTAATTTCTTTATTCTCTCTTCCCTTCTCAACTTCTCATCTTTTAGCATTACCTTGTGTCCCAAGTCTGTTTTGTCAGGCCCCCCATCCTCCACCAATCCAAAATCCTCCGTAAATTGTGGCCCTACAAGCCTCCCCTCCACCATCGCCAACCCCTCAGGCTTCTGACAGAACCCCAGCAGGAGATCACAACCCTGATGGATGCCACAGATGGGCCTTTCCCTTGGAGCTCCCAGCCTCAGCGCAGTATGTGCTCAGCAGGGTCAGAAGCCAGGCCTCTCCATGAAATGCATGTCGTAAGAGGAAACAAAAGAAGGGCCCCAATCCCTACCAACAGTCACAGCAGCTAGTAGCTGGGGAGGGTATTTTAGACAGGGGTTTAAAATTCTGAGGGTTGGCCATTGGGTCTTAGTAAAGAGGGAAGGGTACTTGAAGAGAAAAACATTCTCAGCTGGGATTTCAGATGGACAGCTTTGCTTTCTCTCGCATAGTCTTTGTTCATCCTCTTTTTGTTTGATGTAGCAGTGCCATTGCCACTGTGTGGGTGTGCAGCTTCCACGCTAATGCACAAGAGCTTGTTCTTAATTGTCCAACTCAAGAGCATGTTCATGTTCATGCACACTTGGTGACGTACAGCTGTTCTGTTGCAAGTCCACCCACATCCCACCCGCTCAGGCCTCACCAATGCTGTTACATGTCATGTTTGCCGAACAGAAATCAGGACTGATGTTGAGAGACAGGCCCTCAAACTGCAGCTCTGACAGTGTGAAAGAGACAAGCTTTTTGATGCTATGGGTATTGCTACTAGCAGCACTTCACACTGAAGAAAGCTGCTTTTAGCACGAACATGATAGAGCCTCTAAAGGGCCTGACTAATTATATAATAGCTCATTAAAATATGATACTCTACTTGCATAAAAATAGATGACAATGGATAATGGACACTAATGGATACATCTAGATCACAGATAGACTCAAATGAATAGCAATCGCACTAAAAACTTCACAATTTCAAAGAATTCTAACAAGTAAAAGAGCACAAGAATAAAATTTTGGAGCCTAAACTTAAAAATATAAAAGTTCACAAAAGAACGATACATTTCCTTTATCCTTTCAGCCAGCACTTGTCTACCTCAGACTGACTTGTTGGCTTTTACTTTTGTATCAGCTGCATTCCAAGAAGTCATGAGAAATGACTTTCATTTGCGCTTCACCACAGTATCACAAAATATTCATGTGGAAGATCAAGGGCAACTTCATTTTTGAATTAGTCTATTAATTATTTAAAATGTCAATTGGTTGTTTTAATTTATTGTCTTGTTTCCTTTTTGCCACTTCTGTACTTCCTAGAGCCTTTCAGTCCCAATCTGTAATGCGGAGGGTCTGGAGGCTCAAGAAAAGAAATCCACAGGTCCGTTCACGTGGCATATTATTCTCAACAGACGTGAATAACAGCTGGAACATCAACCTTTGTCACCTTCATCTTTGCCCCCACCATGTCTGTCATGCAAACAAGGAAGTGACTTTGTGGTGTTTCACCTTCATATTCTCTGAAGGGGCTTATGTGATTGATAGCAATGGTATCGCAACAGATCAGTATCAACAAAATGTGAATATAATGAAGATTTTCATTCACATGCTAACAACATGTTTATAAATACTTAAAACTAGTCATTGCTTGATTTTCATTCATTGGTATCAAATTGTATATCAATTATTATCATTTTGGAGTTATTGGTGTAGCCCGTGAAATAGCTGACTTTCTGTCTTAACCATGTGATTGATTAAACTGAGGAAACACTGGTCATTTTGCTCATACATCTCAAAGATTCAATTTGTTTACATCCTTCTGAATTTACAGGGACCGACAGTTCCAGTGTGCATAATTGTGCTACACAAGGTGTGAAATTGTTGAATACAGTATGTATTTCTCAACTCATTCATGTTCGATTTTTCTGTAGAATTGCTTTCTAAATGTGTTAAATTTGTTTTCCAAATACGCTTCTGTAAACAGTAGTGTGGTGAGCTTTTTCATCTTCCTTGATAAATAGTTTGTGTAAATAGACAGATACATTCTGTAGATAGAGTACACCGACTAAGCTATCTCTTTTTATCTGTGTATGTGTGAGTGCGCACGCGTGCCTGTGTGTGTGGCTGCATTAAGTTGTGCTGAGCTGATCCTAGTTAGATTCCAGCCTGTTGGAGCTGAGTCTCACTCGGCAGCATGACCAGCCTCTGGCTATCCACTAAATTAAAGGCCTAATGCACAATCCTTCGTGCCGGCTGACAAACTAATGAAATGGAGAAAAAGAAGCCCCGGGGAGAATTGGAGGCATCGGATGAAGACGCCTCCAATGAGGGATTCCACCTATAAGCAACCTCCCCACCTTGTCTTTTCCATCCACCTCCCTCTATTTCTCCTTCTCTCCTTCCATTATTCTCTTTCTCCTTCCCTGGCTATCCATGAAGGTAGTGGTGTCAACACCATGTCATGAGTAAGATGCACACAGCAGTTCTCCATAATGTAGCTGTAGGTGTTCAGCTCAGAATTTTGAATTTGTGAGAAGAGATAGAAGAGGTGTGGAAAGTTTTTCAGACAGGGGTCTGTTTGTTGCCACCAAACATGATGCTCCCTGCGGAGGATTGAACAGACCCACTTAACCCACTAACCTTGAAAGAGGTGCTTAGTCTATAAATAACTCCCACCAATTAAAGCTGTTTTTCTGAGTCCTCCCCACTGAGTTTGGCACCTCGGAGTACCTGGCGACTCATCTCTTGAGCGGCGCAGCACAGGAGCCACAACCCTGCTAATTAAAGTCACCTGCCCTTGTCTGCATATATATGCCTATATCCCTTGTCACGCACACAGAAGACATGTGCACCTGATGTATAAATTCAAAATAACCATTTGTCCACTTTGATGACTTCTTTCTTATCAGACCTGTGTGACTCCCCTTACTGATGGCTTTGAGTAAAAAAAAATTAAATTAGATACAAGGCAAGGGGTAGAGATTGAGAGAGAGGTGGAGAGAGAGAAGCAGAGAGAGAGAGCATGAGAGAGAGAGAGAGGTTCAATTTCATTCTAATTACCATCACAATTAATTAGAAGTCTTCAAAATCATGTTGCGGTTTGGGTCTTTTCCACCCTCCCACCTTCCCTCTGGTTTGTTGTCCTTATGAAACTATCTATTAACATTTTAATTGCCACCTGCCTGGCTGTGTTGTGCAATGGCAGCCACAGTGATTTAAACACAGTCCATTTCAGGCAATGGATGGCTGAATGTGTAGTTTTGGCTAAATACAGCAAAACAAAATATGATCGTGTGCTTTTAAACAGGAGAAAAAATAAATACAGGAACCAAAGAAAGCCGAAAACCTGGCTCCATCTTTAATCTCTGTAGTCAGGTGTTTGTCACAGTCACTGGTGTGAAATTGGTCAGTCAGATGCCAATGATGAAGCGGGTAAAATGTAATGAATTCTATCTAACCCATTAGTGCCTGACCTCAGCTTGATCAGAGGTTAACACCGCTTCACCCTTAAGACAACTCCTATTAGCAATTATAGTGTGGATTAACAATCCCCATGGATGGACTGCTGTCAGAGTTTGTGTGTTGACTTGTGCATACCTGTGTGTTGATGTGTCCTTGTGCTGCCTATGATATACCTGTTCCATGTCTAGCTGCCTGTGTGGTTGATCCTAAGCTTGAAGAATAGCTTGTGTGTGTCATTAGCACCCACAGACAGGCTACAGCCGGTGACTGTCAGTCATTCCCAATCTGTCTATCAGCATCTACTTAGCAGCCTGGAGTCTGATGTGTTGTGCTAAATGGCATTTTTGCACATTAATGCATTTGATTATGTGGACAGATGGATGAAAGGCTTTGGCAGCCTCACCAGAGAGTCGAATTCCCCCACGGCCACAGCCGCCAAACACCACACCCCACAACAAACACACATGTGCTAATAACCCTGACATTTAAAGTAATGTTATCATAGGGCTCATTTGGAAACCACAAGCCCAAGGCACGTAGCACTGTTAATCAGGTAAGGCAAAGGCTTCATGAAACTGGAGGGTCAGATGGGTGGCGACAGGGATAAAAGAAAGTGGGGAATTAAAGGACTGTGGGCCTCAGAGCCTCTGGGTTTAATGCCATTACACACCGTAACCGACAGCAGAGTTATACTGTATGCTTTCAATGACAACCAGAACACCCCCCCCCACCCCATTACTGAACTGCATTCAATCTCAGATTTGACCTTTTTGGAAAACTGGGGTTTATTTTAAGATTTCCTTTTTTAATGTTGTTTCTGTAATGGCCCCAGAGTTAATACAACAGTGTAGCAACAGTTCATGAAGTCAGATTTCCTCCGATCAATTGTTTCCTCCTTTGACTCCACCCTTAACACTTCAACGAGAACTAGACTTGCAGACATGCTGTTTGGATTAGTGCCACATTGCACAGTGGAGCCAGCCAATCTGAAAACTGGTGATAGGCTGGGCTGTATGGATCAGGATCAGGGTAATCCTGCCCTGTGTTCCATCTTTAGGTTAGGTAGGAGGAGCACACATTTATATGTACTTTTATCTACACATTCTGTGACCCTTATGGCCTCCTTTTATGAGTTACAATTGCATTTGTCTCATGCAATGCAAGATTAATGGATAGATAGATAGATAGATAGATAGATAGATAGATAGATAGATAGATAGATAGATAGATAGATAGATAGATAGAACAAATCTGTTCAGTATATGTGTTTATGTATGTGTTTAGGTGTATGGGTTAAATGCTGCTCTTGGGGTCAGGAGATGCTGAAGGGCTCTGCTGACGGTTGCAGGAAACCAATCATCCTTGTCTGCGTATTCCCCGACCCATTGTTTTCTTAATGACCCACCCTGATGGGCCTGCTGCTGCTCGGCCAAATCTCCATGCAACGCTCAGTGGATGACACGCCCCCATAAGCAACATGCTAATAACCCAGAGAGGGAGATGGGACAAAAATGAAGGTGAGTGGGGAAAATGAGTGGAGGCTTGAAGAATGGATTGAAGAGATTGTGACTTTCTGTGTATGTGATCAATCTGTGTTGTTACCATGAAAAAAAAAAAACATAATTTAAAACGATTGCAACTCTGTTAGGGTGAAATTTTAATTACTTTGTTTAAAATCAAGCAGTTTACATGTTTTCTTACTTGTCTATAGTGTATTCTTTTTTTACCATTAAATATGTTGACAAGCTGCTGTGACAAATTAATTTCCCTCTGGGATTAATAAAGTCATCTGCCTGTCTGTCTGTCTCTTAGTCTGTCTGGTTCTTCTCATTCGCGCATCTACACTAATTTATCAGTTAAACCAGGCATGTGTTCCACATCATTCAGTCAGATTAAATTTACTGCGTGTAACATTTGTGCAGAAACGTGATCACCTTTCAAGGCTTTTGTGGGAAGGTGCCATTTTTAACGTGAATTTGTATAGGCCATCGCTGAGATACTGAGTGGCACCTATGGTGAGACCGCATAATGACAAAGAATCCACAATCAAAATTCACCATTAATCATAATTAAGGAACTGTACATTTGAAAAAAGGCTTCACTTTTCCTCTGTATTATTTCTGTAAGGTCAGCACTAAGTAAAAAGTAATTAAAGACAAGGTCAGTTGTGATATCAGCTACACTACATATCACCCACAGCCCAGACGCAGAAGAGCACCACAGAGTTTAGCAGGATTTAACGTGATTTATTTGATATTAGGATGCAAAAACATTTAATGTAACTAAAGAAAAACAAAATGCAATTTAGCTACAATTCACATCCTTCTTAAACTCAGTAGACTAAAAATTCGAACAAGGTGGAACAAAAAAAAGTGAGAAAACAAACCAGGAAGTAGGAGGAGAGCGCAGATGATTTGAGAATGGAATGCAGGGAGAACAAGTTTTCTACAGCAGCAGAGGGCAAGACCAAGAGACACAGTGGAGACTGGACAGGTGGGAGGACACTCAAGAGAGAAGGCAGAAAGGGAAGACACACAGGAAGGACTAAAGCTCGAAGGAATGACATGGAAACGATCCAGGAAAACCTTTACTAACAAATAATCAACAAAAACTTCATTAAGCACTGACTAATGGACATAGAAGATGTTGGGATCCTGATGCATGCTGCACAACCTTACCATCATTTTCTAATAATGATATTTGAAATTAATGTTTGTCTTAATATTGCCAAGATATCATGTATTAGCATGAAATGTGGGGCCATTTTAGAAAATGTTCTTCTCTGTGTCATTTGTTTGTCTCGTAAAAATAAACCTATAAAATACAGTAAAAAAAAAAAAATAAATCACAGTTGAGATTTGAAACACTGACACATTTTTTTCTACAGATATAATTATAATGAATTGTTCTCATTGTGACATTACACATCACAATTAAAATCCCAAAGCCACAGCTTCAGAAAAGATTTTGTTTTCCAAATGGAACACAATTACTTTTCCATCAGAGAAACAGTCATTTAAATGTCAGACCTGGCTTGCTGAGGCTATATTTGCTCTCAAAGGTTTATACCAGACAGTTATCAGTTATCTGAAACTGATTTTTGTTTGTTTATTTGTTTGTTTGTTTGTTTGTTTGTTTTTTTGGGGGGGGTTAAATAATGATCATATAACTTTTGTATCATTCGAAACACACTGGGGGTGGGGAGGGGAGCAGACTCGCGGTCATTTCAAACCAGAATCTATGCAGTGACCTGAAAGCAGTTCCTCCACCAACTACGAGCAGAACACAACTGTCACTTATGATGTTAAATTGTGTTTTTATTGTATGAAACTCATTAACTCATTAAAACCACACTGATCAGACAAATGTACAAATTAACCTACATCAGGGAAACTGCAGTTTATCACCTGTGGGGAACGAAAGTGCTTTATTTGGCAAACCCTCATTTCATCCATGTTATTATTTGTTGTTATGGTCATATACCCCTTACACCTGATTAAGTAGAATATTAATCCATCCATCACCATACCAACTACATTATTGTTCAGTTCTTTACTCTCCTCCTCAGCTTAGAGCTGCTGTCTGATCATTAGGATCATTGACCTGAAATCTGATTGCAGTCTTTGAGCTAACCAAACGAGCCACCTTCTGTCACAATCCCGCTGAATAATGCTGAGTGTATGAACAGAACAGATGAGAAAGTGCAGCTGGAGAGAAAGAACATGGTGGAAAGTGAAAGAAAGAGACTAATAATGAGAAAAAATACAAAAGTCTTACCTATCATTGAACGCAGCTGACAGCTGGGTTCCTTTTTTTTGTTTGCTTGTTGTGCAGCTCATAATCATTTATTTATTAAATGTACAGACATCCATAAAGCCTTGTGAGATTAAATATGACCGCTGAATAAAGTGAAATATTCTATATTTTTGTTTCTGTAATGGAACTGTGTTTCTATACTGTCCTATTTATGCTGCCAGAATCCCCTGGCAGCCACGAGCAAGTTTGAAACTGTTAAACCATTTGTTTCATCTTAGATATTAACCCCAATTTAATACCGACACAGTGAGATAATCATGGTTTCAAGCTGTTAGTGTTTTCTTCACTCACGAAATCAGCACACTTTTAATCCCTGGAAATTAATTAAAATTGAAACAATTAGCATTTTTGCCAATTTAGTTAGTTTGTATGAAAGAAGAAGTTGAAGTTGAAGTGAATGAAGGTCTGCACACACCTGATCCACTGCTGCAGTGGATCAGGTGGGTACAGACTAACCATCCTCAACCTCAACCCCCTCACCCAACAAACACACACACACACACACACACACACACACACATCTTGTACTTCTCTCTTTGTTAGGATTTTCATAGGCATAATGTACCCAGGTCCTTACCCTAACCCAAACCATCTTAGCTAATCCTCTGACCCTAACCCCAACCTTAAAACCAAGTCTTAACCCTCAAACAGGCCTTTTGAAGTTGTGAAGTCCAGCCAAAATATCCTGTTGTCCCAAAAATTTAGAATGTGTATTTTGGTACTCAGCATGTAGCAAGTACAAGAACAAAGACACTCCCCTGTCAGACCCTGGAAATACCTCACATTCCTTCCACTTCACTGGGTGCTTTACAGCCAAGGAGAGATAACAAAGGAATGGGCAGCCTTTGACTGCTAGCCCACAGTGTGGACTCTGAAAGCTTTTTTTCTTATTGGAGCTACTGGAAACCACATCTTATCTCATACAGAGATGTCACTGACTGTTCTGCTAATGAGATGGAGTGTAGTGTGCCTGTAGATGAGCCACCACCTTGGCTCACCTGGTAATCCCATTTAAGTGAAACCTCATCCTGCTGCCTGAGCGGTGTGCTGGCTCGTCCCTTTGCCTGCGCCCCAGCTCATACCTTGGATGAGCTCTGCAACCCTCCCCTAGGATGAGGTTTTCTCTTTCTCTGGGGCTCATGTTTCAAGCTCAGGTATCCTGGATTCCCAGTGTACTCTCTTCTCCTCCACCTCCAGTTTACCTCCTGATCAGCTATGCTATTTTCTCCCCCTTTATCTTCGCCAGGATGCGAGAGGGGATGGTTAACATTTTGTGGCACTCAGTCATTCACTGATTCAATTTGATTAATGGATACATAATTAAGATAAAATGATGACCACAGATTGATATTGAGAGCTAATTTATTACTGACTATAGGCGGAGCGCTTCACAGGGGATGTTCTGGATGTAGCTCTGCAGTTTGATGGCTGGCAAACAGGACTGACAGCATCAGAGCTCACCGCCTAGAGGTTTACCTGGCAGGTGGAAAATATCCTGTAGAGTAATTCAACCATCACTGGCCAGTTGAAACTGTCTCTCCTTCTCACTCCACACTCCACATTACCTGAAGCCAAATAACAAACCAACATGTCTGGTATTAAATCTGAGGTATCAATCACTAGATCACATTTAGACAGATTTTTATGCTGTTAAGAAAAAAAGGAAAGAGCTTCCAAACTGCTTATGTTGTAGCAGTTAACAAGTAATTAACTGATGCGCTTATAAGGAGATCCAAATATTTGTTATGCTTGAGACACTTTTTTCACATTTTTCTCAAATAACCATTGATCCAGTATACTGTGCTGTATTTACTGTATTTTATTTTATTTTCTTAATAAAACATTTTCATCTTAAAAAAAGATGAAATAACATAATAATCTAGAAACGTGGTCTCATACTTGACTCTTTGCTCTCTTTTAATAAAATTTACATTTTTAGTTAAATTTATAGCAAATGCTTATTTATGACAATTAATCTTCTATTCATTTTATTCAGTTTATTTACTTATACTTTACTTATATTTACTTACTTTACTTATATCACTTTAACCGGATTTGTTTTGTTTAGAGTAATCCAGAAAAAAAATACATCAAATGGAAATCTTTCTTTAAACTAATGTCAACATAGAAGATTTGTAAGTCTGTAGCAAATATCAACACCTATACGATTTATATAAAGCTTTTGGCCTACTTTTTTTGGGTAATGTAATTTTATTCCAAGCTCAGGGTTCAGGGTTAAATAGTTCTGGTGGAGGAGAGGAATCACCACAGATTAAAGTCGTGATGTTTCATGTCCACTAGATCATTATATCTGATGGCCGAAAGCCTCAATTTTTGTCTAATAAGACCAAAAAATTTCTATACAGTTAACCTTAGAGTCTCCAACATGTTGTTGGGGCCCTTTAGACTTCTCTGTGTATTCATCTACTGACATGTGACTCAATAACTCCTTCGGAGTCGCTCGGAATGTTCCTTTGTGCGTACTGATTGTGTTCAACTTACATATTTGTCATGAACATTTTTAATTGCTATATTTATATTTTGTGTAATATGATAAATAATATGGTAAATAATGTATGAACAAAAGATGAAATGTCCAGTTGAACCCTTTGAATTAAGAGAAGGCAAAAATAAAAACAACAGACACTTTCTTTGTATGTGAAAACAATATTTCCCTCTGTTCACAATGACCTCTTAAGATTTGAGGTGACAGACAGTGAAGGGGGAGTCACTCAGATTTGGGTGAATTTTGGAGGTCTGTGAAGATGTGGGGCGGCAATCAAGTGGGAGCGGAGCCCAGCAGGAGGCCATGTCCCCTTGGGGAGGGGATTGTGACCATGGCACACCCCAGGGGTGAGACAGACAGACAGAGCCACACAGGGTTAACATGATGGTAACACTTGCAGGCACGAGCCTCATCTACTTACATTGCTACATCCTTGTAGAAATGCCAAAACCTTTGGGTGTAGTGGGAGTGGGTTTTTGGAAGGCAGTGGGGTGGGTATAGAAGTACTAATGTGTTCCAGTGGTAATCCCACATGGCACAGGAAAAGCCCCAGGTATTATTTTAAGAAAGCAAAGACCGCCCCATGAAATGTTTCACTAAGGCTAATATGTCAGCTGAGTGTTTCCCCAAATCACCTTCGTCCTCCACCAGGACAGCCTTCAACCACAGGCGGCTGCTGAAGATGACATATGCTGAAGGCAGAGACCAACCCAGAGTGTGTGTGTGTAATTTGTGTCACTTTAGATACACACACACGCCTGTGTGACTTCTTTCTCGTACACATGAAGGTGTGTGTCTGCATCAGCCTGTTGGTACATGTTTGAGTATGTAGAATGTACACATATGGCTGAGCCTCCGTGTGTATGTATACACGTGGACTAATGGTGGTGGAGTTCTTATTGATGTTGATGCAGGACAGACATTTTTATTTAAAGCTGATGTTGTTAGAAGAACCACTTAAGCTGTCCTCTTCACACCTCTGTGGTCTAAGCCAGTTTGAAAAGGTGTGCTAATCGCTCAGCCACGTCTAAGTGAAAGATGAGCATTCCCGGGAGCAATTTTATCACAGCTGATTATACCCACACCCACTGCCCACAGCGGGAGTGAAGGGCAGAACAGTAAATTCATAGGCAAAACCAATAACTTCAAATACGCAACAGTATACTGTAAAATGGCATCTGGGCCACAAATAGAAAATCAGTCCATCCAGGACTTGTTGTGTAAAAGCTTAATTAAAATAATTGTATTCCATGTTGAACTGTATAGAAGCATTTTGTTGGAGAAATAAAAATTAGAGAAACAAAATACTCTCTACTGTACTGTACTTTTTAAAATAAAGTTCTAACAAAGTAACATTATTCTGCATTTTAAACAAAAACACAGAAAATAAGATGAATGTTTGTGGAGTCTTAGGTTACATTTATAATATAATGAAATATTAAAGTGCAAAACATGCATCGATCAGGATGCAACATCCTCTGTCACGGTGATCTGACTGGACAATTGCTCTTGTTTATCAGTCCTTTTCAGGTATGTTCTGAATGACTTTTCTTACTATTTCTCCAAGATTTTGCATGGAGTACATTTGCCGCCACTTTTGTCAAGAAGGGGAAGTACGTCTAATATCATGCAGACATGCAGCACAAACAACAAAGAATGTGATAGGTTGACGCCGGACCGCAGCAGCAGCGGATTGTTGCCCCGTTTCTCTGTTCCTCTTCTGACAGAGCGGCTGCTGATCATGCTGCCTCAGGCCTGTTGTGACTGGATGCTGCCATCCAAGCCTACATGTCAGTGTGAGACAGGCTCTCCCTGACCTCTCTAGCGCTTGGGGCCTCCCAGCCCCAAGGAGAGGCCCCTCACTCCATCACATCCCTTCCAATTACTGACATCCTGCCGCCTTTGAACACACAGGAATCATAGTGAAGAATAGCAGAGGTCAGACTGCAGATGGAGAGGGGTGGAAACAGCAGAGTCTAAAGTAATAAAAAAAAGAAAGAAAAATGGGAAGAAGAGTGAAAAGCTATTTGTGTCATTGATGCCTTTGTAGCCCCTCCGCCAACCTTCCATTTTCAAGGCTTCTGACTCAACTGTAATCAGGAGCAACTGTTTCAACAACAAAGTCTGAGGAACAGTAAGAGTTAAAAATGGTGTACCAACAGCACTGATTCAAAATTGAAAAACATCTCCAGTCTGTGTAGTTTGAACTGATTAGCTCCTCCTGGGCTGCCACCTTATCGTGGTGGAGGGGTTTGCGTGTCCCACTGATCCTAAGAGCTTAGTTGTCTGGGGCTTTATGCCCCTGGTAGGGCCACCCATGGCAAACAGGTCCTAGATGAGGGACCAGACAAAGTGTAGCCCACTAATCCCTTATGACGAATAAGATAGTTGGTCTCGGGTTTCCCTTGCACGGACGCGTGTCACCGGGGCCCCCTCCTGGAGCCAGGCCTGGGTGCGGGGCACGTTGGCGAGCGCCTAATGGTAGGGCCTTTGCCCATGGGGCCCGGCTGGGCACAGCCCGAAGAGATAACGTGGGCCCCCCTTTGACCCACGGGAAGGGGCTCACCACCTGCAGGGGGGGCCAAAGGGGTCGGGTGCAGTGTGATTTGCGTGGCAGTGGAGGGTGGGGACCTTGGCGGTCCGATCCCCGGTTGCAGAAGCTAGCTCTAGGGACGTGGAACGTCACCTCTCTGATGGGGAAGGAGCCTGAGCTGGTACGAGAGGTTGAGAAGTTCCGATTAGATCTAGTCGGCCTCACCTTGACGCATAGCAAGGACTCCGGAATCAGCCTTCTTGAGAGGCGTTGGACTCTCTTCCACTCTGGAGTTGCCGATGGGGAGAGGCGGCGGGCAGGGGTGGCGATTCTTTTTGCCCCCCAGCTCGGTGTACGTTGGAGTTCACCCCGGTGAGTGAGAGGGTAGCCTCCCTCTGCCTACGAGTGTGGGGAAGGATCCTGACTGTGCCTACAGCCCGAACAGCAGTTCAGTGTATCCACCCTTTTTGGAGTCCTTAGAGGGAGTACTAGAGGGTGCTCCTTCTGGGGGTTCCCTCGTCCTCCTGGGTGACTTCAATGCTCACATTGGCAGCGACAGTGAGACCTGAAGGGGTGATTGGGAAGAATGCCCCCCCCGATCTGAACCTGCGCACCACCTGGTGGTGGGTTGGCTCTGATGGTGAGGGAGGATGACGGATAGACCCAGCAGACCCAAACGTATTATGAGGCTCTGCTGGGAACGCCTGGCAGAGTTTCCTATCAGAAGGAGCTTCAACTCCCACCTCCGGGAGAGCTTCGACCATGTCCTGGAGGAGGTGGGGGAGTCGAAGTGGACCATGAGTTGAGTTGGAGTAGACCATGTTCCGCGCCTCCATTCTTGAGGTGGCCGACTGGTGTTGTGCCCGCAAGGTGGTTGGTGCCTGTCGTGGCAGCAATAACCGAACCCGCTGGTGTACACTGGCGGTGAGGGATGCCGTCAAGCTGAAGAAGGAATCGTACCGGGCCTTTTTGGCCTGTGGAACTTCTGAGGCAGCAGACGGGTACCGGCGCGCCAAGCGGAGTGCGGCTGCGGCAGCCACCGAGGCAAAGATCCGGGCGTGGGAAGAGTTTGGTGAGGTCATGAAGAACGACTTCCGGACGGCTTCGAAAAGGTTCTGGACCAATATCCGGCGTCTGAGGAGGGGGAAGCAGTGCACTGTCAACACTGTGTATAGTGAAGATGGTGTGTTGCTGACCTCGACTCAGGACGTTGTGGATCGGTGGAGGGAATATTTCGAAGACCTCCTCAATCCCACCAACACGCCTTCCAGTGAGGAAGCAGGGCCTGGGGACTCAGGGGCGGGTTCTCTTATCTCCTGGCCTGAGGTTACCGAGGTTGTTAAGAAACTCCTCGGTGGCAGGGCCCCGGGGGTGGATGAGATCCGCCCGGAGTTTCTTAGGGCTCTGGTTGTTGTAGGGCTGTCGTGGTGGAGACGACTCTGCAATGTCGCATGGACATCAGGGGCGGTGCCACTGGATTGGCAGACTGGTGGTGGTCCCTCTTTTTAAGAAGGGTGTGTTCCAACTACAGGGGGAATCACACTCCTCAGCCTCCCTGGCAAGGTCTATTCAGGGGTACTGGAGAGGAGGGTCCGCCAGATAGTTGAACCTCAGATTCAGGAGGAGCAATGTAGTTTTCGTCCCGGATGACTGTGGACCAGCTCTGTACCCTCAGCAGGATCCTTGAGGGTGCATGGGAGTTTGCCCAACAAGTCCACATGTGTTTCGTGGATTTGGAGAAGGCATTCGACCGTGTACCTCGGGGAGTCCCCTGGGGGGTTCTCCGGGAGTATGGGGTGTCGGGCCCCCGATACGGGCCGTCCGCTCTCTGTATGACCGGTGTCAGAGCTTGGTTGGCATTGCCGATAGTAAGTTGAACTCGTTTCCGGTGAGGGTTGGACTCTGCCAGGGCTGCCCTTTGTCACCGATTCTGTTCATAACTTTTATGGACAGAATTTCTAGGCGCAGTCATGGTGTTGAGGGGGTCCAGTTTGGTGACCTCAGGATCGGGTCTCTGCTCTTTGCGGATGATGTGGTCCTGTTGGCTTCTTCAGTCCGTGACCTCCAGCTCTCGTTACATTGGTTCGCAGCCAAATGTGAAGCAGCCGGGATGAAAATCAGCACCTCCAAATCTGAGGCAATGGTTCTCGGCCAGAAAAAGGTGGAGTGCCTTCTCCAGGTCGGGTTCAAGTACCTCAAGGTCTTGTTTACGAGTGAGGGAAGAATGGAGTGGGAGATCAACAGGCAGATCGGTGCGGAGTCTGCAGTAATGCGGACTCTGCACTGATTCGTTGTGGTGAAGAGAGAGTTGAGCCGAAAGGCGAAGCTCTCAATTTAGCGGTCATTCTTTATTCCTACCCTCACCTGTGGTCATGAGCTTTGGGTAGTGACCAAAAGAACAAGATCGCGGGTACAAGCGGCCAAAATGAGTTTCCTTCGTAGGGTGGCTGGGCTCTCCCTTAGAGATAGGGTGAGAAACTCTGCCCTCTGGGAGGAGCTCGGAGTAGAGCCGCTGCTCCTCCGCATTGAGAAGAGCCAGATAAGGTGGCTCGGGCACCTAGTCAGGATGCCTCCCGGACGCCTCAGGGGCTGGGTAGAGGGAAGTCTGGGTTTCCCTGCTTAGGCTGCTGCCCCCACGACCTGACCTCGGATAAGCGGTAGAAGATGGATAGATGGATGGATGGATGGATGGATGGATGGATGGATGGACATTTGTGGTGATCGGAGCTCTCCTGGGTGTGATGTGAAGCAGTCTGGTTTGAGAACTATTTAAAACTGGTTTAAATGTACACTGTCACAGCTGAAGCCAGTGGTGAATGAATGACTGTGCTCATGGAAGGGAACGGGGTAGTGTTTGTTTCCGCATGTGTAAATGCAGGCTGTGGTTGTCCTATAGCAAATGGCATATGAGACTGGTTGGTGCAGCTGGTAAGGGCCCAGTGCCCCTAAACTCAAATTAGCCTTTCCAAACTCATATCCCGTCAGCACAATGAAAAGCCCTACACATACATAATGCCCCCCCCCACCCACCCACACACACACACACACACACACACACACACACACACACACACACACACACACACATATACACGCGCACACACACACACACACACACACACACACACACACACACACACACACACATATATATACACATACTTTCACCCGTGACCTCATTCCCCCACACTGCAGCCAGGCCAGAAATCCCTCTAAGGCCTGCCTTTCAGACTGTAAGCACTGTACTGCTGAGTAGCCATATTAAGGGTCATTATTGGGTCACTTTGCTATTAGACTCCAGCTATGCCTGCAATTCAAGCATGTAAAATGTGCATCACATTTGTGGTGATAGCATTATATCAAACTGTTTTGACATGCTCATAGAGTCGAGTAGAGTGGAAACGATAAAAATAGCTTTCTTGTATAAAATTAAGTGTATCATTTGTGCCATTTGTGGTTTAAACAAATCTGTTTTCATTCTCCATTTTACTCGACATGAAGCATGTGTGTGTGTGAGTGTGTGAAATTAGAGTTTAAAAGGGTGCTGAAAACTATTACCCTTTGGAGAGGGGTGCAGCATCGGGACTGAGTGATGAATTATTGAAGTGGCTCTTTGGTGTGAATGAAGTGTTGAAAATGTCCATTGCCACGGAGCACTCTTGATGTTCCTTGCGAAAGGCTTTCAACATTATGTGCTGTATCATGGTTTAGTTTTGACAAGTACTATTTAAAATTATTTTTAAAACAAAATTCAGAAAAGCGGTTGTGTCGTGATCCACTGTCATTATTGTGAACCACCCCCCTAAAACAATTTGTATCTTTTCTACCCCCATTCTGTCTTTTGCTCTCTCAACCATTCTGTTCTAACAGGATCAAAACTATTTCCTCTTGTAACACCACATTCAGTGATCATTTATGAGGATTCCACTCTTTCAAGCCTTTCCTGTTCAGAGACACAGTGCTGTCGGTGGGAGAGTGAACGGGAATCTCAACTGATGCTTTTCGACAACAGTACCTCTCCTGCATGTTTCAACCAACAGTACCAGTACCAAGCAACAGTACCAGCAGAGCCCCCCTCATCCCTCAGAAGGGATGAGGGGGGCTCTGGAATACACATAAGACATGAAAGTCACCTCACGCCAGCCGGGAGAAATCAGCGGGCACTGACTGAAAGGTAACAGGTAGTCGCAGGCACCAGGCAAGTTGCTAGGAGACAGGGAAGCACTGTATGAGCCACAGGATGGGAGGGTGGTGATAGGTGTACTCGGATGGCGTTCATTGGCACATACAACATACAGCTAAAAGACAAGGAAACTGAAAACACAATAACAAATTAGACAAAGCAGTATGGAATATTGTTACAAACAATTTTAGTCTGATTTGATAATAAAATATGTTCTGCTTTATGTACAGTATAAAGTGAAGACTAAGATCTAAATCTTGTTTTTATAAATTTACCTTTTTCTATTTATGTTATAGATTTAAATGTTTTCTGTTTTGTGTGGAGATGTCCCTACTTTGTTCTTTTTATACTTCCTTTGGCCAGGAGCAGGAGTTTTCAATTTGTTTTTAGGATCCAGATTCCATTCACTTGCTGCATCAGAGGAACAGAGTATCACAAACTGATTCAGTGTTCCGCACCAATAGTCACATGTAACATAATCACACATACAATCAACACATACAGTCGGTAAGTAAGAGGTTTTATGGTTGTGGGGAATAAGATGGCTGGGTGCCTCTCCCCTTGACCCATTAGTGAACCTGCCAAAGCTGACATGACAGAAAGCACCATAGCAGCTAAACCTGACTAAACAAGAAAGCCACATTTCCTGACTCCTTTAAACTCACAATGTTTCAGCCAGTCCCAGCATACCTCCTCCTCAATCTCAGACACATTAGTTGCTGTAAGGAGAGGGGGGGATTAGGGCATTGAGCGATCTGTTCTCAATGATTTAACCGCCTCACTACGTGGTGAGAGATGCTCTGTGAAATGAGCCAGGCTGACCAAAGATAGTTTCTGATTGGAACAGGAGGGAGGCTTACTCGCCTTATCTCAAATATTTGGAAGAGGAGGACTTGGACGCCTGCTCTTCCATTATATCACTAAGCAAACATGGCTATGCCACAGGTTGACGGGCTGTATTTCATAAACAGGCAGCAAACAAGGTCATCTTTATGAAGGTGTGCTTACATCATTGAAGGAAAATCAATCTGTATAATTAGTGGGCTTTTGCCAAATATATTAGCCACTGGCTTGTTTGAGACCATTACCTTCAAGAGTGTAAATAAATTGGATATGGTTTTAGCTGTTAGGATTTACCGGATTGGTCATTGTGATTTATTGTGCTTACTACATTGCAGCTGATGCAGGAAGAAAAGAAGGGGATTCCAACTCATTTTTAAAGTGGTTTATCTCATGATTGCAATCATAATGATGCAAGATCAGCTTTTTATGAACTAGATGAGAAAGTCTACTGTTTAAAGCTGCAAAGACCCCAGTTAGTTTGGCAGATAGATAAATTTACTTGGCCTGATTTATTTGACCTGATTTGAAAAAATTATATCCATCCATCCATCCATCCTTCTTCCGCTTATCCGGGGTCGGGTAGCGGGGGCAACAACCTAAGCAGGGAAGCCCAGACTTCCCTCTCCCTAGCTACTTCGTCCAGCTCTTCCAGGGAGATCCCAAGGCGTTCCAAGGCCAGCCGAGAGACAAAGTCTTTCCAGCGTGTCCTGAGACTTCCCAGGGGCCTACGGAGGGATGTGCCATGAACGCCTCACCAGGCAGGCGTCCAGGAGGCATCCTGACTAGATGCCCGAGCCACCTATATATTGTGGAAGTTGTATTTTTATATATATATATAAACACATATCTATAAAAATTCCCTTCTCACCCACCCGCGGGTGGTTCCTCCTCCATTCCAAGCTCAGGTCCTCGAGTATGGGCTGGAAACCCCAAAGTCAAAATGGGAAACACCTCCAAAGGTGGTGGAGAATGACCAAGTGAAGATCCTGTGGGACTTCCAGATACAGACAGACAGGATGGTGATGGCGAACCAGCCAGATATCGTGGTGGTTGATAAAGGGCGGAGGAGAGCCGTTGTGGTGGAAGGCTTGGAAGGTGAAGGTCACAGTAGTGCCTGTGGAGCACTTGGGGCAGTGACCCCCAAACTGGAGGAGTGGCTACAGCAGATCCCTCGAAAAACGTCAGACATCTCAGTCCAGAAAAGTGCAGTACTAGGAACAGCAAAGATACTGCGCAGGACCCTCAAGCTCTCAGGCCTCTGGTAGAGGACCCGAGCTTAGAATGGAGGAGGAACCACCCATGGGGGGTGAGAAAGGATTTATATATATATATATATATATATATATATATATATATATATAATTTTTTTTTTTAAGGTTAGGGTTAGCAGGCTGGGTTTTATTTTATTTTACTCTCCTCTGTCTTTAGGACACTTCATCGTGAGCCATAGGAAAGCACAATAACAAGTGGTGTAATCAAATTAAATCAGTGATGGCATTGTCCATATTTCAGGCAGGTCATGCATATTTATTTACTCAAAGAATGAAGATAGGTCAGTTCCTCTCACAATTGTCTCTTTTTATTTAAAGAATGAATGTGCTTGTCAGTGTTTCTTTTACTCTCTTTCTTTATGTACAACCCCCCCTGCCCCCACCATCACTGGGAGACAGTAGAGGTCGTTAGTAGAAGAGAGATGATGCCAAACTTGACTGGAGTCGAGCCTTATCTCTATTCTTTACACTCTTGCTTTTGTTTCAAGGGCTTTGTTTACACACGCCCCATTAATCACCTTCTGCCTTCCCACAATCCCACAGCATTTAAAGTGTGCTCTACTCCTGGAGACAATACACAGCATAGGTGCCAGTGTAAATCTCACCTCCTTCAGTTACCAATGAAAAGAAGGTTTACAGACCTCTGCTCCCGCTGTCCTCTGAGTTTTCTCTGTTATCTCTTTATGGCACCTTCAGCCTTGATCACTATCTCAAACTATCGCACCAAGTTAGCCGGAGAGAGCTCTGATTACCAAACATTTGCACACCACACACTTGGACTTGAGTCTGTCTGCCACGTTACACCATTTAATGAAGTCCTGACAGCTGACTGACACTGCCCTCTTGTCATCACAGCCTATGTAGACAGGATGTTGTTGAGCAAACATTAATCACACTGCAGGAAGCCGCAGGCAGAGAGAAACCACCCGCCAGTGGCTCCAAGGACTGTAGGGTCACCTTCGGAAGGACACCTCTCAGTTAAGTACCATAAACACTAAATGGTATGCAGACTCCATCTGCCGCATTCAAGGATGCAGACCTTACACGCATGTCCACACTTTTTCTCGATATGTGAGAATAAGAAATAGGCCCCTGCATTCTTTCTTGCATGACTTTAACACTCGGAATACAAATGAATATGTGAAAATATGTGGAAACAGGAGGCTATGATGTGTAATAATGAGGGTAGAATATGTGAAAAAGTGTGAATTATTCTGTTGTGTGTGCACCTCTACATGGCTGCATTTGAATATTGGTCTAAGAGAGTATTTGTGCACTATGTCTACAGTGGGTGCCTTAATGCATAGCCCTGTTTAATTGTATAGTCAATGCATTCATCATTCAGAATGCAGAGCCTGGCTAAAGTGAATTGAATTATCTGGCAGGGAGAACAAAGAGATGTACATTGAGTTTGTGCGTAATTTATTGTTGGAGAGTGAGGGAAGCAAAGCAGGCTGTGAGAATTAGAGGCACAGAAACAAGATGGAGAGACCTGGAGGAGGATGGGAGCAAGTGGAAAAAAGAAAGAAGAGGGGACAAAGATGCTAAAAGAAACCAGATGAAGGATGAAAGGAAAATTAGAGAGGTATGTGGGTTGAGAAAAGAGAGGCAGAAAAATGAGTAGGAAGACACGGAGGATGAGAAAAGAGAGAGATAATAGTGAAGCATGGAGTACAGAGATGAGGGGGAGAGATGGAGGGAAAGGGAGGAGAGAGAAGCTTGTGCGCAAAGTCAGAGATAGACCAGAGAAAACACCTAACACCTTCCCCCAGATTCCTGAAGCAATAAAACACAAGTAGTGTGTGCAGATGTGTGTCCGTGTGTGTATGTAGGTGTGTGTTTGTGTGTGTGTGCATACTTGTGTATATGTGTGTCCATTTCCACATGACTGCACAAGTATGGAATCTGACAAAAGAAGATTCTGGGAGATTCTTCTATTGTCCTACATGTAAACGTAGAATGAGCTCTACCTATCTCCTTTGTGAACACCTGTGTGTGCATACCATCACAACGACCCACATTAAAACAATCGCCATCTTAGCCCCTCTCCACACATACACAGCCTTGTTGTACTTCTATCTTTGTGAGAAGTCTGTGTAGATTCTCACTCATCTCAGCTTAACTGAAGAAGCTCTCTGGAGAGAGGGCGAAACGTTTTCAAGGAAACATTTCAGTCCAGTTGACACAGAGAGATCTAACTTTGGATATCTTTGTGAGAACTTTATAACCATTATACATTCTCCAGCACCTTATCCCAACCCTATTACAACTAAACCCCTTACCGCAACTAAACAGCCTTTTGTCCAGGACCAGCCAAAATGTCCACACTTTGCTAGTGTAATTTGACACTCAATACATAGCATGTATAGAAACACATATGTACAGATACACACCTTTATGCAACCAAGTCTCTGTCTTGGCTGAATATAAATGGGGGACTTGTATTCCTGGTACTGGCTGTGTGCCATTGATTCTTCTACAACATCATCTGAAAATCTATGAGCATAAAGGGCAGCTCTCAAAGAACAAAGTGCACCTCATGTTCTATACTTTCACTGTAGGAGGAAACTCTCATCTTCTCCTTTTCTCTTCCTTCTGCTACCTCACCCCTTTATTCATGCTCTCATCCTCAAGCAGTGGGGGGTTGAAAAGGATGGCACCAGACAGAGGAAGTGAGGAGAGGCAGAGGTGAATAAGGCACTAGGGAAAGGCCATATGGATTATTTTGCACATCTCTTGACAGCATATTATGCATCAGGAAGCTAAGAAATTCATATCAGTATCCTGTGTCTGCTCATTAATGAACTCCAGAAAAACTAGAAGAAGGCAGCTTTACTTTTTTGGTTTTAAATCTTTTTTTATTCCTTATATGTTTTGCTTAAATAAATATCTTATATTTTTATTGCCCACCCCCTTTAATCTGTTCACTTTTTAACAAGTACAGTGCTTGTCTGCAAAAACTGTGTGACTTTTTTCTGCTATGATGTGTGTAGACCTAATCTCTTAGTATATGATCATGGCATTGGTACAACATTTCTTGGATGACTCTATATTGTTCTCCACACATTCAAGCAGATGGAGTAAGCCAAGCAGCCCAGTGTTAAGACGGGGGCCGTGAAGAGATACAGGTTGGACTGTAGGATTTAGCACTATGGCTGGACATATGAAAACCTTTCAATTACAGTCCTAATCCAAATATTTTTACACAAGAAGGGAACAAGAGCAAAGAATGTATTTAAAATTTTCGGAAACGTCTTTCAATAAACTTGTATATGAGGCACGTGATGTCTAATCACGAAGGTAGTTATTATAATGTGATGAGTCCATGAAGGTGATTAGGAAACACTCACCTGAGTGTACTATGCACCTAAAATCAATCAGCAACACAAACAGCACCCAGACAGATGGCAGTCGCATCACCTTTAGTCTAGCAGAGTTTCAGGTGTACTCAGCTCTGCAGTGTTTGACCTGACTGTGTGTTTACAAATGTGTGCGTGTGTGTGTGTGTGTGTGTGTGTGTGTGTGTGTGTGTGTGTGTGTGTAAAATACTGCATGTGTAGCTCATTGAACTAGCTTTTGCCACTAGTACCATTTTGCCACCACTACCATTTTGTGCTGATTATTGACTGACTACAGACAACCAGCCTGTCATTTGTGAAAAGACCCCAGTTACAGAAAGAAAAAAATCTGTCATTTTATTGGGCTAAAATTGCACACGCTAAATCTACTTTTATCGACTGTCACGTGTCAACACCAAACAAAGCAAAAAGAAAAAAAGGAGCATGTTTTAAAATATCATTAAAACAATGTTCTGGCTTATTAATATACACATCCTCGTGTGTTTTAGTACTTTACACGCTATTAAAGCATTTTGTGCTACATTTAACTGAGATGCAATCAATTATATTATAATTATTATACTGATGGGTAAACAATTTCTGTTACACTGCTTCTTATTTCATAACTATGTTATAAATAAAAAGAGAATTATATATGCACATAAATTTTGCAATTACTCACAGCTTAACTATAAAAGTAGAATAACTAGAGGCATGCTGAACTGTACACCTCAATCTTAAACTGACTCATCTCATCTGCAGTTTGTTTATTACAACACTTTGGCATAATCATAGAAGGTAAGTGGTGAGAATACCCAAGGTCAGAGGTCATCTGATTAACAGTGAGATTAGGGCACAGTGAGCCACAGTTGACAACAGTTGACAGGTTGGAATTTGTCAGCGACACAGATGTCAATGAGTCACTGATGCTGGAAGCAGCATCACATTTTATAATAACATAAGACCCCATGTTATCAGTCAGATATGTTTGTGTGTATTGATGTACTACTTTAATAACTGAATATTTGAATGTAAGTGATCAAATTTTCCACCTTGTAGAAACAAGAGTTGTGAGCCAACATGCTTACAAAATAAGCATCATGCATGACTAAACAGCAGTGTTGCTTTGCCCCAGATGTAAATACAAATAAATAACGTGTGACACAACCAAAGTGCCCTGTAGTAGTGATGTGGGTGTGGAGCCCCAGCTGTGTCCCACACAGTCATGTAGACCAGGGGCGCTCAAAGACAACATATCTGTGTCAAAAAATGACAAAGCAGTGTCACAAATGGCTACACATTGGAGTGAAAAGATTGTAAGTGATGTTTAAGTGACTTAACACTGACCGGAAATAAGAGAAAACCAGCGATACATGGCAGAACAAAGATAGAGAGAGGTCAGTAGGGGACATAACCACCACTGGCCCTGTCATAAGAGCTTTAGTCACTGGACAGAGCTTATATATTTAGGCTAGCTGTGTTGTTTGTGCAAGTGCAAGGTACAATTATTCTAAACGGTTTGCTCAAGGAATACTGGTATAAGAACATGGGGCCAGGAGAGGATCTTGGACTCAGCAGAGGAATGCACAAAAAGGATGAATCTTTTCTAAGTAGATGGAGGAGAGCCAGAAGTGGGCACAAAAAAAAGATCCTGTTTGCCATCCCCTGATACATTATATGCACTAAATAGTCTTTGCAGCAGATTTCAGAGACAGGCCCTTGTCTTTGTTTGGCTAATGGGCAGACTACTCTAAATGGCCTGTTTTTCAACCCTCTGACACAAAGACACTTTTTCATGACTCTTCAGTGCCATCGTTTTCCTGCTCCTCTTCTTCACATATCTGAAACAGACCGCTCTCTGTGTCTCGATGTGTTGCTCCCACAGCACAGGAGTTCTAAGCAAAGCTCTCTCACACTGCTCACTATTGCCAGGCTCACAGTAAAACAAGCCAGGAGTAAGTGAGCAAGTGTAGTCTTCCTCACTGTGTCACACTGAGTGAATATGTCAGCCATGAAATGACTACATTGGTCCATAATATTCAGTGGCAGAAGACAACCTTTTACTCAGAAAGCTGAAATCACCAGGGTAAAAGTAGAACCAATGACAATCTCAGGTGGATTTGTACAAAATGCTTTCATGACTGAATCATCTGTACAGACATGATATAGGTGTGACTGAGATACCACCATATCCTGTACATGCTGTCAGTTGTATACGCAGGAGTTGTTGTTACTTGACTGCACCAAGCCCTCCAGCTGTTTGGCACCTACAGGAGGGGAAGTGAGTTCATTATCTAATAGCAATTTCCACCAGTGCTCAGTTCTTACATCTGCATGCAAATGGTAAACAGGAAAGCCCCTCGAGGTATATAAAAAGACAGATTACCTTCATCTGTACTTGTTTTGAAATCTTAACAAATCGGTCATCGCCGTTGTGTTTTATTTTTATGCTGTTTTTTTTTTTCTTTTTTACGTCTGTATATGAGCAGTTTCCATGGTCCCCCCGAGTCACAAAACATGCTTAATGAATAATTAGCCATGTAAATATTCAGCATGGGTGAAAAATTAAATGTAAAACTCAACAATGGTTACCAAGGAGTTATCTGATAACAGCTTCCTCAGGGTGAACTTGCATTAACAAAAATAATATTTAATGAATCATTTAATGCATGCTTAAACTTCTCCACTCCCGATTGCCCCCAGTGCTCTCTGAAGACACTGGTATAATTTACAAATGTGTTCAAAGTCAAGGTAAACATCATTTTATCAATATCATAATTACAATAATGACAAATAATAATTACAATATTATATTAGCAAATAATCACATTATCTGGTCATATCATACAGGCAAATCTGTGCTGAGAATTGGATGGTAAGATAGATTATGGCTGTTTGTGTTGCAGCCTATTCACAATAAATAAAAAATCTCTAGAAAAAAACTTTTGGTTATTTTCGTAGAATGAAATTAGGAAAATTTATAGAAAATGTATTTTTTTCTTTCAATTAAAGGAAATCTTAATAAATACTTTTAATACTTTTGCAAAGGTCATTTTACAAAGTAGCTGCCTCAGGTCTCACGTTACATGTTTGAACAAAACATTAGAAAGTATAAGTTAGCCTGTACAATAGTGAACGATAGGTGTTCTTGTCTGCATCTACGCATGACAGTCAGGCACTTTTCTGCCATGAGTGGATATGATTGCAATGTCACACAGAATAATTGTTAGTTAGTTTAATTTGCATTGATAGTTGCATAAGTTTAAAATATTTTGAAAGGATCCACACATCCTTTAATCTTTTATCTTTTTTCAGTTATTGGTCCTATTAATTTTACCAAATGTTAAGGAAATGTTATATTTTTGATGAAATGATACAAATAAAATAGAGCCTAAACACCATCAGACTTGTTTATTTTGTTGGTTTTCATACGCTGCTTCATCAATGGACTGTTTTTCATGAGTTTGGCATCAAATGTCCCACAGGCTGTCTGGAGACTTTGATGGATCAATCTCTCTGCCAGCAGCCATCCCCAGGGTTTTCATCTGCTTATCTCTGACCACTGTCTGTCTGACTGACCGCCTCACTGCTCATTCACTCCACATGGCCCTGCAGCTCTAGCGCAGAGACCCTCTACGCATACCAGACTCGCTGACCACAACCATTTACAGCAGCGGCTTTACGACTACTCCATCTTCGCTCATTGTCAGCTTCAGCTACTTATTTAGAAGGGAGACATATTGTGTGTAAGCATGTCTAACCTATTGCTCACTGCTGTGGTTGAACATCTCTCAAGCCCATTCTTGTCTTTAACGTGACTCCAGCATTTATGAGCAATTTGTCATCGTTCTGTGGATACTGTGTAGATTCCAAAATTCCAGAGGCCCGTGGGGCACATTGGTATACCTCTGTTATTTATGGCATATTTATGACTTTAATCTGTGCTTATCGTGTTATAAAGATGCTTGTTTCAACTTTAATTTGTTCCTCTGTGTTCACTTACAACTTGCTGTCTGCTCCCTCCATGATCCACTCACCATTATCACTCAACAAATTCACTACCCATGACTTCAACATCCACCGACACTTCTTCTTGCAGAGTCTTTTGCTTTTTTTCAAGAGAAGTTCACATCTAGGCTTATTTACATGTCTTACAGAGGCATATTCTGAGTGTGACTGTTGTTGGAAGGATTTCCCGCCCTCTCCAGAGGGTCTTTTCAGACCTGGAGCTGCTGTAGTGATAGGATTAGGGGATGCCTGGAGCGTGTCCACGTCTGGAGCCGAGCTGGGATCGTGCTCCGGCGAACCACCAACCTCAGTGCTATTATGCTGCTTCACAGCAGCCCACTCCAGGTGCCAGGCAATGGGGAAGATGCTCCAAACTTTCCCAGGAATGAAATGGTTTGACTAAAATAGTTCATTTAGTGCTTCAACTACTAATCAAAAAGAATCTATTAAGGTGATCAGTTGAGAAGAAGGAGGAGGAATGTCTTCCTTGCTGTTTATTTCTTCTTCATCTCTCCTGGTAATTCTTAAAAATTCTAAAATCACCCTTCACTGGTTGTGTGTTGGTGACAGTGGGAGGACAGTTGTTTTGTCTACCTCCACTGGCTGATTTACATCTCCACAGCTTCTCTATCAAAGTGGCCATTGTCAGTTGTGACCTATGAAATTTACAGAGGACACTGGGGACCTTTTCTTCTTTGACAGACTAGTTTGCACACACAAACACACACATGCACAAACAAAGCAAAGCAGAGGTATTTTAAACACACACATACAACACAGACTGTCTGCTACATTATTTATTCAGTTTTTACACAGATCCCCTCTTCACAAGTGTCCCTCCTTTCAAACATCCTTAGACTGCAGAAGGGATGGATGAAGAGATGGGACAGAGGAAGGGAGGGGTAGGTCATCCAGGAACAAGGGAGAGGCATCCATTTGCACACCAATTGTTTTTCCTTCTCTCTAGGCCAGGAGGGAGAAAAAGACCACCTCTCTCCCTCTGAGACCCCAGTCTCTCTTCCCCTCCTCCCACACTTACCCCCCACCCTCCCTCCTCTGTGAAAGCAGCGTGAATGGAGAGCCACATTCACTTTGGATGAATGGGATGGGATGGATATGGGTAGGGGGTAATTCTGACCACCACAGCCCTCCAATGCCAGAGCCACATGTGCAGCATATTACCATATGAAGCCTTGTCACTGCTGAAGGCTGCTTCATCCTCCCCAACTGAACTCATTCGCAAACGCACTTAAGGTCTTTGGGTCAGGTGTGATGCTGTTTTTATCAACCACCGAAACCACTGAGTCTCAATGCACACCAGTGTGAACTGTGGCTAAGGAGGAGCCCCACAATAGTAACAGAAGACATCCACCAGTAGAATTACCGGGGAACAACATGCAGCAATCTCCATAACCATTGACCCACAGTTAAGCAAATTGGAAAAACAAGTGCAAAAAGGAGACGGCCAAAATAAAAAAATGTATCTTGATCCCTCGCTGCACAGGGACCTTTTTTAGACTGCCTTTCCTGTTAGACTTTCCCTCACTGAGACAGTGCGTCACACGTGGGGAGTTTGAGAGCCCAGCAGATGTTAACCCTTTGCAGGCTCAACAGCAGGTTTTTTATGAGGCGAATTCTACAGGATCCGTTTGCCTGGGTCTATTATGTTTGGACTGAACCTCTGACTACTCCACTATACTCCCCACAGGCTTTAATCTGTTTTACAGCACAGAGGATTTAATGATCAAATTACAGCAACGACCTCTCAGGAGTTCTACTCTACTATTATGGAAACAGCTTGATTTGTGGCCAACCAGCATATGTTCAGTGGCCCTGGCCTTAAACAGTTGCATGGTAATATCATAATATGAAGAAAGCTAAAGTTCTCGCCTCTGTTCTTACTGCCCACTGTCTGTGAGTACATGTGTGTGTTGGTACGGGCCAAGTTATTCATCACTGCTTGAGAGCTGACATCAGGCAGTCAGTAAACGTTAATTAGGACCACCCAATGGCCAAGCCAGAGTCATTAGCTAATTGAGTTTGTTTGCTTATGTTTTCAGGCACCCAGATAAAGAAAAAAGGGAAAGAGAATGTGTGAGCGAGAGAGGGAAAAAAGGGGAGGGATAGAGGTTTGTCTCATCCAGAGGCCTGTTGTTGTGACATGTCCTTCAGCTCAGGTTGTAAGGGAAAAGAGAGACAGAGAAAGGAGAAATGGAGGGTAATCAAAGATAGAAATATGGGCCTCACCATAACTTTCTTTGGAGATGGTGAGGCCTCACTTACGGCCTAAAACTTCTCCCATGGGCATGGAAGGAAAGACACAAGCTACTCAAAGTTGTGCTGTATTGCTACACAAATACTGATTCCCATGTAAGTACACTGTACACACATTTTAATACACACAACCAGTACATGAGCTCATGCTGCCAGCCTTCCCTGGTGTGTGTTTCACTTGGCACCTCTACTGCATCCCCAGTGTGTTCAGACTGATGCTGTATGTGGAAATCAGCCATGTCTCAGCACCGCTTGGTCTCAGATGGCCTGGTGTGGCTGGCTGTGGTTATGCCCATTGAGTCTGACTGACCACCACATAATGAATCACACACCCACTGAGTCCAAATCAACACACACACACACACACACACACACACACACACATTTGTAAACACACCATCAGGTCAAACACTGCAGAGCTGATTACACCTCAAACCATCCCAGGAAGAGAGTCAACTGTCCTCTTCCCTAGTTGTGCGCACAAAGATTAATTTTAACAAACCGGCCGAGTTTGAACCAGCAGCACAGAGAAAATCCACCAAGAAGCAAAGGGGAGGAGGGAGGAAGCTGAGCCGCAGCCCTACACTGTCAGGGTCTCTCTTCTTCCCTCTCTGTGATTTGTGCCCTCGGCCAGGTCCGATTCATGTCCCACAGATAGTTCAGCTCATGCCCCAGTAGGCTTGTTAGAGCAGTTGAATGAACGCCTGCATGTAATGATTTGGACAAAAGCCAGGACAAAAACAACAAGAAAGCAAATCTAGGTGGACAGGCGACAAAGAGAGACATCGCCCAGTTTGTTTTGTAACTTTGCTGCTTTTTATAGGCAGCTCAGCAATCACTGGGATCATTGTTTGCTTCTTCAAAATAAAGAAACCCTTCCAATTTCAATTACAGTGTGATACAAAAGCACGCTGGTAGTTCAAAAACATTTTGCAGGAAAAAGAGAAAGTTTACATGACTTCTCCCTCTCTTTTTTTCTCTCTGCTAGATGAGTATGGGCTCTCTCTCTTTAACAACAATAAAAAAAGAAACTTAAGCTTGCTGGAAGAATGTTTGCATGTCCACGTTTGCATGCCCTGAGCTTTTCATTAAATCTAAAGTGATAAATGTAGCTAAAATGGTGTTGTTGATTTGTTTTGTTTTGTTTTTTGACTAAAAAAAACTTGGAAGAAGTGGAATAACAGGACCTGAAAATAAACATTTACATAAGTTTTTTTTATGACCTTGTCTCAGCCCATCAACAATAAAATAAAAAGAAACCCCAAATTAAAAATGAATGATTAAATAAAATAAAGTATATTTTAGTTATATTAACAACTTGCCACACAATCAGGCTTGATTAATCTATTCTTGGAATAATCAGTTAAGTATTTCCGTCACAATTTCTTTAAGTTTTTTCTGTAAAAGTTACTTTCATAATTAAGCCGTGTTTACTGTAATGTTTGGTGAATAAAAAGTTCGATATTTGTGTCTTTTGTGTTTGTTCCCCAATTCAGAAAAGTTCACTTGAGTGGAGCAAAAGAAAAGTTGGAAAAGTTAGAAAAGTATAATGTACAATAATAATTTGTTTAAAATGTTGGCAATTAATTCAATAACAACATTTTCAAATTTTAATGCCTTTTAATGTTAGGTCAGGCAGCTATTTAGATAATACTCAATGTCAGAGTACAGAACTAAAGGTTTCCAGTCCCACAGATACACAAATAAACACATAGCAGAGGATAATATGGCATACTTAATTCAAAAAGCCATGCTCAAATGTAAACCGTGTTCTGCATGTGTGCCTATGCAGATGTTTCTGTCCCATTTCAGTTCATCTGACAGAACTCTTCAACACTATTCAGTCTACTGTCTAACTGCTAACAGAGCACCAGGGATTCTTAGCCAATCACTTGCATGATTATCCTCCAGAGTGTAGAATGTCACTCTTCCGGTGAACAAGGTGAAAGCTACAAAAGGGAAGAAAAACAAAAACAATGGGAAAAAAATGATAAGAAGTCTCATGTTACTATGGTACCATGGTATGGTTAAAGAGCACAATTCTAACCTATCCCCGACCCCCACCTTCCTTCTTTTCAGCATACCTAAACAGAGTCTGAAGGAGGGTTGGAGCACTTAGTGAAGCACAGCCACAAGAGCAGCTTCAAGGCTGTGCAGGGCATCACCAGCAGGATACTGAGATCTATGGAAGGAGTCCTAAAATTAGCCTCAGCATGGGGTGCAAGAACAGGGAGGGATGGAGGTGGGGCTCAGGGACATCGTGGAAACGGAGAGTGAGAGAGGAAGGCTCATGGGGGAAAAAGAATGGAAAAGGTGGGAGGCAGGGTAGGTAGTGACAGCACACATCTACTGAGACGCTTCTCTGCACATTCACTAGGCTGTGGCCTATTAAATGTCTAAAGTAACACTTTGTAAATATGAAGGCATACACACACCTCTCGACACACAATTATGCATGTATATAACACCTCTCACGCACATCAACACATACGGTGCACAGAAAAGCATCATTGTGGAATTGCTGGGTGGCTATGCTGCAGGCTTAAGCACTGTGAATGGTGGGGTTTTAACGGGCATCTGTGTCCCCTATGTCCCACTTAGTCTCCTACCGAGGAGCTAAACCTGCTGCTCAGTGTGGGAGAGCAGAGGGCAGATGGGTAGAGTCCGATTATAGAGTTGTCTGACCTCTCTCACAGGCAGCTCAGTGTGCACAGTGCCCAGGGCCAGCACAGAAACACTGTTTGTTGTTGGTATTAGCAGCTAAACGGCTTAACTGTTAGCAGACGTGCTTCAAGAGGGTCGAGCACATAGTTTTGACTTGGTGCCAGGACTCAAGTACGAAGGCAATTCTGGGGCGCTTCTCTAATCAGATGAGGAAAAGGAGGCGCGCTTCTCAGGGTGGACGTGATACATCAAGCTTAAATTTTAATGCAACTCATCTCACTTCCTATTTTACTGCACAAATCAATGAAGACATTCACTCACACTTTTTTCAGTTTGTGTGTTTGTGTGTGCGTATTCTTGTAATTGCTACACACTGAGTACCAAAATATTCATTCTACTCGCGAAGTGAGAACATTTTTGGAAAGTTTGGAACATTTTAGCTGGTCCTTACAACTTCAAATTTCTGTTTAAATATGAAGACTTGGTTTTAAGGTTGGGGTTAGAATTGGGTTAAATTAGGATTAGGGTTGGGTCAGATGGTTAATTAGGATGGTTAGGGTTAGATGCCTATGAAAGTCCTCACAAAGAAAGAAGTACATGGGTGTGTGTGTGTGTGTGGGTGGGTGGGAGGGTGTGTGTGGGTGTGTGGGTGTGTTGTATTGCTGTAATTCTTTTTTATAAAATAGTGAGACTGTATGAAAAGTAAAGAATTAAAAGCAATTATTGCAAAATAATGGGTGTTTTGAATTATTGCATAAGAGCAGATAATTTTATATTATAACAAAATTGAATTTATATAAATTTGAATACATGCACCAGTGGTTATATCCATCAATCCATCCGTTTACTGTTAACCACCTGTTCCTGATCAGGGTCAGTGGTGGTACCGGAGTTTAACCCAGCAGTGTTTGTGTGACAGGCAGAAATACACCATGGACAAGTCACAAGTCCATCACAGGCGACATACCTTTCACTCACACACTTGCACTGATTGAGTCTCCAGTCAACCTGATGTGCATGTATTTGCTACGTGGCACAATGCACAAGAGGAACCTGCAGACTGGTGAATCACTGGATTGGCTGTAGCCAGAGCCGCAAATGGCTGTCTTGATGCAATTACGGTTTGTGAATTTCTCTGATTAAGCACAAGAGATAACCATGTTATCTATGTTAGGCTGAATATTAGCCTTACTTTGCTCTCATTGGGAGAATTATTTAATGGAGCCCTGTTGGAGCATCAAAATATGCTCCAACTAAAATATAGATTAAGACATAGAAGAAGACCATAAACGCTTATTTTATAGTGTAACATTAGAGCAAATAGATGAAGATACAACTAATACAACTGTAGGTAAAAGCAGTGGTAGCAAAATTAAATAAAGCAGCAGGTTTGGATAGACAAAACAGTCAAAGCAGAGGTAGCAATAAACAACAACGACAATAAGTTGGCTGCTGTGTAACCTGTGCGTACAGTAGCAGCAGCGCCACGTTGCTGTGGGCTGTCTGGGCTCTTGTTCAACTGTGCACACAGTGCACAAACTGGGCACTAACTTTTGATTAATATATGATTCAGATAAGTTGTAGTGGGTTTTTTTACAAAATAACAGTATATAAAGTAGTATTATTAGTAGACCGTTGGTTTAGGGGAGGAGGGGGGAATCGCTGTCATTGCACCCTCATTGCACCCCCTATGGATCCACAGTGGCCTTAACATTTGCCTATACTGCCTATGCTTAGGGCCGGCTCTGGCTGCAGCAACCCTGTCATTCATTCTCCCAACTTCCTGTTGAGGCTCTCTACTTCCTGCATGCAGTTTTTTTTGCAACAGCTGTTTTGGAAACACAGTGGAATATATAAAAACCACACACACAGAACCTGCCCTATATATATTTCAGATTATCAAAATATCAACATCAAAATAATCATCAGCAAAAATCTTTACCTATGGATCGTTCAGATATTGGAACAAGTTAGTTCATGTTCAAATATAAAGTACACAAGCTAAAAAAGCAAACTGCACCCATATTAAGTTAAAGCGTTGCTAACAGACTGTGTCAACTTCAAATGAAGCCTGGGATGAAAAGGGCTACAGAAATACCCTCTGGCCTGTTGATTTCCCTAATCTCCTCCTTTTGTTGTTTCTGCAGCCCAGAAGAGGGTGTGACGGGGTCAGGGGTGAAAGTTAAGAGGCCAAATGGATGCAGGAGGAGGTGGGGCAGATGATGTTTCACGCCCTGAGAAGACACTGCCTCTTTGGCTAAAACCACTACTTTCCCTGCGGCACCTCCAACCCCCAGCTGGTAAACAGATAAGGCCAGAAGAGGAGGTGTCTTTTGGAAGCACAAACAGGTTTCTGACTCACAAGGGTCAAGGGTCAATGAGAATACTTCCAGTCGTGAACACCTATTCCGGTGTAGACCTACATGTCATCACACATACTCTCACACATGTACCAACACGTTCTTCCTCTAAAGTGGGTCCCTGTCAATCTATTGATTCAGACATTAAGACTTTTTTCTTTTTAATTCTTTTTTTTTGTTACATAGACATACACCAGGGAAAATCTGTAAAAGACTCTGATGTTGTCAAAGTTTCACTATGTGATAGAAATATTTCCTGAATGTCGATCAACAGGAAAAGATAAACACAAATCTGCAAAGACCAAGAGAATGACGTGTTTGCTTACACACCCACAGGAATGCCCACATGCTCCTTGTTCTGCATTATTTTGTGTGTGAAGGCCCCGCCCTCTAACCAAATACCTGTGGGATTATTACCATGGAGTCTACAACAGGCCTGGCTAAAAGTCCTAACCACTCCAAGAGCAAAAACAACATCCGAGCATGTGCACTAAAGAAATCCCCAGCTTTATGTGAAGGGTGACTAGAGGAGATGAGGTTGCACTAGCTTCTCCTCCATGACCCCAGGGAGGGTGATCAGTTGAGAACAGTGGCTTGCATTGTTTGCTTATGCCACCCTTCCTCCTCCTCCTCCACCCTGCCTCCTCTTCACCCTGTACCCCACCCAAGAGAAGATCGAGTTAACTCTAGCCTGTGGTCACTCCACCTCTCTGGAATTTAATCCTACACCACTGTATTTGTCTCTCTTGGGCCAGTTGGTGAGGGGTTAAATCTTGAGCAACATTTCTCACATGATCCATTTCAGAAGTGTGTGGTTAAACAGAATAAATGCCTAAAGTGAGAACTGCAGCACCACTACATGCAAACATCAATCAGACAATCTAATATTGTGCTTTGTACTCCTTTGAGGATTCTGAGTAATCGCTGTGCTAGAATATTCCATAAATTGTATCGCAAAGTAGAAGAAGAGTGTTTGGAATATGAGCCACAGCACAACAACAACAACAACAATAATAATAATAATAATAATACCACAATATGAAAATTGTAAAGTAATAATTGAACAAATGGATCAAAGTCCCAGTTGTGTACCGTGTGGAGGAAGACACAAAGCAAAGTAAAGCAACCCAATCAGGAAAGGTTAGTGCTTAATGTATGTATTGAATACACATACCAATATGCCTCCAACCCCAACACACACACACACAGACACACACAAACTATATTCACAACTACTTTATTACATTTCAATTAAACCCTGTTAAACAAATATGTATATCTCTTATGAGACATATACATTTGTGTAACGTTCAAATTTAAACCCAAGAGGCAGCAATTTAATCATTACACCACCATGGTGTAACACAGAGTTAAAAAAAAACAAAAACATAACATATATAATAAATAGATATGCAAGATAGGTTTACAGTGTGGTAATGGTACTTCTACTGAGCTAAATGATATCCACTAGAGGCTGGGGGTGTTGTCTTATATATTAAGGGGAGAGGTTCCTTTGTCTTGTTTCCAGTGCTAAGGGCATGGGAGCAGGGCTGGGACAGTACCTCATAAATCACAGAGAGAGGACAGAGAGTAACAGCTCAAATTAAGATAAAACCCCTTTAATTATCAGCTAAACAGCCTGGTGTCCCCTCTCTCCCTGAGCTATCTGTCACCCAGCAAGTAGGCCTGGTTACCAGACGACAGGCTTTACTGTTTCTCATTCACAACTAACACATCTATGCAAACATTCATCCAGATCTGCTGTATAACAGACCCAATCTCACCCATATCACCACCCAACACTGGGCTGTCGATCAAATTAACTTGTAACGTATCACCTCCTTGCATCTGTTAACCCCTAACACACACATGCAGACACAAGTGCATACACACACTATATAGCACACCCTTCTCACTCCCCCTTTTCTCTCTTTGCTTATTCACCACACCAATTATCATTACCCTAATGACTTCTCAACTGCCTCTTCTTCAAGGGCTATCTCTCTCATGTCCTCCCCTCTCTTCATTTGTGGTCCAGGGAAGTGTCCTGAAATTCTTAGGTATGCTCTCTCTCCCTTTCTCTCTCTCTCCCTCTCTTTCTGCAATGCTGGAAGTTTTGCAGTCATAGTTAACACAAATGGAATATGTGAGTGTGTGTGTGTGTGTGTGTGTGTGTGTGTGTGTGTGTGTGTGTGTGTGTGTGCGCATAGCTGTGTCAGATGATAACAGAGACTATACAGACCAAAGAAGTCTATTTTGGCATCTATTATGTTTGAGTGTTCCTTTTTCCACTAACTCTTCTTCTTCTTTCCTCTTTCAGCTCTCTTGGAGGCAGTGTATTGATTTAATATTAGGCCTGAGCTACCATCTGGCTGGTTTTTATTCTTCTGTTTGTATAAAGCAAGGAGAACAGGGACAGAGAGAGATGGAGATCGAAAGAGACTGGGCACAAAATTCATTATGCTTCTCTCTGTGAGAGAAAGAATTATGTGTGTGTGCTCTTGTGCTTGCTACATACTGAGTACCAAAGTCTGCATTCTACTAGCAAAGACAGGGCATTTTTGGGAAGTGAGTACATTTTGGTTGGTCCTCACAACTTCAAGCCTGTTTAAGGATTGACTTGGTCTTAAGGTTGGGGTTAGAATTGGCTTTAGGTTATGGTTTAGGTTAGGGTAATGGTTAGGGTCAGGGGTTAGTTGGGATAGTTAAGGTTAAAGTAAGGAACTGGGTAGTGCATTAGGTGTATGAAAGTCCTTACAAAGATGGAAGTATAAGTAGGTGTGCATGTGTGTGTGCATGTGTATGTGTGTGTGTGTGTACTTTAGCACATATGTTTACATTTTTGAGAATTATGTGTGGGATTTGCAGTGCAGCAAAAAAAAAGCACCCAAACTTCGCTGCAGTAAAGATATCATGTTCAAAGTTGACTTTGAAGTGAAAGTCTCTCACACAAAAAAATCATCTGACATTAATTTAATTTTCTGGCAATAAATAAAAATGGACAAAAAAAAAAAACCTAAAGGACAAAAGTACAAGTAAAATAAAAATAGATGAAAATAGAATTCCAATCATATTTATGGTGAAGAGACATGGGACCAATTATGGAAAATGTTTGTTTGCAAAACACAAATACTCCAAAATGACCACTGGAGTCTTGCACTTGAACACTTCATTTCTTTCTTTCTCTGTGCTATATCCATGTGTGAATGCAAAAGATAAATCTTAAAAAAAAACAGCAACCTGAAGAAAGTTTGATGGAGTCAACATTTTCTCTTCACACACTCCAACAACCAAACCCCACTCGTCCTTTTTATTGAGTTTGTTCCCATCTATAAAAATGAGCTGGAAATAAAACAGTCTCTAAGTGAAAGATGTCATCCTTTCATCTTTTTCCCCTCCTTAGTTTCAGTTTAAAGGATACCTGGTGGAGATAAATTCCCTAATGGTTTAACAACTGACTGCAATTCTGCAGATTTGTGTAATTTATTATGTTGTAATTATTATATTCTCATCATAATCATCTGACTGTTCCTGGGGCTAGATGTATCCCCTTTGCTAGAGTTCAACTTTTATAAAACTAGCTTAATTAATTTACTTCCCAATGGAAGTTTTACCTTGGAGTATTCACAAATTGATTTTATAGTTTATACGCAACCCACAGAAATGCATTTTCCCTTTCTCAAAGTCTGTTAAAGGTCGTGCCGTTGAAATACGTGTAGTATGGATAAAGTTGTTGTGGTCATACTAAAGTACACGATCATCTTTTAAAGGATCATCCCACCAAATGTGAAAATGTGAGAGACAGAGTTAATTGTAGAAATGGTTGCACCAGAACTTTATTTTACATTTTAACATTAATCCTAACTTCCAGAGAATTTGATAATCAAAGCAGAAATCCTCCATCTGATTTTTATATTTGCATGTATATAAACATACCACACTGGCATGATATCAAGCCCATGTGAAAAAGGTAGAAATAAAAAATCCAGACAAACAATAGAATAACTAAAGGGTAATATTGTACAAAATCTAAACTTTTGGTTTAAAAACAAAACAAAAAAAAAGTAATGAACAAATCTGTCGCTAAGCATTGCTAGTACAAAGACTGTACACCTATTAACAAAGCTAAAGACAGGAGCTTCAAGGAATTACCATGATCACCAGATGGTAACAAATGCAACTGCACTCCTTAACTTTTGACCTGTTTAAAAATGCCATATGTATGTTCGCCTTCTCCTGAGAAAAACACGTACATCCTAACATTTCAGCTTAAACTATTACACATTCATAAATTCTAAATACCTAGCACGGCAGAAAATGAAAGCTGTTGTAATGGCAGCATTCTATATTTCAGATATTTCCATGGAAAATGTACCTGTTTGTCTGGTCTGGTGAGAACTGTGGAAAAAAAACTTGAAACAATAACAGAACGTGCTTATTCTCTGCCAGCACGTGGATGGTGTGCATGGTTGTCAGTTTGTAAAACTGTGGTGTACGCTGCCTTCACTGAGATCCACGGCAGTTCTGTGATTAATGGTAGGGGACACGCCCCACTAATTGTGATTCCTGACACAGGCACACGTCCCTAGACAAAGCAGGAGTGGAGCATGGTGCCATTCTCAATCACCTTCCAGTGGAAGGTCTAAGAGCTGCTCTGGGGGGCTCATAGGAAGGTGCAGGTTGCTGGGGTATCTGGTGATACAGTATATGGTTCGGGCAGAGATTTACAAAAGACAAATGTTGTTGGTAGAGTAAGAGAGCCTCGATTGGTAGAGTGTACACACGTGGATGGGAGAGATTTACGAGGTCTTACTTTGTCCTCACTGGATTATCCTCATTGGATCTGACTTTAAGTCTGCTTCTGGTCTGTGTAATTATGTGCACCTGCTGCTACAATCATCTACACTTACAACCACACTGTTTAATTGCATAGTGAAGTGTTTGGGAATTATTCAACCTCTCCAATAAGTAATTTCTCTTAAAATAATAAGTGTGCCAATTCTGTCTGGTGTGCCACATGAAGAGCCCGGATCCAGATCTCTTGGAGTTACTGTCTTTAATAGACCTAAATTTAACAACATGAGCAAACATTTTAGCCAACTGAGCTATGGAGTAAATAAAGACTAAAGTAAGCATGTTGGGGCCAACATGCAGATGCTTTGTGCTTCTCTTCCACCTGCCGGCATCTTTTCAGAGTGAGGCCAGATGGAAGTCATGAATTAGCTGCAGCGAGTGACTCTAGACACTTGTCTTTATTAAGAAATCTCTTTATAGGGGGAGGGAAAAAGACTGTTTTCACATTGTTCCTATTAGCAACAAAGGTTCTAAAATTCTGATGTGATTAACTTTTCTCTCACTAGGAATATGCAATACCGTCATATCTGTTGAAACTACACTACAAATTCATTTTCATGTCAGTCTTTGTAAGTATTGGCATTGAATCACATCTACGTTTGAGCATTGTTGTAATTGTACCTTCACAGCCGTATCGTCCTCCTGGGTCCAAGTCATTCATGCAAAGCCCCCCCCATTGGTCCCTCTGGCCTCCTAGGCCCCTAAGGCCCCCATGAGCTTCCCACAAAAGTCCACAATGCTATTCAAACAATAGGCCAAGGGACAAAGAGCACATTTACACAAGTGGAACTTTATTTGAAAGCAAAAAGGCACTGTTTGGAAGATTTCCAAACTCCCCCTCCTGTTAAAAAAAAAAAAAACGAAACCCCTTTGCCCCTCCACACCCTACCTCTCAATTCCCCAGATCTTAAAAAAAAAAAAAAAAGTTCGCAATTCCAGTGATGGAGACGTGGGAGCCAAATATACTACACCAAGCTCAATCCCACCCGCCAGTCCACAAACACCCCCAATTTCTCCAAACCCCCTCTTTAAGGGACAAAAGCCCTTTAGAGGTTGAGTGTATGTGAGGGTTCTGGTGGATACCATAGTGGCTTAAAGACCATGGAGGCCTCTGAGAGACACTTCTTTCACTCCAAGTCTCCCTTCATTTCTCTGTCCTTTTCCCTCTCTCTTTCCTTTTCTCCCTGTCTCAGGCAGTGAAAGGTTCAGCAAGAGGGAAAAGATTTTGGAAGGGAGGGGAGAGGGCAGTTAAGTGTAGGGGTGGGGGTGTAGAGGTTGCTCTTATGTCAACATTGTGATATTTTCCCAAAGATGCATATCGTCTCTATACAAATAGGAGATGTATTTATAGGAGTACATAGAAAACTTCATGAGAGGAGAGAGTTTGGCCAAGCTTTCTGGCCACAGCCCCTACAGCTCCACGGATGGTCTTCATGGCTAGTAAAATTGTTATTCTTTAGATGCACGTTGGCTGGGAAACACATAAGTTCTCAGGCAGCCACATAGTGCTCTCCCTCCCAATATGGCTGCCATGCAGAGGAGCCCATTGAAGGAAAAGATTCTCCACCGTAGATCTTGATCAGAGCCAAAATTCCAAGGCCTGTTTGTCACTGTGCTGCACAAAACGGTGACTATATTAAAAACTTTAAAGACTTTCCACTTCGGTTGACGCAAAAAAAGTTACATAGGCACTAAACGTCTGATTTGCTGGGGCATTATAGATAGGTTCATATGCACTGTCTTTCATCTTCCTTATAGACCTATGAGATCTAATCTTTGATGCTAAAACTTTTTAGAAACATTATTTGATGCAAAGTGTGACAAAGATTTTCAAAGTCTCAAGTTTTCTCTGAACTTTCAGAGTTGGAGGGTTGGATTTTACTCATAATATAATCATAACATAATCATTATGATTATTGGATAAACAACCACACCTTCATTATAAATAAATATATTTAGGAACACTATGATTATTAATGAGCTCCAAGGGCCTCTCTTTTTTACATTTTTTGATCTCACTGAGGCCAGCATATCATTTTTGGCAATTCATTTCCTTTGCCATGAATTGAAAACAAGTCTCCAGATCCAAGTCTAAACAAGAAAACTGGCACATAACAAATGCCAGTGTTCATTATATAAGCCTTTGCCTTACACAAAATAGGTCAGACAAACCAGAAAGGCAGGTTATGTGTCACTGCACGAGTCTCTAGGCAAACAGTGTGCTGACACTTTAAGGATATCTGGAAACTTAAAATGAGCAAATACAAAACACAAAGCTCAGCTTGAGGTTTAGGCAGGGGTAATGATGCACATAAACCCTTTGTGATCCATAACCACCACTTAAAAAGGCATTTCTTTTTAAATGCATATCAACCATTGGCAAACACAAGGCGAACTTGTGTGAACTTGTGAACTTGTTGCCTTTTTCTACAACAGATCAACAGTAAAGGTCAAATCTAATTGCTCAACTGGAAATTATACATTTGCTTAAATTAAGTGCACAGTTAATTAATTATATCCTAAGTGAATTTGATTATTTTCACACAATATTTTACTGATCATGAAACCCTAGCAGGACTGCGAGTAGTTTTAGGCTATTGCTACCCCAGCCTCCTCCCACCGCTCCCCTCTTCTCTCCTTCAACAGGCCCTCCCAGGTGACATGACAATCTCTCACATAACCTGTCTGCTGTTCGCGCTGCAGCTCTCTGTGCATCACATTCACAGCAGGCTTTGCAATCCTGCACAGTGAGCAGCGGATAGAGCAGCAAGCAAAAAAACCACCTGAATAACACAAACAGAGAGCTGTCTTTGTGTGTGTGTGTGTGTGTGTGTGTGTGTGTGTCTCATGGACAGCAGTGATGCTGGTTGATTATAGGCCCTGTTAGGTTAGCATCTCCACCTCAGAGCCGCCACACAGAGGAGTTATTGATTAGCATTAAGCATCCATGCAGATGGCCAATAAAGAGCACATGAGCCAAAGAGGGCCTGGGGAGTGACAAAATATGTGTGTGTGTGTGCGTGTGCGTGACTCTGCACGCATATCTGTGGCAGCAAGGAAAGGAAGGGAAACTTGCAATGAGCTTCCAAAAGCAACAAAGATGATGAGGAAAACAGGGAAATATGATCAGTCTTACGCTTGGAGAAATGAAAACATTGCATAATGCTCTTTGTATCTGGAGCAATATTGTAACGATTATTCTGAAGGTAGATTTTTCATTTGTCATTGTTGATTTATTAGCTGTGCCAAGGATTGGAGCGAAGATGCCTGGAATGATAGGTGGATAAAATGCGACACAGACTGTCAGCAAGTGTACATGGGATTAATTTTCTTTGCTTCCTAATCCACCAGGAAGCCTCATTTTGGACTTTTCCTGATGTTTCTGCTTCTGATTTGAATGTGATGCTGGGTGCTACACGCTTGTCAGGTATTGTGCATCAGTCCACAACTTCCCTGTCATATCTGTCACTTGGAATATATGGTATAATTTACTGCTTAGGTCAGACAGATATTTTTTTCTTTCATTACAAGATATTCTTTCCATTTCAGTCCACCAAAACTAAATGTGGAATTAGTTTGAGTATTTGATTGATCGCTTTCAGGGGTATATTGTGTAAGAACAAAAAATGTCACCTTTAACGTCATATTTATTGTTATTTAGTTACTCAATAAAACATATACAGATATATACAATATGCAGGAAAACAGACAACTGCACTTTACATATTATCAAAAAAAGGAAAACAAAAAATCAGTTTGTAAATTGCCGTCACAGTCCTCCATCTATTGTTTCAGAAATTCAAATTTAACAGAAGCTTTATTTAAAGATTACAAGATTGCCTAACACACAGCAAAATTTTCTCTTATTATACATGTGCAATACCAATAGTCTTTTTTTTTCAAAATTTCCTTATTAAACAACTTTGTTGAACTCCATCTTCGGTTCTCATTGGCTCATGTGTATACGAGTGTTCGACTAAACAAGAAGAAAACAGTAAATCATGATGTTGATGTTTTGCTTTAACAAAGAGGGAAAATCTTAATAAAACAAATAGTTGTGTTACATTCATGCATGATCAACCCTTCTCCCATCATCCTCTAGCTACTAACAATAGAATATCAGGCCTCACTTGGGTGCGTCATGGAGGGCTCTCTCTCTGCACAGTTAAAAGTATGAGATGCAAACAAACAGGGAAGCTGATCAAGCTGCAATCACAAGTTTAAACACTGGTATACAAGCAAACCAATGGCAACAGAGTATCATTCTTCTTTTTTTCCATATCCCCTTCCTTTGACAAGTCTTTTATTTTTATTCCACAAATAAAATAACAAAAAAAGATTGAATTGAGGTTTTCCAGATGTGGGCTGTATCGTCCAGCAGTAAGTGAGAGAGAAACTGCACGTGTCAGAAAAAAAAACCCAAAAAAAACATGGTGCATGTGTTACGGGTTAGCGTGTGTGTATGTTTGGAGTCATGTTTGTTTAACGTGTGTGAATGTCTTTCTGTCCCTGAACAGGCAGGAGCTGCCCACAGTGGCCCCAACACCTATTCATCATTGTCGTCATTATCCTTATTTGTGTCTGACACATCGTCATTTTTTTCCCACGGATTGGTGATTTTTTTTTCCCCCTCTTTTCTTTCAAGTCAGTGCTGCCACAAACGTCCCAAATCGGTTGGTGATATCAGAGTGGAGAGAGCGCCAAGATGAGACAGGCCCCCCTCGGCCCTTACTGTCCCCCAGTTCGTCTGTGCAATGGACGGACAGGCACTGCAGGTGGTTCTCACCACCACCACCGCCTCCTCCGGATCTTGGGGCCCCTGCAGTGGCCTTACTCTGGGACAGCTCTGATTCTGCAAGCACAGAGAGGAAAAGGTTCATTAACTGTAAAATAGTAATAACTTCAAGCTATTGGCATTTTACGATAAAGCCCAAACATTTAAAATAGGATTTTAATTAAACCAGTGTCATTTTCACATCCCACTCTAAACCTGTACTGTGAAATTAATTCAACGCTCTTCTACCCTTCCTCAACATGACCCCAAAACTGAGACTGAAAGCAAAGCTTCCTCTCCTCGCGCTCTTCCTTGTGTGTGACACACACACTTCAAAACACACACATTCACTTATTCGCAGTCAGGCGTGCAAAACTGGAGCAGTGCTGTGGTCAGAAGGTCAAAGGACAAAGAGAATACTGGCCTTTAACCCCGCTTGACCCAATTTACTGGTATAATGGCCGCACCGCAGTATCGACCCCGTGTCACCGAGGTGTGCGGCCTCAAATTAATCGGTTTTACCACACTTTGATAAATCTGTCTATCTATCCATAGATTTTCCTTTTTCAGAAATTCAGAATATAATCTGAAATATAAAATATAAATAATTTTAAAAAAGATAATAAAAAGATAATAAAAGCATGTTGAAGCAGGGTGATAGTCTTTAAATAAAGCAGATACATTTTTATAATGGGAGAAATAAAACTTAAAAAATAATGAAAGACACAGAAAATATGACCAGGGGAACCAAAGTCAGCAAATGGTAAAGAGATATTCTTGAGGCTATGTGTCATGGCACGTGCGTTGCATCGTGTGCTTTGGGTTTTGCCTCTGAGGAAGCCCAAAGCACGAAGAAGGCCTGTCTGAAGATGTTATGGATGCATCTCTGATTGTTCTTCATTGCTCACAACACACAGCAGGTGTGTTCTTCTTTACTGCAGGTGAAAACGGATCAGTTTGCTGCATAAAAAGCAGGTGGGGGGACAAGTGTGTGCAGATGGGTAAAAAATATAGCCCCGACCAGCTCCAATGACAATACACGTGTCATTAGAGGGAGAGGCCGTGATTGACGATGGCACAGAGGCTGTGTGTGTCACAACACACCAGCCAGTCTGATGCTCACCTGTGAGACAAGACAACAATGTGGACCTCAATCAGTTTTTCTCTTTAAGGTAGTTTTTATATATATATATATATATATATATATATATATATATATATATATATTTCCATCTTGCTTATCTGCTTATTCCCTCTCTCTCTCTCTTTGTGCATTCACAAAACATGGCTATGGAAGAGAGCATCAGACCAGACCGGAGAGGACCAGAGAAAGAAAGGGTGGGCAGACACGCAGGCAGTGAAGCAGGCTTGCCCCCAGCAAGTCTGGCCTGCAACCATTGGAATGGAAAAGTGGGGGGATTTGTAGAAAGGTCAGGCAGCCAAGCCTCCTGTTGTTCCTTATGTCTCAGACCGCCCGTCTTTGTGAATTTCTCCATCTCTATCCAAAAAAACTAAAAGTACGGTGGTGTGTGTGTGTGTGTGTGTGTGTGTGTGTGTGTGTGAGACATGTGGTGGCGGTGGTGGTGACAAGATCTAACATTTCCCCCCTCCTCACATACACACCACCCCCCACCCCCCTCCTCTACCTACCCGCTCTTCACACTCTCCCTGCCGAACACTGTGCCCTCCAGCACCCACCGGCAGCTCATGCTAGCTGGGCACAGCAGGGTCTGCGCTGGCCTGAATAGGCAGCCAAGCGTTCCCCTGGCTTACTGCTGACACACAGCAAACTGACAACACACACAGCCCAAAACACACAACATCCACCCCCTTTCTGCAGCTCCTCCTGCACACAGACACACACAAAGGTGCATGTTGAAATAATGACAGCAAAATGCTGTAAATTTACAAACTTGTTAAATAAAATATTGCACACAATTCTATTTTATATGTTCTTCACTGCTGTTGCTTATACAACCTTATACACAATTTAAAATGCTCTTAATGTAATATATCTATCGGATTTTCCACTTCTAGCTTGACTACTTCAACAGAACAAGGCTAAAATATCAATCTGTAATATAACATGGTAGAGACATCATTTTTATAAGTCCCTTTAATTGTAAGCATTAGCCATAATAACATTCACAACTGGAAACAGCAGCGTGAAATTTTACATCACACAATCCCCAATTGCCATGGCATTTTGCAAGAAAGGAAAATATATATTCTGTGTGTATTCAAGAATTAGAACCACCTTGTTACGTTTATTTGAGTAACTCAGAAATCATATCCACTGTAAAATCTTAATAATAGCCTACTTATCTGAAAAGGAACAAGTGCTTAGCATCAACAAGAGAGGAAGAAAACACCTAATAAAAAGGCAACAGTGGCAGCAGAGGCAACTGCATGGAGCCACAAATACACCTAAATATCCTTAACCACATTACAGCCGCAAAAAGATTACCGTAGTGTGCATTAAGTAAATAGTATCTCTCGCCCCGAGTCCCGTGCTTTGTTATTTAGTGCCGGGTGACGATACACACACACACACACACACACACACACAAACAAACAAACAAACAAAGCGGCAGCAGTGGGGATTTGGAGCCATCTCACAGACACGATTTACAGAGATGAGTAGAGCTTCATACGGCACGAAGGCTGGAACCACAGCGGTGCACATTTCTGGATGACACCAATGCGTCTGAGCACTGACGCCCTGACACAGGTTTACACGTTATACTACACTTTTTCAACACTGGCGAGGTAAACAACGGCTGATCAGAATCTACTCAGCAGCAACAACTGGGACTATATTTTAATAAGCACAATTATATATACATTTTTTCTTCAAGAAGAAACATAAAGAATCTATACAGCTCCTCCTTAGAGCCATTACATTGATTTCCCAGGCCCCAGAATCCCAAGCGGCAGGCCTCTGCCCTTTCTATCCCGAGCTCTATACTTCCATGACAACACTTCACCTTTGACCTCGTGCTCCCAAGGCAGTGACCCCCTCCCCGATCCTCTCTGAACACAAACCAGTCCAATCAGAATGCTCCATTTGCTGACAAAAACACCCAAAGGCCTCAGCTTCTATGACAGTGTGTGACAACAGGTCAGATTCCTTTAGCATAACAACTAGCGCTCCAGCCTGGTGTGAGAAGTCTGTCTTTGTCAGCACAACTAGCAGCTACAATCCACAGAGAAAAATGGATTCTAAGGGGGGAAAAAAGGCAGGAAGGGGAGGAAAGGTCGATTTGTCCACAAGACCTCTCTTTCCAATAAATCCACCACTGCTGGTATGTTCATTTAGGTGCCATCTAAGGTGCATGTGAAGATGTAGGATAGAGCGGGCAGCCCTACATCCTCACATGCACATAATTCCAGCCGCCGCAATCTGACCTTTCCCTCCGAGCAGGGAGGATATTTGTAGGGAGTGCTGCACGAATGGGGGGTGGGCACATTTCTCAGGCAAGGGCACAGGGGTTATTTTAGTTTGAATTTTTTCTCTGGTCTCTAGCCTGCAACATAAGGGAGGGGGGGTTGCTTGCCCAGGCAAGCATTGGCGGCATACGTTACCTTCTCTAAGGCAACACACACACGCACACACTTCCCCCTCTGGAAACGAGAGTGCTTAGGAAACCAGACACAAATCAGAACACGGGAAGTGATTTAGTGGCTTCTTCATAACTCACAACATGTTCAGGACCTGTCCAGCATGTCATCCAAGTCAGTGACATATTGGTCTACTTCCGCTGTCTTTATTTTGTAAGCAGCACAGCAGAGTACTCTTTGATTACAGTGTTTTCACCTTTTTTTTAGAATAAAGGTTATCACAGTTTTTAAATGAAAATGTCCTGTGTGATGCACGCACTGCTGGTCTTCAGTTCGTTTATCTCATATATATTTCAAACTCATAGTAAAATGGTGAGATCTTTGTTCATAAAAGTATTATATTAGTGAATTTATATTAGAGGTTCTGTGAGGAAATGGATAGAAAAGACAACTCTCTATCTCTCTCACTTGGTCTTTCACTCCATCAGTCTCGACTTCTGTCTCCCATGAGGAATAGCTCCAGTGTCATAACTCATTACCTCAATACAAATTAAAGGTGCCTGACAACTATCTGTACGGCTATTAACATAACCGCTGCTGGCAGTATGACAACATCCACACCTTTGGAAACACAAAACTCAACTCATGTGCACGCACGCACGCACGCACGCACGCACACACACACACCTATTTTGTTCTTCAGCAACACAGTGGACGTTCTGAGACATTTTATCTACAGATCGAGAGTTTGAAATGTCTTTGTTGTGTGAATCTTGCAGATAAATTCTATTCCTTTTGCTGCATTTTCTGACATTTACCACCTGCTGAGACAGTTTTTTTTATTTTATGCCAGTACCCTGTCTCCAGGGGAAAACAGAACACTGAATGTGCTATTATTCTGATGAGATAAAACTCCAGTAGCAAAGGGCCTGACACCTTTGTTCCTCTTTCTCTTTTCATCAGTCAAAAACTTCTTTAACAGGCTTCCTCTGACTGTCAGTCTACTTTGTCACTCGTAACACGTACACGCACAATTATACATGCATTATCTATCTTTGAACTTGTGAAGTCCGGTGAATTCTGCATAACATTTAGAAAAAGCAACATTCAGAAACAGAGCATGCTCAAGCAAGAGAGCTGAAATCAGGGGGTGACGCTGTAAACGTCTCACTGTGTCTAAATATATTAAGTTTTTTGCTAAGAGCCACCGGATTTACACAATCATACTGCAAAAATTTTACTTTTTATACTTTTATTCCTTTTAAATCTAATTTTTGGATTTTCTTTTTTCTGATCCCTGATGAACCTGCCAGTAAACTGGTGGATTTACACAAACTCACTGAATAATTGTGACTTTATGAAATAATATTCCTGAGGAGAACTGCTGTTATTACATAATGATCGTCATTACTGCTATACGATAGCATATGAGGGGCTTGGTGGGCGCGTGTTGTTGAAAACGTCAATATGAAACACCTGTAATGACAGGTAAAGAACATTGACACCCCCGGTCTGTTTTCCTTCTCCACGTTCAAGCATATGCCAATCACTTTCTTCTTTCTTTAGAAAAAGGAAATTGAAATTAGTGCTATGATTTGAAAGACTGTTGTCACACTGAAGTGTCAAAGGCAGGTAGTCTCACAGGAATGTTCTCCATGGTGAAATATCAATACGGCCCTTTCTGTGGATTTAAGTGCTGTCTAGTAGGTGCCATAAAACACAAGTTCCCTCTTTTCAAACCTGTCAACGTCGGAACAAGAGAGATTTGATCATTATTAGAGCTGTTCCAGAGCTGATTAGTGAGAGCTGCAAAGAAAACCTATTCCTCAGGGTCAGCGCTGCTTAAAAAAGAAGGAAAAGTCAAAACAAAAAAAACTAAATCACTTCCTGCTGGTCGCCTTTATCAAGTCTATGCATTAGTTCCCAAATGAAGGACTAGTTCCTGGCTAAGACGTACAGGAGGGAAGAGGAAGAGTGTAAAATACAATTTTAAAAATAAAAAGAGGGGAAGCAGCATTACTGACACCATACAAGGAAAGCTGTGCGTGTACACTTTAACTTTGTGCCTCCCGAGGAGTGAACAACAGAAAGAAGCAGATTCTGCAGCAGCGGCTTTCAAACCGAACCAAAAACTAGATTTAACTAGAGGTTAAATACGCATCCAAACCACACAGAAGAAAGTTAGCAAAACACCACCATGGAAATGGTTGCGAAACGCACAGCAAATTAAAACTAATACACCTATGACGGCGCGATCACCTTTGAGGTTTCACCTTCAGTATGTGAGGGTTAGCCTGCACTGAATGATGGGAAGGTTCCCCTTATAGGATCAGAATAACCCCCTGACCTCCACCTTTCCTTAGTTTAGCCACAATTAACTCACCAAAACAAACAAAATCACCAGACATAAGTTTCTTAAAAATAACAGTAAAAGTCGCAACACATCCTGTTTCTCTGTCTCTGAGAATAAGCATATGTCGAATGTAAAAGAAAAAAATAAATTTGATGATATAGATATTTTATGGTTGTTTTAAAGGGGCATTTATTTAGATTTAATTATTAATAATTTGAGGGGATATTAATTGTTGAAACAATAATTCTTAGGCGGAGATGACAAAGTGTTTCTCAGCTACATTTCACATGAACACTTTTAAATATTTTCAATGCAAAAATAATAAAAAAAAAAGCTTCCGAGTTTGTTTTAGCACTTACGGTGTGTGTTTAACAGGTGATTGATTTACTTCAAATTAACAGAATCACACTGTGGTCCTGTATATATTTATTTATTTTAAAATAAGGGTCACTGGTGTCATTTCACCTGTGAAAAAATTACTAACAGCTCAAATGCAGGTGGAGAATCTGTTTTGTTGCTGCATCTTGAAGCTCGAACACTCTATGCTATGGTTTATCTAAAATTATTATGTTATTTTGCTCCATTCTGTATAGCCTAAGTGCCAGATTGAATCTCACAACCCCCTTCCAAATACACCTCCACCCCCTTTTCATCTTTGCTGTCTGAAGCACTCAAATGAGAAACTGTCAGGAGCAGTGATTTGTGCTAACTAGCTATCGATTGCTCCATACCGCCTGTCCATGCAGGGAAGGCTAGAGGAGAGGAGAGGAGAGGAGCAAAATTCACACTTTTCTTTACAATACAAAAACAATATAACAGCAACACACTGTTATTACCAACTACCAATGCTACCTTATGAATATCACAAGTGATATTCAATATATAAAATAACAAGTGAAGTCAATAATAATGTTTCTTTTTTTGGTTCTCATTTTAATTCCATAGGGGAAAAATATAGCGTTGAGTAATCTTGTTTCTTAATTCTTTTGCAGACTGGTGCAGACTGTACTGTTAAAGACAACACAGTGCTTCTTTTTTTGTTCACGACATCAGTCGCATCCAAGTTCCACTGCTCTTTCTAAGTAATGGCATGTGGCACTAGTACCCGACACCGCGTGCTCATGATCATAAATAACAATGAATCGATTCGAGGCTCTGCGCGCCCCGGCTCCTCCACGCGCGCCCCGGCGCCTCTTTGCGCGCCCGGGCGCCTATCCGCGTGCCCCGGCGTTTCTCTGCGCCCGCGCACATCAGAACAAAGAGCCGCTTGGGACGTGCGAATCGTTTTACTCGAAAATATAAGGTATAAGTAAATGCATTCTGACGCTGGGTAAATATTTTACTCTACAGGGAGAATAGGCGACAATCCCACCGACAGTAATTATGACTGAATTGAGCAACGTAACAATAAACGTTGCAAATTAAAAAACAACAAAAAAAAAAAAAATGGAAACCAAAACGTATAATTTCAAAACAGGAATCAACTTCCAGATCTCTGCTATTAACGCGCATATTACCGAACACAGTTTAATTTAATTTTAGATTCAAACCCCAATGATAATTATTCTAAAAGCAATATTATTTCTATTATCCCTATCATTTGTACTATTTCTTTTATTTTTATTATTCGCATTGTTGTTCTTTAGGTGGGTGTTGTTATCGTAGCAAAATTAATTACAATAAATATTTTAATCTGGAGTTGCGCTATAAACGTCATGAAAACTCGAACTGTACACACGCACATTTTGATTAGTTCAAACTGCTTTGGTGCGTTCATTTTAAAAAAAAGGGAAAAAAAATATTTTCAGTCATTTACCAAGATGTCTGACAAAGAATCTAGTTCTTTAAAATAACATATTTTAAAACAACTTTTTGAATGAATTTGTGTTTGACCAAAAAGTCAATCTTTCAAACATACAAAAACAAACCAACACTTCAGATCAAATCACATGTTTAACAGTGCAAATATTTTGTCAATAATATGGTGAAAAATTTAGATTATTTCCCTGAATAAAAATAAATCAATAAATAAAAGTCTGAATGGTTGTAGCAATTTAACTGTATTGTCCAAACTTTGAAATCCTTTTCTGACCATCTAAAACCAATCTTCTATATTATCCACTAGAAATAACAAAAACAAGGCAAATAACAATGTTACAAGGCACAGGGACACCCCGCTGTGCAAAATCATACCCTAAAACCATACTTCTCAATGTACTTGTTCACCCTGAAAACCGAAATAAAGAGCCACAGGAAATGTTAAATTTTCTGAGCTGTTCTTTTGAAGTACCTTTACAATGAACCCCCCCCCCACCAAAAAAAAAAAAAAATTCTAGAAGAGCTTCCATGGTTTTCTTTGCACTAAGATGGCTTTAAAACTGCTTTGCTATGATAAACATTTTTTTCAGCTTTTAACAAAACTGTGGTTAACAAAAAATAAATACTTAATAAACTGTATTTTTACATGAAGAATTTAGCAGCACCAGTATTAAATAATTACCCATCTAAATTTCAAACACTATAATAAACATAAAATTCCATTTTCTGGCAACACAATACTGATAAAACGCCACATTTAACCTAATACATCTAAAATCTTCAGCTGAATTTCACGCATGAGAATGTTTTATCAAACAATATTCTGTGTTGCATGCGCAAGATTACAATAAAACAATAAAATAATTAAAGTATCTTACCTTCTTTGCTGCTGTTTTGGCTCTTATTTTTTTCCCATTGTCCAATGGCCTTGTCATCCTCTGACCCGTCCATCATGGCCTTGTCACTGGGCACATACCAGGTGGCGTGCTGCTCTGCCATGAGGGTGTCAAGGTCAATAGTGCCCATTGAGCTCTTCCCAGCCTCCGGGCTGCAGCCTGCCAGCTCATTGTCTCCGTTCTGCGAGGGACAGTCACTATTCTTTTTACTGTTCTTCATGGCCAGGGGCTGATCCTCAGAGATACTGAACTGCTGCCGCTGGAGCTGTATCTGGGCCTGCAGAATCTCCAAAGGATGGATTTCTTCCTGGCCAGAGGTGCTTGATGGGGTGCGTACCTGCTCTGCTCCAGGAGTGCTTGGGTGGCTCACCCCACTGCCGCCTGTGCCCCCACCAGCATTCAGTCCATAGCTGTCAGGTGTCGAGGTAGTATGATTATTAATACCCATGCTGAGGGGGTTTTGTCCATTTATCAAACCATGCTCACTCCTCTGCATTTTAGGTGAACCAGAGATTATCGGGCTACGACTGGGATTTGTAGCCACGGCGCCTCCTGTATCTGAGCTTGAGGACACCTCATCCTCGTTTCCAAAGTGAGTGCTGACATCGTCGGGAAAGTCCACACGTGGTGAGCTACTGTCAGACTTAGCAACACTTTGAATGCCACTGTCCAGTGAAGACATGAGATCGGCCTGGTCCCCCAGCATAAGCTCACCTCCTTTCCCCCAGGAAGGTGACTGAAGGTGTTTCTCATGGGGCGTACTCCCACCCCTCTCCCCAATGCCAGCGGAGGAGGTCTGCTGGCTTGGACTTACAACAGGGTTACCATTGTCAGAGGAAAAAAAAATTCCAGGGCTCACATGTCCACTGTCTCTTTTTCTCCTCCCTCTCCCTCTCCCACTCCCTGTTGTTGTCTTCCCCTCACTGCATGGGGTAGCGTCCATGTTGTAATTTGGGGAGAGGGCACTGGCTTCCCCCTGCACCGTCTGGCTTTGACTTGCAGGCTTAGAGTTGCTATTCCCGGTGCCAGGCATCTGGCTGTTCTGGGAAGTGCTGCTCTGAAAATATTCAGGACCAGCACTGCCAGTCCCATTAGATGTGCTGCTATTAATGTCCTGTTCTGTCTGACTCAGTTTTCGCTTGCCCTCATTTTGGTTCTTCTTGTTGAATGTTACGTTGAGATTGGGGGCTCCTAGACTAGCGATCATGTTCTGGCAGGCAGTAGAAAGGGCCGCCAGGCAGCTCTGTCCAAAAACACTGTCTTTAGCACTAGTTTTGCTGAAATTCCCTAGAGACAGAGCTCCAAGCTTGCTAACAGATGACCGCTGGCCTGAGGGGAACTCAGACTGAGACTGGTAGGTCCCTGGTGAGGTGCTCACCCCCTGGGGAGCACTGTGAGCTGGACCCGCACGGGTAGCCCCCCCATAAGGAAATGTTGGCTGAGCTCCCATTGGAGGTGCAGGGAAGTCAGCAGGACGCCTCTCTGCTGGTGCATTTGGATGACCGGTTCCCGCTCCTGGTGACTGCATTTGTGAGAGGTTGCCCATGTTACCACTGAATTGTGAGTGTATGCCGGGAGAATGGAGGGCCTGTACGTGCCCATCGCCTGGCATTCTCATGGGCTCCTGCATGGCCATGCCCGGCCTAAACATCATTCCAGCCCCGTTCTGCTGTAGCCCCATATCATGAGGCCCTGCTTCACTACCTGCTCCACCCATACGCCGTGACATCATTTCCCCTGGTGGGTGGGACCCTTGGAACCAGGAGTTCTCCTGAGTAACATGAGGATTTTGTCCATCAATGTTGGGCATCCTGCCACTATTCTCCCTGTCAAAGTTGGGCTGGGGAATGCTCCCTCCCGGGCCTCCATGGCCCATTGGAGCAGATGGAACATCGCCGTGGTGACCGAGCTGCTGCAGACTAGGCTGTCTCATCCTCTGCTGCTGGTTGCGAGATGCCATCTGTTTTATCATCATGGCTGCATTCTGACGCTGCTGCAGAGACTGCTGTTCAGGCCCTGGATGCTGCAGGGGTCCTGATGGGAAGCCTTCACTCACAGGTGGAGTGAAATCTCCAGGTAGACCAGGATAGGCAGAGGGGGAGAGGTGATTATCCATGCCACTGCACCACCCTTCCCCACCCTGTGCATGTGGAAAGTCAAATCTAGGCCTTTTTGCCATGTTCATATAGGGAGAGTCAAAGTGTTGCAGTCTTTGATTTGGGGGTTGTTGGGAGGGAGGGGGAGCGGGCTGTTGCATATTAAACATGGGGTCCCCATAGGGGTGGAGACCCCTATTTTCTAGTCTGTGAATAGGATATTCAAACTGGTTGTGTTGGCCGGGCATCATGACCCCTCCATCCAGAATGTTGGGGTTGGTAGAACCAGGCTCAGCCTGAGGAGGCCTCGGGAGGCCAGGGGGGCATGAATTCTGTCTGGCTATCAAACCAGACTGTTGTTGCTGTTGCATGAGAGGATGTCTCGTATTGACCCCCGGCTCCATTCCCATGGGCGCCTTCCGGCCATTTCCAAAGCGTTCAAAAAACATTCCGTGCTGTGACTGCTGGGGCTGTGGTGGTGCCTGGTGCCCCTTAGATATGCCCTGCATACCTGGAGTCCGTGGCATGCCAGGGTTGCCAGGAAAATTCCCACCGGGAACTGGCCTTCCTGGCCCGAAATGGGGTAACTGAGATTCTGATTCTGAAGGGGAAAATACATGCACATCAAAATGTCCAGATGGCGGCTCATTTGGGAAGTTATAATCTAATCCCTCTACAGCACCCTGATTAGGCATTCTCCGAGGCTCGACAACATGAGACTCAGAGGAGGAAGATGAGGATGAAGGGAGGCCATGAAAGGATGCTGCCCTGTTAGGTGACTGGTCCAGGGGTAGACAGGGGGCAGGTACAGCATGGCTGCCACTGGGGGGGCCGTGATGTTGGAAATCAGGCATGTTACCAGGTCTCTGTTGCTGCTGGGGAAAACCATCCCCTGCTTGTCCCTCTGTGAGAGGATCAAATCCTTCTCCGAAGCCCTGCTGTGGTCCCATGCCATTGTTGTTGTAGCCCATTAGCCTGCCACCATGCAGACACGATGACCCTGGTTCTGGGCCCCCAAAACTCCCAGAAAAATGAGGGTGAGTTTGATGGGAGTGAGCTTGATGACTGTGAGGATGTCCTTGATGAGGTTGCTGGTTGTTAAAAAATCCATGCATCGGTCCTTGCTGCTGCTGTTGCTGCTGCTGCTGAAGTCCACTACCTGCATGCATGTCCGCGTGGCCCCGTGGGTGAAAGCCCCCGTATTGCTCTCCGTTCATGTTCATATTGAGCCCGAGCATTTGTGGCTCACCCAGAGGACCCATGCCGGGTTCCACGGCTCCCGGCAGGCTGCCAGCGTGAAAGCCTGGGCTTTTATAATGGGAGCCCATATTCAATCTTGGCTGGTTTATTTTTCTCTCTGACTGGCCAGGGTTTCTGCTATTAATGTGAGAACCAAACTGCTCCAGTCCAAACATACTCCCAAGCAATCAATCCCACATGACTAGCAGTTTGCCGGACATTGGCACACTGTGTTCTGTCTGGCCAAAAAAGCAAAACAAAAAAACAAAAAAAAAAAAGAAAAAAAAAGTCTTTGTAGTTTGTGGTCAAAATTAAAACACGGGTTGAAACAGCTTTATCTACTTTAAATATTAAAATTCAGATATTAAGTTCTCATAGTCTTGCGTCAATTATTGCTTGTTGATGTAATCAAGGACGCAGTGAAGAGAGGCGCAGACAGTCTGAATGCGCACCTAAAATGTGTCGCTATTGTTATTTAAACGTTAGTCTCTTAAACTACAAACTCATATAAAACATCGCTACTTATCTTATCGTACGGCTGCCCAAAATATTCCAAAGTTTTTCTGCGTGCATTTCTTCAAGGTGAGCACAAAAGAACGTCTCCGGGGAAACTAAACAGGGAATGCAGTCATTTGTTCTGAAATTTCAATATTCCAGTCCAATGTCTAATGTCCCGCAGCAACTTTTTGTTTCAGGTCCCATTATGAAAACTGGGGGAAACGTCCAAATAGAGCAGTTTGGTTAAACTAAAGCACTTCTTCGACTCTGGGGTAAAACTCTTTTCTCGGTGATTGCAGCCCGTCGGCGTCATTCAAAATATCATCAAGTGCTGTACAGGCACGAAGCCGACGACTCCGGCGTGATGAAAAGTCCACAAACACGGATCTCCCTGTCAAGCAACCGGAGAACCGTTTCCGCGAGTTGCGCCCGGAACAACGCGAAGTGCGTTATCCGCGCTCCACGACCACGGAGCGACCAGGCAGCATCTTCCACCGTCCGCCGCTCTTGTGTCCCGCAGCCGAGCGCTGTGCCTTTAAAGTCCTGTCGGCGCGTTTTCTTTACTTGTGTGCGCGTCTCTCCGTCTTATCGAGCCGTGTCCTCAGTGGTCTGAGCTCACTGGGGAGAGAATCACAGATACACTCACACTCCGATCTGCCGCTTGGCGCCGTGTGAGATCGACGCGTTCGGAGAAGCCAGCAACAAGTTTTGCATTTCTACAGCCGCTGCCATCAATGGGGTTTCAGCCAATCAGAGCAAACGAACACAGCTCCGGGGTGGGACGAAAGCCTTTTAAGGTGGCCCCAAACACACGCTTTAATTCTTAAAAATGGCTTTCACTTAAAATATTATGTTTTGGCTAAAGGCAGTGATTGCAAATTTTTCCACATTTAAACCAATTAGCACGTTTGGAAGGATGCAGCATTATCTAAACGATCTGTTTCTTTTGTTTAATGATAGGACTGTAATACGCTGCAACTCTCGTCTCCTACTGGTAGTAAATGTAAAAGTAAATGTAAAAGTAAAATGCGCACACCAATTTCCCCTTTTGTGCGATGTGTTAAAACTTTCAGCTATCAACATGCCTTATGCTGTGAGCGCACCACTGATGACTGGTATTATGTCCCGATTGGGGGAAACACGCACAGACCCGCAACAAGCTGAAGTCGAGCAACCGCTGTTTTTTTATGTATTTATTTATTTTATTATATTTATTTTTTATTATTATTTTATATATATAAAACGGATTTTTATTTAAAACTGATACAGATAGAGACTCAGAGGGAAGCACGAATATGGCACTGGCCTACCTATAGCGTAATAAAGACGTATATTAAAGTAATGAACTCACACACCCCGTCATTAAACTGATTAGGTGCGTAACCACGTCCCAGGACGTCAAAAACACCATGGTTCAACACCATCTGAGCTTATCCCGTCGTAATTGGATTTAAATTCTAATGATCAAAGTATTGCCGGGGATTAAATCATTTAAAAAGCAAAATAAAAGTTTGCAAAAGGCGAGGTCATGGGTCTGTACGATACAAGCCTGGTAGCATAAGAGATAAAGCTTGTTATTAAAATAAATAATGTTCCTGCTGACATGAAAGAATTGTGACCATGCTCGGACATAATTGCGTTTTTGTAAAACAATAATCTCGTTTTTTTTTTTTAAACATAATTCATGCTCAAGATGGAGTTCACGTCCACTTTGTTGTGTAAAACATTATTTTAAACGTCTTTTTAAAATTACACAGATGAGCGTTTCTAAAATTTTAAACAACTATGAATACATTTAAATAAAATCAAATTTACTTTAGCTTACTAGTATCTAAATGTTAAAAATACAAATTCGTCAGTAGCCCGTGTGGATAGAGGGGCAGTTAGAGACAGACGAATATTTGAAGGAATCCAAAGGGGACTTTTACCAAACAGACACAGTGCCACCTAGCGGCGGGCTTTAAAGACGGCAGAGGACACTCGTCCACAATAAAGAGGAGGATTTAGGAAAAAAAGCATCAAATTGTTTTAACATATATAATCTTTAAATTTGCAAAGAGTTGAATATGTCTTATGATATTTTTTTATTAAACATCAACATAGTGCATTGATTTATTTTTGGAGTAAAAACAACCCAGCTTCTTTAGCCAAATTCTGTTTTTAATGTCATTTTCCTCCCTGAATCACTATATTGATGTGACATTTCAACTCAAATATAATTGCTCACATTTTATTTGATTCCCTGAATGGCTACCGGAGTCAATACAAGTTACACGTCACACAGCTGTATGTTGGAGTTGAAGCTGCAGACAAGTCAGGACACATTGTGGGCAGGACTCAATGTGCACATGTGGAATTTTGGGAGTGTGGATGGGCAATTACGGCAGACCAGAGGCCACACCTAATGGGAAAGTGGAGACTAAGAGTGGCTAACGTCTGACAGAGACACGGTGTAACATAGGCTTCCTCTCCAGATGCACGTAAAGGTAGTATGAGGGCTGGCCTGCTCATAAAAACATGTTTTCCCTCCTCTGAATCACCTTCATGAATCATATAAGGCTGCCACATCAGGAAATACTGGAATTCATTCATAAAACAACAATAACACTAAGAAAAAATGTCCTGCAACTCTGACTCTACTGTGCTAACAACTAGAGAATCATTCACTTTAGCCAATATTTATTGTCTTGACAATAAATATTTTTCTTGAAAAACCTTGATAAATTCTTTAATTTTAGTGTTCTCTACCTCTCCCTCTCTCTCTCCAGATTTACAGGCATCACTCCATAGTGGTGCACTGACCTCTGACCTCACTGATCCCCCTACATTTGATCTACATCTTCAGGACACCTAACGTAACACGTACATTTCTGATGTATTTGCATTTATGCTGCATGTGTCTCTTCTTATGTCCTCCCCTATTTTCCTCCATAAGAGCCTGGTCCTGCTCAAGGTTTTGTTTTGTAATGTCAATCACCGTCTTTAAAAATGGCTCCTTACATAAACATCTTCAGTTGTTACCTGATTTTGAATAATTGTACTCTATGTACTAATTTTGACACATGTTCTGCAGCATGACAAACCGGTGGCGGTCTCGTCCTCCCCTCTCCAGTCTCCAATGATGACTAATACAGCCCTGCTGCTTCATGACAATGGACGGTGTCCAAGCTTTTAAGGACTGTCACAATCCCACTCTCCTCCGCAGTGATTTAGCACTTGATTTGTCTCAATATTTTACCCAATGGGACAGGATAACAGAAGTGGGTGCCCATTTACCCTTAATTCAAGAGTGCTTAGCTTTCCTCTCATAGATTTCCTTTGTTGGGGGTCAGCATCCTGCAGATGAGCGGCTGCAGAGGAGCATCAGTGTGTCCTCTATTGTCTTGCCACTATCCTGAGCCCCCACTATTCTCCAGATTAAGGCTCAGACTGTCATCTAGAAACACTATTATATTTTAAAAGGGGAGATGCAATGGAGTGCCCCCACTGATACCTCCTACCCTTCCCCTCTTTTTGCATTTATTGGCACCACAGCTCTTCCATCTCACTGAGAACAACAGGAAAACTCAGGAGAATCTCTGGGGCTAAACTTGACCCAGGCATGGAGGATGAGGAAGGTCCAGTGACATCACTGCCAGCCTGTATGCAGCAAAAATAACTTTCCTGCTGAAGAAAAGCAACAGCCGGTGCAGCGGTGGCCTCAGGGGAAAGGTCATTCACAGTACGTAAACATGGCAGGGGTGAGTGTTGAGCTGCACGCAGCACTGCTGCCAAAAATAAGTTTCATCTTTTGTCTTTTGGCAGGAAATAAATTAGAGCAATTTTCCCCTTATTAAATACGCCAGGAACATGTTTGTATGTCCTGCACTCCCTTCTCTGTTGCTTGGTTGATTTAAATGGCAGATGACACATCGCTCCATCTCGTGTAGGGTGGACACCAATGGATGGATGGATGGATGGATACAGGCTTCCTATAAAATCGTGTGAGATGCCAGTTAACAGGAGGTGTGTGGGCGAAGTCTGCCCATCTCTGCTTTTAGAAATGGTGTTGTTTGCTTGTTCTGGGGCAGATATGACTGGTTTCCTTGCAGCAGGCACAAGTGACCATTCCTGCACGAACAATAAAAACAGCGGATATCTCAAACAGCAGACCGACAGCTCTTCCTGCTCTTTAGTACAAATTCCGCTGTTATTGTGCGACTCTTTCTGACCTGCAGGTCAGAAAGAGTCTTGTCCATGCAGGTTTCAGATTTCTCTGCTGGACATTTGTTGTATCTGAGGAGCTTTTTACAGTGGGATTTCTTTAAGAGCATCACATGTGTTTACAACAGCCTCTAAGCTGCATCACCAGCTCTTGATTAAACCCATCTAAGGAATTATTTGAGGGTTAGGTTTAGGATGAGCACCATAAAACATTAGAAGGCTTACATGCATTTCTATACCTTTACACCATGTCAGTACATATGGATGAATTTCAATCTGCTCACCATCCTGAAGTTGGAGCCCTTTGCCAGGGACTGGCTGCATTTCCAAATTAGCCCATATCACGCCATGGCAACTTTTGCCATTTGAGTACCCAGACAAGCCTGGTGCTACAAAGCACTAAAATGAATTATGCGATAACATTTCAATAGTCATGTTATATTAGATTAAAGTATTAATGTTAAAGATAAAAACATATTTGCCTACTGATGCACCAAAAAAGTGAATATGAGTCAAATTGAAATTTGTTAAATCATGAGCTGAATCTTTAAGGCACTTGGGTACTTTTGTTTTTGCAAACTCCTAAACAACTGAAAATGTTCACAGGTTTACACCTTCAATCACAATCAGAAGTACACAGTGGAACTGGTTCGAGACAAATTTTATTTGATAATACATGGAGAGTTGATGGCACACAAGAAGATCTAGAGGAGAAAAAGGCACACAATACCATACATTCAAAAAATATCCCCTGAATTTCAAAAGCTGATCACCAAAATAAAAATAAAAGCAATCAATAAAGACATCAAACCAGTGTGAGCCATCATAGATTCAAATCCCACTGTATAAATAGGAATAGTTGTGAATACTTTGTAATACTGTCCCATTATTATGGTGGAGGTTTTTTAAACCATTGATTTTTCTTATTCTCTTAAACTCTTATTTTTTGTCTTTATTAAGACCAACATGAAAACAGGAAGACTGCCACCTCCCATCACGCTTATATAGAATTATTACTTTCCGCTGACTGAGACAGTTTACTAACTATAGCCTAAGGAAAATAAATAAGACTACCAAAAGGATCAATATGTTGCATTGTTCACCTGAGAAAATTATTATATATTGCCTCAGAAAACTACCTTGAAACTGTCATAATCTCCATTGCTTAAATCTGATTGAAGATGAGTAAATCATTTTATACAGGTTACACAAAATAAAGGTTCAGATCTTTCTTTACAAATGTCTTGCAAGGAAATATAAAAAAAAAGTAAGAAAACAATTCCTGCCCTGCAGTTTAAGTCACTTAAAACAATGTGACAAATGTCCGATGTGAAGAACTGGATATTATTATGCTACACTGATGACTCAGTGGGCCAGTCCAACATAGTTCAGAAATCTGAGACTTGGAAAGTGCACTTTGGGGTTGATATGCCATTATTCTGACAGTACAGAGATGTAAACCTGTAGCCTTATGCAGGAAAAAAATACAGTCTGCAGTCTACAAAATTTGAAACAAAGGCAAACAACTGACTAAAAACAGTCACCAATCTGACAGGATTTCCTTCTATCAAGCTAAAACACCGACAGTCAACATTTACACGTCAGAAAACGTAAAACAGCATAGGAGCAGGTAGGAAACATGTTTATGAAAGGGGGACTAAAGCAAGCAATGTGAGGTGCAGAGGTGTCACCTGAGCGCTCATAAGGCTGTTAGAGTTCTGTAAACACAGCTACAATGGCACAGAAGAAGAAACCGTCAGCCTCGAAGAATGAGAGGGATGAGCTGTGTGAGAAGGAGGAGACAGTACTGTTGAGCTGGAACAGGCTGAGGAGGGAAGAAACACCATCTGTGGCTGTTTTTTCATACCTTCTTTATGGTCTACATCTGTTATGGGTGAATACAACATTGTGTGATGTGTATAAACTCTTCAGAATACAGGGTGAATGAAAGGTAGGTGGAGAGAAAATAGTGCTATGAACACTTTAGCTGAAGTAATCATGCTTCAGCTGAATAAGCTTGCATGGATCTGCCCAAATTGAGCTTTTAGGAAATCACTCACTGCAAAGGCATCCACACCTGCGTGAGACAGTGTGCGTGTGAGAGAGAGAGAAAGGAGGACAGAACACATCATGCTTTCAATGTATGTGGTACATGCATGCATGTGGAGGCTTCTATTAAACTTGCTCGTGAATACCTGCGCAGGCATGACTGTCAGGGTTAATAAGATGTAGTGCTTTGGGATAGGTGGGGTGATGAGGGAAGGATTACAACGGACAACCGTGCCAACGCTGAGTAACTCTTAATGGAAGGGCTGTGGCAGAAAAGAGCATGAGTATGACACACACACACAAGACTGGTGGGGAATGGGAAACAGAGTCAGTGTGTAGAGATCAAACAAAAGGCAAATAAAATCACGACTGCACATTTTTTTTAGAGGAATGTTTTGGAGAAGATATATACAAAAAATGTGGAGGTTTTGGCCCAACACCTGCCAGTACTGAAGAAGGAAGAAGTAGTTCCTTTTTGAATCTCTCCAGAGGTTCAGTAAAATGTGATAGAAGATGTCCTGGTCTCCACTGCTGCAGTTATTCTGGATGTTTTAAATCCTTTTTCAGGAATCTGCGGCACTAGTTCCTCGTACTTTACCCTGTTGGCGAAGCTGTGGGGGAAGGAAAGAAAAATGAATGCATTTATTCATGGTAAACAAGTTCTAATACATAGTTTACTCCTCAAAGACTGCATTTTTAACTTGTACTGGGATTTTTTTTTTTTTTTTTTTGATGTACTATGTGCTTGAGTCTTTCAGCATTTTTCGTATGAGTTCTCAGGACTATTTAATCAACATTCTGGGTGTGCTAGCAATCAAAAACTCAACTGATACAATCTGTGATCCAAATTTTAGTGGGTAATGTAACAAACTAAAATTCCTGCAGTGCTTTTTGTCATATATCGCAACAGTGATTCCAGCACTGTATTCCTGGAGTGAATGAAAATATATCACTTATTCATCACATCACAAAACCATTAAATATACCAATGTTTTGGATTAGGGAAAAAAAAAAGCAAAAAAGCTCTGACCAGGTAGATAAACACATCGCTTCCAGATTTGCCCACCCTGAGGCTGATAGCTTTGGAAAGTTAATTAGTGGAAGAATCTGATAGTTCAACAGCTTAATGGAACAGTTCAAATCAACAGTGGCTGGGATTCACACCCCATTCCTGCATCCTTTTCTACACCCACACTCCCATTTCTCTTCAATCACAGAACAGACTTCTCAACTGCAGAATTCCATTTGTATGTTAATGAGGAGAAAGGAGCCATCTTGAAGCCATCCTCATCTTTTCCTGCCCTTTTCCTTTGCTTCAAACCTTACCAGTCTCCATCCAACTAGAGAGTTGACACATGAGAGCAATAAACCATTCCAGACCTGTCAAAATACTAAAGTATTAATGATACAATACATTAATAATATTTACTATATTCTGAACTAAACTACAGATATTTCTTGAGACTAGGAATTATGTTGTTCAGATGACACTATTAAAGAACTTGAATGTTGCAGGTAAAGGTTATGTATGTACTGTCTGCCTGTGACCCTGCTGACCTCAAATGAGACCAAAACTATTCTTAACCACAGTCCTCTTTGATGGTCATTCTGTGTATTTAGTCCAAGGGAAAATGGGAAACACATGCTGAATTGGGTGAGATGTGGAGGGGGATGTGGTGGTTTAGCACAAAATACTGTTATGTTGGTAGCACGCCAGGAATGTTTGAGACAGGCCACTTTGGCCAGTCAAACCTGGATTCCTCAGTTTTTCTCCTTGTACGGCCAAAGAGCTCCAGACTGATATTCAGAGTATTTCCACTAGCAAGTGAGTAAAACTTGCCAAAAATTAAACCTGTGATTTTCTATCACCAGTGTATGATATAAACTCTCAGCCATTTGTTTAAAAAAAAAGTGCATTTGCAATTCTGAGAAAAGTTTATCCAGATGTCCGAGTACAGAATAAAACACAAATGCTATTTCCAAGCAGTAAACTTTACTGGGTCAGGCCACGACTGATGAAATATGTCTCTGAAATCTGTACTAATTCATTAGCTACATATGAGAAAGAGCTACGAGTTTCATATGGATGCAGAAGCACACACGCTGATATTCTGTAGTGAGTCAAAAACTCAGCATGCACAAACACACACACCCAAGCAAGACAAGGACAAACAACCAGAACAACAAATGACCCATACAACAACAGATCTGCATATCTGCAGCCTCAGTACCTCACAGAAAAAATACAAAAATACACAATTATTCTCACATTTGGCTGCCAACAAATTTGGAAAATAAAAATAGCAAGTCAAATTCTGTCATTTGTTACTTGGATGCCATTTAATGGCTACTTTCCATTCTAATAATTGGAATAATACATATTACAGTTGAGTAGAAGAATACCAACAATACCATGTAAAAATGATGTGAAATGTAAAGTTCAACATATGCATTATTTTGGTTCTTAGAAGATACATTTGTAGACAATATATTAAAATGACCATATTAACACAAGTATTCTGAAATACAGCTGATAAATTCAGGCAATTTGATTTAATTACAATAATTCTTAAAAACTGTATTTTAATATTTAGGAAGAAAACTTAAAGGATTAAGGTGAAGATGCTAAATCTCTAGATATTTATTTATTTTAGGCAGGAAGATACTTTCATTATTATGTGGGCTTTGTGAAGTACTTACTGCTTCCAGTTCCTTCTGTGTCTCTGCCTCCATCTTTCTGATATCATCCATGGTAAGCTCCACCCACTTGTCAATCGTACAAAAAAGTTGCCGATGAAAGTTTGTAAAAATCCTCTTCTCTTGCTGTGAATGACAGTTACAGTGTATGTTAGAGTAGCACAGGTGGAGCCACAAACAGATCATACATTTGTGCAATAATCATGACAATGTTTAAAGAAATATTAGTCTGACCTCATGGATGAGATTCTCCACTCTGGTCTGCAGACCCCACCACTTGAATTTCACTGTAACTAGTTTGTAGGCACACATTCTTGGGCAGTCCGTCTTACTAAGCAACTCTTTCTGTTAGAACAGCAAAAGAATGACAACACTTCAGTTCACAAGCCTTCAGTTTCACGTACATATCAAAAAGTCAAAAAACTTTCCAATGACAGAATAACTATAACAGTCTGACACAATCATTTTGGTTGCATTTAAAGTTAAAAACATGAATACCTAATGCTTTGGGTGAGGCGCTTGATGAAATAATTATCAATATGAAGATTTGCTGTGTTCGGATAAAAGTACTCTAATCTTCCACTCTTTCTAACCATCTGCTTCTCACTCTCTGCCACCCAGTGAAAAAAGAAAAAAAAGGGGGAGCGGAGGAAGGGTGGGGTTGGGGGGCAGAGCAAAGTGGATAAACTCCAGATGAAGGGACTATTTCTTCCTCCGCCCTGACAGTGACACCGTTTCCCAACAGGCGTGCCTTTGTGGCCACTGAAGGAAGATAAAACAGTCTCTGCCAAGTGATAAGGGTGTTGGGGTGCAAAGCTGGTTACATTATTAACACGTAGGACCCGTTTGCCCCACAACACACACACACACACACACACACACAATCTCCCCTCCGAGAACACCTGTTTAATTAATCACTTCATTCCGACTCCGAATTCCAAGAGAAAATGCCACAGACCCTGCCTCAATCGCTCTCATCCCTCTGTTGTTTGATGCCTCGATCATGGAGCAGAGTGAAAAGGGAAATGAGAAACATTTCTAAATTTGCAGTGGGTTTAGAAAAGTTGTCATCGCTAAAAGAGAACTTCACATGAAACGGATTCCACATCAAAACACTTACGGTGACATTTCTTCTCTCCCTCTCTACGCCCCACTCAAAGGAGCAGAAGTTTTCAGAAATACAAAGGGTGCTGATGTGCAAGCATGTGTGCATGCAGAGATAGACAAGAGTTTTATTGCTCAGAGAAGCTGGCAGAAATTGTGCCTCTGTTGTCAAGTAACTACTTTTTTTCCATCTTCACCTTTTTCCATGTCCATTGCAGACAGGAAAGTGATCTAATTAAGAAGACAGAATAGAAAGTTGTGTTTCTTTATTCATACTTTTTAAAGCTGTTTGGCTGCCTTTGTTGTTTGCTGAGGAAAGTTTCTCATGGTGAACTTAGAGGGCTCCACAGCAGAATACCTCAACAGTGAAGGGCCTGCACGCCAGAGCAACCAAACTCATGACAAAAACACTACAATGTGGATCAACCTTTTTTTGTTGACTTACAATTTTCCATCAAAAGAAAAGGTAAATATACAAGATGCATATTTGTCAAATTTAGAATCAATATTAATTTGTACAGAGGCTGAACCTTGAGCTCAGAGAACAATCTATGATTTCACACACACACCCTTGCACTGTCTTTGTGAGGACTTTCAGAGGCATGTGTTACCCACTATTAATGTATTACCCAGCACCTTACCCTAACCCCCCCCCACCCCCAAGTAGCACTACTTAGTATGTAGCAAATGCAAAAATACACACACCTACACACACACACACCTGCCTACAGTCTTCTACTTTCTAATATAATAAGTAATATTACTCATCGTGGTGATGTGGCTAACCATTAAATAAGGAAAATACAAATGAAATACTGAATGACAGAGTGAGAAAGAGTGAGTCTTTTTACACATAAAATGTAAAACATAGTTGCAACAAACCATACAGTGCTCATTTTTTCTATCTTGCATACAGTTTTTTTAGTCATATCCGGTTTGGGCCAAAGTGGCATTGAATTTGATTTATTCCTATGATTTACTGAAAATATTTGTTGGAACTAATGCAGGATGGAAATTATCTCACAATATGACAGATCTACTGATCTAATCGTCCAGAGTGCTCACAGCTGAATTAAGTCTGCCCAACCCAAAAGGTAGGAGCAGCTCACATGGCTGCTAGAAGAGCCAATATATTCTTAGCTTAAGTTTGTGTCTCTTCATGACAAAAGCATGTTAAACCACTTGAGTCTTTTTCCACCTGGTCATCCCTGTGATCAAAATGGACTGTGTAAAACACACAACAATTCTCAGCTGTTTTTAACTCAGTTACCACACTTGACAAATTCTAATTTAAAAAATGGCAACTAGTCTAGTCTGTGTTAAACCACCAAAGCATTGTGCTTTAAAAAAAATAAAATAAAATACTGCAGACAGACACAGAAATGTGTTGAAATGTTTTAGTTGCTTTGTTTAGATTCAGTCATTTTATTCTCAGAAAAACATTAAAAAAATATTTGGAACAACCTGTTATGCTGCTGTGATGACCTGTTTTTGTTAGTCATGTTTTATATGTGCAACATTTTCCATCCAATGAATCATGCCACATCAGAGACAACAGGTTTCCTTGTCTTATACCCAAAAGCAAATATTTAGCTAATTCAAGTTAGAAATAGTTTGAACTTAGCTTAGCTCAAATGCAAATTATGGAGGAAAATGCAACAGTGGACCCAGGTATCAATGAGAGATATAGATATCCACTCATATGTGATATTACCTTCCAGGAGGGCCCCAGGGGTCCCCTGCCAGTCTTCACTGACTTGAACAAGGCAGGGTCTTCTTCTAGTTTGTAGTCCTACAAGAAAAACAGAACATATGAGCTCACACAAATAATCAAGTGGAGCTAACCAGCTCCTTACTACTTCTTAAATGGCCTGTACAGAAATAGACTTATCCAAAGTAGATCTCTCTGTGTCAACTGGACTGAAAGGTTTCCTTGAAAACGTTTCGCCCTCTCTCCAGAGAGCTTCTTCAGTTCTAAGTTTGCTGGGGCAGAGCTTGAAAATATAGCCCTGTGGACCATTGGCATGTTAATGGCCCGGGTGGTCACCTGAGAGTCCTTGGCAGGGTGGTTGGCAGGGTCGTTCATTCAGTTTCAGTTGGGGTGCTTCCCCTTTGTCTGTTGGGTCACATGTTAATGAGTCTCCAGGTCTGGTCAAACAGCGTGAATGTTTGGAATGCTGACGAAGAGAGTGGAGAACTGCATTGTACGTGGGTGACAGAAAGTGCCTTAGTCCACCACCTCTGTTTAAAGATGGTTTTTCCAACTTTACGTGGATGGCTTCCTTGACACCCCTCTCAAACCAGCGATCTTCTCTGGCCAGCACACGTACTTGACTGTCCTCAAAGGAGTGTCCGCTTTCTTTTAGGTGTAGGTGTACTGCTGAGTCCTGTCCTGAAGAAGTGGCACGTCTGTGTTGGGCCATTCGTTTATGGAGGGGCTGTTTGGTTTCCCCAATGTACAGTTCCTTGCATTCCTCCTGGCACTGTACAGCATAGACAACATTGCTTTGTTTGTGTCTTGGTGTCTTGTCTTTTGGGTGGACCAGTTTCTGTCTGAGTGTGTTGGAGGGTTTGAACTGTACTGGAATGTCATGTTTTTGAAAGATTCTCCTGAATTTTTCTGAAACTCCAGACAGGTAGGGGATAGAAATGCTGTGACGTTTATTTCTTTCCTCTTCTTTGCTGGGGTCTCGTTTTCTGGAGGTCTTTGTGAAGGCCCAGTCCGGGTAACCACATGTTTTGAGTGCTGATCCTGTTCTTTCTTCTTCCCTTGGGTTGTGGTGGGTACTTCTTTGGCCCTATGTTGTAGGGTTTTGATAACACCAAGTTTATGTTCCAGTGGGTGGTGTGAGTCAAAAAGAAGGTACTGATCTGTGTGGGTGGGTTTTCTGTAGATTTCAATACTAAGGTTTCTGTCCTCCTTGATCTTGACTGCACAGTCCAAGAAGGCCAGACTGTCTTCTTTTACGTCCTCTCTGGTGAATTTGACGTAATCATCTGTGTTATTCAGGTGGGTTGAGAACGCTTCCAATTCTTTTGTTTGAATCTTGACCCAGGTGTCATCAACATATCTGAACCAGTGGCTGGGGACGGTTCCTGTGAAAGACGACAGGGCTCTGTTTTCAACCTCCTCCATGTAGAGATTGGCAACTATGGGAGACACTGCTGAACCCATGGCACACCCATGTTTCTGCCTGTAGAAGCCCTCTCTGTATTGAAAGTAGGTGGTGTTCAAACAGAGGTCCAGCATGGTGCAGATTTGGGTTGGTGTTAAGGCTGTTCTCTCTGGAAGGCTGTCGTCCAATAGAAGGCGCTTGTGGATGGTCGCTGTTGCCTCAGTGGTAGGGATACACGTGAAGAGGGAAATGACATCGTACGATACCATGGTCTCCTCAGGTTGTAGTTTGAAGGAACTGTACATTGGGGAAACCAAACAGCCCCTCCATAAACGAATGGCCCAACACAGACGTGCCACTTCTTCAGGACAGGACTCAGCAATACACCTACACCTAAAAGAAAGCGGACACTCCTTTGAGGACAGTCAAGTACGTGTGCTGGCCAGAGAAGATCGCTGGTTTGAGAGGGGTGTCAAGGAAGCCATCCACGTAAAGTTGGAAAAACCATCTTTAAACAGAGGTGGTGGACTAAGGCACTTTCTGTCACCCACGTACAATGCAGTTCTCCACTCTCTTCGTCAGCATTCCAAACATTCACGCTGTTTGACCAGACCTGGAGACTCATTAACATGTGACCCAACAGACAAAAGGGAAGCACCCCAACTGAAACTGAATGAACGACCCTGCCAACCACCCTGCCAAGGACTCTCAGGTGACCACCCGGGCCATTAACATGCCAATGGTCCACAGGGCTATATTTTCAAGCTCTGCCCCAGCAAACTTAGAACTGAAGAAGCTCTCTGGAGAGAGGGCGAAACGTTTTCAAGGAAACCTTTCAGTCCAGTTGACACAGAGAGATCTACTTTGGATAACCATGACCTGGATGACTGAGAATCTACACAGACAGAAATAGACTTAGTCAAAAAGACTTGGAAAAAAATGGATACACATGGAGCATGATCAGAGCACATGTCGTGGGCAGTCAGACAAAGACAGGGAATTTACACAAACAGGGCCATCAGATGAATTGGGTCAATTCTTATAAATGAGTGGGCTTGTATCCATCTGCATGTGGTGTCCACAAATATGTAGTAAAGAAAAACACCTTCCCCAGATGCTACCCCATGACAATCATGACAAGCTGATACATTCAAGAAACTCAATTACAAATAAATAAAATGGCTTTACATTATAGACAGCTCATGGGTCCAGCAATTTTAAATAACTCATGACGTGCCTGGAGCTAAAAGTTATTTTTTAGGGCATGTTGGTCAACAGGAGGGAGCCAAATGTGTAGAAATAAATAGATACCCTGACACACACACATACACAATATAATTTAGCTGTTTTAATACTGCTGAGCATCGTCACTGTAATAATACACTGCACAGCACTAATAAGGTTTATGAGTCGATATGCAGCACTAGATGAAATAGACCTACTCTTAAGGTAAAAAGGGCACAACTGTCTGTGTGTTAGTTTATGAAACACTGCAAACCTTAATTACACTAACAAACTCATCTGTGCTGACTGTGCGTCCCAGGCCCTGCAGCCATGCCTGAGGCAGTAGCCTGATGGGGTCCTCAGACAGAACACATTTCTGCAGCAAGGCAACAACTCACAACCGAAAAACACACACATGCACACACACACTTCACAATCGCTTCTCCACCAAATGGACACAAACTGAACAGACAGCGCAGTAGTGAAAGCAAAATGAGGCAATGTAATGCCAAATAACAGCAATAATGTGCAACATTTTAAAACAAGTTTATCAATTTCAAATGCAATATTTAAACACTTGTATAACTGAGTAAATATCTTAAAAGATACTTGAAATTTCCAAAAAATGACTATGTTGGATAAAAGACTTTGCAATAAACTGTTTCAAAAATTTAACAGTAACTGGCTGTAATCTAGAACACTGGAGAAGGACTCACACAAACCTTAATTAGAAAATCTGTCAAAAAGTTGATCACAAATATGCCATGTCAATTTAAAAAAACAGTAATCATCAAAATGTTAAATATGAAATATTCATGTGACGCTTAAATTTTTCAAAAATAATAATTGATTTCTATTTTACACTCACATGCGCGAAAGAAAATACCTACATTTATTGCATAACAGTATTTATTAAAAATTTCAAAAATCTAAATCAGACAATCTTGAAATAAATGACTGCCATTTCAAGTCTTTTGATTAGTTGTAAGTTGAATTTGTCCACATGAAGGCGCCAAACATACTGTTCAAAATATCTTTGCAGAAATAATTGAAATTAAATAATTGAAAAAAAATGAATTTTTTTTAAAAAAGAAAAACAAGTGTAAACAGTATTTTATGTAAAAAAAAATATACTGTATATATTGTATTAAAACAAATGCTTTCTTAACAATGCAGAAGTTCTGCAATAAAGTTCAGCAGTTTTGCACCAAAAATGCAACACAGGCTGAGATTCTCAAAATTAAATCGAATCAAAATTTTTTGCCACAGCTCCATGTTCTACTTATAAAAGGGAAAGGTATACAAGAAATTGTGGTTACAGGTACTGACTTTTATTTGCAATTGTATCTGTAACACAGGTAGATCGGTCGCTGTAATGACACAAAGGTGGATTTATTTAATGTGCATTGTTATTCCTATCCCCTCCTGGGCTGCCACCTTATCATGGTGGAGGGGTTTGTGTGTCCCTATGATCCTAGGAGCTCAGTTGTCTGGGGCTTTATGCCCCTGGTAGGGCCACCCATGGCAAACAGGTCCTAGGTGAGGGACCAGACAAAGTGCAACCCACAATTCCCCATTATGATGAATAACTTTGTTGGTCTTGGGTCTCCCTTGCCCGGACGCGGGTCACCAGGGCCCCCCCCGGAGCCAGTCCTGGGGGTGGGGCACGCTGGCGAGCGCCTGGTGGCCAGGCCTTTGCCCACGGGGTCCGCCGGGCACAGCCTGAAGAGATGACGTGGGACCCCCTTCCCGTGGGCTCACCACCTGCAGGAGGGGCCAAAGGGGTCGGGTGCAGTGTGAGTTGGGTGGCAAACGAAGGCGGGGACCTTGGCGGTCCGATCCCCGGCTGCAGAAGCTAGCTCTAGGGACATGGAACGTTACCTCTCTGATGGGGAAGGAGCCTGAGCTGGTGCGAGATGTTAAGAAGTTCCGATTAGATCTAGTCGGCCTCACCTCGACGCATAGCAAGGGCTCTGGAACCAGCCTTCTCGAGAAGGGTTGGACCCTCTTCCACTCTGGAGTTGCTGATGGGGAGAGGGGGCGGGCAGGGGTGGCGATTCTTGTCGCCCCCCGGCTTGGTGCCTGTACATTGGAGTTTACCCCGTTGAGCGAGAGGGTAGCCTCCCTTCGCCTTCGGGTGGGGGGACGGATCCTGACATCCTGACTGTTGTTTGTGCCTATGGCCCCAACAACAGTTCAGTGTATCCACCCTTTTTGGAGTCCCTAGAGTACTAGAGAGTGCTCCTTCTGGGGGTTCCCTCGTCCTCCTGGGTGACTTCAACGCTCACGTCGGCAGTGATAGTGAGACCTGGAGGGGCATGATCGGGAAGAATGGCCCCCCGATCTGAACCCGAGTGGTGTTCTGTTGTTGGACTTCTGTGCTCGTCACAGATTGTCCATAACGAACACCATGTTCAGGCATAAGGATGTTCATATGTGCACTTGGCACCAGGACACCTTGGGCCGCAGTTCGATGATCGACTTCGTAGTCGTGTCCTCGGATTTGCGGCCGCATGTCCTGGACACTCGAGTGAAGAGAGGGACGGAGCTGTCAACTGATCACCACCTGGTAGTGAGTTGGCTCCGATGGTTGGGGGAGGATGCCGGACAGACCCGTCAGGCCCAAACGTATTGTGAGGGTTTGCTGGGAACGCCTGGCGGAGTCTCCGGTCAGAAGGAGCTTCAACTCCCACCTCCGGGAGAGCTTCAACCATGTCCCGGAGGAGGTGGGGGACATTGAGTCTGAGTGGACCATGTTCCGTGCTTCCACTGTTGAGGCGGCCGACCGGTGCTGTGGCCACAAGGTGGCTGGTGCCTGTCGTGGCGGCAACACCCGAACCCGCTGGTGGACACCGATGGTGAGGGATGCCGTCAAGCTGAAGAAGGAGTCATACGGGGGCTTTTTGGCCTGTGGGACTCCTGAGGCAGCAGACAGGTACCGGCGGGCCAAGCGGAGTGCGGCTGCGGCGGTTGCCGAGGCAAAGATCTGAGTGTGGGAAGAGTTCGGGGAGGCCATGGAGAACGACTTCCGGACGGCTTTGAAAAGGTTCTGGACCACCATCCGGCGCCTGAGGAGGGGGAAGCGGAGCATTGTCAACACTTTGTACAGTGGAGATGGTGTGCTGCTGACCTCGACTCAGGACGTTGTGGATCGGTGGAAGGAATACTTCGAAGACCTCCTCAATCCCACCGACACGCCTTCCAGTGAGGAAGCAGGGCCTGGGGACTCGGAGGCGGGTTCTCTTATTTCCGGGGCTGAGGTAGCCGAGGTTGTTGAGAAACTGATTCTCATCCAGAAATCAGCTCTCGCTGGACCAGTTTGCAGCCGAGTGTGAAGCGGCCAGGATGAGAATCAGCACCTCCAAATCTGAGGCCATGGTTCTCAGCCGGAAAAAGGTGGAGTACCTTCTCCTGGTCGGGGAGGAGATCCTGCCCCAAATGGAGGAGTTCAAGTACCTTGGGGTCTTGTTCACGAGTGAGGGAAGAATGGAGCGGGAGATCGAAAGGCGGATTGGTGCGGCGTCTGCAGTAATGCGGACTCTGCACCGTTCCGTTGTGGTGAAGAGAGAGCTGAGCTGAAAGGCGAAGCTCTCGATTTACCAGTTGGTCTTCGCTCCTACCCTCACCTATGGTCATGAGCTTTGGGTAGTAACCGAAAGAACGAGATCGCGGGTACAAGCAGCCAAAATGAGTTTCCTTCGCAGGGTGGCTGGGCTCTCCCTTAGAGATAAGGTGAGAAGCTCTGCCATCCGGGAGGAGCTCGGAGTAGAGTTGCTACTCCTCCGCATTGAGAAGAGCCAGATGAGGTGGCTCGGGCACCTAGTAAGGATGCCTCCCGGACGTCTCCCTGGTGAGGTGTTCAGGGCACGTCCCTCTGGTAGAAGGCCCCCGGGAAGACCCAGGACACGCTGGAGGGACTATGTCTCTTGGCTGGCCTGGGAATGCCTCGGGATCCTCCCGAAAGAGCTGGACGAAGTGGCTGGGGAGAGGGAAGTCTGGGCTTCCCTGTATAGGCTGCTTCCCCCCGCGACCCGACCCCGGATAAGCGGCAGAACATTGATGGATGTTATTCCTATTCAGTCATCAGTGTATGACTGCAAGTGTGAAAGAGCAAATGCTTATAATGTGCTTGGAGTGGTCAAACACGAATAGAAATGATTCATGTACCATGCATGTGCACAGAAACCTCAACTCTTGACCCGCCTCATAAAACTGATCAGATTACCAAAATAATGTACAATTTTTTAACATTTCAAACTAGACTGAGTAATTTTGAGCTTTGATCAATGACTGAACAACGACTTCAAATCAACACATATTTTCCCATGGCATTGCCTCATGAACTCCTCTATAGGTGAAAAAGAGGAGGCCCTCTGATATTTTATCAAACTTTAATAAACACATTTCACACCATGCAGGTATCAGATCATTAACATAAATAGCCCAGTATATGCACAATTAAATTATCATACATGACAGAAGGCTACTTAGAACAAGAATGGGCATGTTTATAAAAAAACCCCGACAACCTCCAAAAAGTGTGCCCCATTATCTGACTATTGTACTTCAAACTGTTGGTCTTTTCTGTTATATGAAATAACATACAGAGTCCAGGCTGTAACAGGTGGTCTCTACTGGTGGGTCTCACAGATAAGAGGAATCAATCATGGCACCTCTAAAGTACAGCAGTTGAACTCTGAAATTAGATACACCATACTGGATCTGCCATAATCACATCACAATTCTAAGAGTTTGGCAAATCACTTGAAAAATGTATCACTGTACATAAACCACACATGACTACAGTATAGCATTACTAACATTACATGACAAGGTTGGTGTAATGGCAAGGTTGGCTAATGGCTAATGCTAACAGTGGATGCTAATGCTAACAGGACAGCTTCCCCCTCGGAGCTTTGATCAAAAAGATCTCAAAGAAATCGGAGCTAAAAAAAAAAAAAAAAAATCAAAGGTCAGCCCTAGAGCACAGTTTAACATATATAGATGGACTACAGATTTTTAAATTTTAGACTTTTGTAAATCAACTTTACAATGACCTCTTAGGGATATGCAGGAGAACCGAGCAGAAAATGTGTTCAAAGAGCTTCCACTTACAGCAGCAGATACTTGACTTCTGTCTGCAATGTCAATGGGCACAACTGTCACCTTCTTCCACGTGGAACTGTCTAGTTTATGTACCTAAATAACATTGAACAAAGTGAAAAGAAGAATTTAAAACCTATTTAATACTGGATAAGAACTGATAGATACCATGTAGAAAAACTCACATTTTCTTGTGTTCCCAGGTCTGGTTTGTGCCATGTCTCAATGGTTATAAAGAAATCATCTTTCATGTACTCATTCTAGAAAAGTGAATCAAAGTTTCATAATACATAAGTTAATGTAAAACAATAGGAAGTCATCAAGGAGTAATGCAAGTAAAGACAAATGGTGCTACATACCGTCACAACTGGATCACATTTAGGCATGTTATGAAAAAAGAAGCAAAATAAGTACGTATATAAAAAGGCAATGTAAAGAGTCATACTGTCACAAGTGTATTTGAGCATGAACCATTAAATAAAGGCATATGTGGAAAACAACTCACCAGTTTTGCAATAAGGGTAGGCATTCCATGCTTTTTCATGGAATATAAAGGCATTTTCAGGTGCTAGAACTCTCAAAAATGCAGGAACTTTACTGCAAGAATAAGGTAAAAATTATGTCATTACATAAGCCAAGAGGAAAGAAGTTACCACACTAACAGCAGGTTTAGAGAAAACAACAGCTTCACAACGTGGGCAATGCTGCCACAGCCTGGCAGCAGATTGCCATTACAACATAAGAAATTATGAAGAACAACGTACCTTTTTATATGGTAGACTTTGTGTGTATACTGCCCTTTCTCACCATCTTTTTCATAGGGCTCATTCTTCAGTACCTGAATTCCATCTCCACCTCCAGTCTCATTTTTACTTGCTTCAGCCACTGAGTACAGCTGTCCCACTTGATACTGTCATGCAAAAAAAGGCAACACAATGTCATCAAATGTTTTACAGTTTGAATGAACAACAACACGTTATAACAAATATAGATAGCATACATTTAAATTAAAATGTTAATTTAGCATATTAAATCAGTAAGATGTGAAGTATTAAAGACACCCCAAACAAATAACTCCAAAAGTAGCATAAGATGAATAAATACATACTGCAGACTTTTCTACAACCCAAAAATTGAGACTCAACTAACTAGAGAAGAAGGAAGTGTTGTGTAAAGATATATAGGTGTTGTGTAAAGATATATGGGTTCTGTTCTTTTAGTTTAATTAATTTCTGTGTGCAAGAATAATGCACAGCTTAGAAAAGGTTAGTGAAACCATTCACACAACTAAACCTCACCTCTTCGACACTACAGGGTAAAACCACACGACTGCAAAAGACAGAAAATTGAAAAGTTATTATTTACACAGGACTAAAACAACAAACAAATAAACACATTTAAATAAACAGTGTAATTTTAAAAAGAAAAACTTTGTTTTCTTTTTTTTAAGGGTGGGGGGTTGTCTGACTTTCTTCCACATTCCAAAAACTTGTATTTGGGGGATAGATGAATTGGTTAAATTATATTGACCTGAGGTAAGAACAGTTGTTTCCACACGTTAGCCCTGCGATGAGCTTGCCCAGCCAACATTCAGTTGTTTTCTTTTGTGATATTAATTTTTGACATTCAAGCACACGGAACATCATAAAATGAGCCATAATGTGATGACATACTGATTTCATGACTAGTGCCATTGAAGAACATTACTACTTTCTAGATGTAGAGCAGACTCTGCTAAAAATATGCCTTTTCTGAACACATCACAGTGGTAGTTTGATGGCACTAATCTGAAATTCTGAAAACACTGCAACTTAGATTTACAGGACCAATGTAACTCTTACCAATGTCAAACACAAACAACTGGATTTTGGAAACCAATGGAAAAAAAAAAGAAAAAAAGTAATTTACTGGGATGTAACAATTCCAGAACTACCAGGACAACGTAGACCAATGTGAACAATGAGTCATCACCAAAATCCAAGATGAAATCAGTACGTGTAAACAACATCTTTCATTCTATCAGGTTACATACATGATATGTGCAATGTAAAATGGGCTCATTGTAGGCTTTGTTACAAATTATGCTTATTCTATTTTTTATAGCATAATAAAATTGCATAATACTAATTTTTAGTACTATTGCCTCAGGGAGCTTTATTTGTATTTTTCAAGCAAATATTGTTTTAAAAAATGCACAATACAGTATTCAAGGAAAAGTGAAAATAAATGTTATAAAACTGACGTTTCTTTCAATAAGAGTTACTTCATACATTGCTACAACTTTGTTTTGGGGTAGGGAATTGTATCTTTCTCCAAAAAGGGGCCCGACAGAAAAACTTCAACAACCGATATCCTAAGTATGAATGTCCAACTGCGCATCTCTCTGGGTAACGTCATCCTTCAGAAAAATACAACAGGCTGACAAGGTTACCTGACAAAAGTAGTTGGACACGGCAGTAGAATTTGTTCTATAATCGTTTAAATAACCCTGAGTGCTCAGAGTTGGATAACAGCGACATTAGCAACGCTATGATGACATTTATTAGCATTAGCACAAAGGGTAAGCTAAAGTAGCTGATGTTAGTTTGAATACAAAAGCTTTACAGGACAAGTGACATCACAAACCCGACAAACAGAAATGACAAAAACATTACGGCACTTAAGATAAAAGTCGTTATAAAACGCCGACAGCAATCGAGCAGCTGTCAGAGCTCGTAGGCCAGACAGTAGCTCTTCCTACCCTCGTGTTTCTCATAGAGCAACAGGCAAGATGTAAACTTTCATAACCGCTGAAAAATGGATAAAATTACCCGGCTCACTTATTTACCAACACTGATGCTTATTTTCACCCAGTGACGCTTCAAGCGCAACGTCGCACTTACTACTCTTTCATGAGGTTCATGTTGGCTCGCGGTACTTCCTGCACCACGACGACACAGCACTGACGGCTCGAGCTTCTGCGCGCTTCCCCTGCTGAACGGAGCGACACAGGAAGCCGACGCCGCACGAGCAGTTAACCCGCTACCTCATCAGGGGCGTGTCTGCAATATTCGGGGTGGGGTGTCCTAGGCCTAAACTATTGCTTATACATATTTAGACATAGAGTACTTATTAAGTAGTATAAAATCCCATGTTTGAAGGATTTTTTTAACATAAAATAACTTACATTTTAGTAGATGGGTGAGAAACTAAAACTGTATCCAGCTGTGTGTCAGTGGGCACAGGTTTTTCATTATTGAATAATTTTCAAATTTTCCAATATTTATGTTTTTTTTATTTGAACATTTAATCCCTAAAATTGAGATATGCCTCTCAAATTGCCCTGAGTTTTATTTGCCACCCAAAATTGATGAAACTACAGCAGTAATGTCATCTACTGAGGCTTTGAATAAAGAAAAACACCATTTCCCTTTTTGATGTTCTTCTAGTTTCTAACAATGCACTAGAAAACATACACATAGAAAAATAAACACAGATATAATTACAGTGTGTCATTTTATTGTTGTACCTGCTATTTTGTATATTTGTCATGTACATTTTTTTTCTAATAAAATAAAGTTTTGTTAATTCATTCCTTGGGTACATTTAAGGCCCATTCATGAAATGTCAGTGTAACTGCTGTTGAAGCAATATCTGGTTTCTAAATCCAATTGTGCTGTATATAAAAGTGAAGAAAACAAGAACCCAGTTGTGATTTTTTTTTTATTATTATTGAAACAATTTACTGATAAATGACCAATGGCTGTCATGAAACTTGTTGTTTAATCTCAAAAAATTATGGACTAAAAAGTCATACATGGTACTTAACACTGAATAGGAAGAGAATCCATGCTTCAGAGCAGACAATTCACAAAGAAATCAGGCAAAATGCCATTTGATTTCAATAAAAAATATTAAATCTTTTTTTCCCCACTCTAACCATCTTTACATGGTACAGGTTTGTTCATTTTTTTAATAATATAAAAACGCTTAATACTGATTGTGAAACACTTCAATTAATTTACAAAACATAATAATAATAATTATTACATTAATAACAACAATAAAATAATAATTAAATTTTAAAACAAACAAACATAAAAACAAAATAAAGGAAATCAGTCATATCAGTTGTATCCAGGCCCACACAAATAGCAAAATTTAAGGAAGAAAATGGCATTTACATCTACCTGACACACAGTTAAACACAAACACAGTATCAGGTCGTTGAGTATTTCTCATTGCCATTTACAGTGTTATGGGCACAAAGACAACACACACTTCAATCCTTCATGCACCTGTGCAGGATCATTCTCACTGATCAATCCACTTATTTTCAAAGGGGAAGCATTTAGTGGTCCTCAAAAAGTGCCCTGCTCTGTCAGTCCATGGTAATAAATGATACATTGAAGTACAGGATGTTCTCAGCATTTAGAGGAAGGGAAAAACCTTCCAGGTGACAAGAACTTGTATCCATTACCAGCAGGTAGACAGATCGAGCGAGAGCCAGGGCTGCTGCTTGTGGAAATAGTAGGTGATGGGGCCACCTTTCTAGAGTTGGAGCGGTGGTGTCCATTGGGAGAGTTCTTGCTACCACTATCTAGTGTCTGCTTCCCCAGTTCCCGCAGTCCCAGGCTATCTTGGGTCTCATTAGGGGAGCAATGGCGTGGGGAAAGGTTCAGAAGGCTCAGGACATCTCTACTGGCAGAAGCAAGTGGTCCAGGAGCACCATGTTTAGCCTTGACTGGACCTTGATGTTGTTGTTGCTGAGCTGCAGCATTAGACCAAAAGGTCTTCAGGTTGTGGATAGCTTGGACCTTTTCATCAATCACCCCTCTTCTTAGCCTGTCAAGGTCTGGGGCATCAGCTGATGTAGAACAGGCAGAACCAGTTGAGGAATACGACAGGGCAGGGGAAGGAGCACTGCCAGCTGGGGACTGGTGACCAGAACTGGGAGACACATTACTTGGGGAGCGAGAAATGTGGCCACTATACGGGGAGCTTGGGTACTTTAATTTGAACTGTGCATGGCTGTCCAGAGATGGAGAAGAATGGCTGCCTTCCTTTTGAGAAGACTCAGAGACTGCAGGACTGTTATATCCAGAGCTTACCTTCTGCAGTGAAGAAGAACGGGAGGGAGGTTTAGGTCTTGGGGAAGACTGAGCTCGGCAACCAGAACTACTGTTAGGACGACTAAATGCGCTTGTTTCAGAGGAACGGAAAGTGCTTCTCCGGGCTGAGGTCCCTCCAGCAGGCCCACCCTCTGGACAAATCCGCTGAAGGCTACCCACTGCAAGTAAATGGTTCTGAGTCTCTTCTAGGATCTTCTGTGCAAGCTCTTGAGGATCCAGGGAAACATTTTTTTCTTCCTGAGACTTGACAGTACTGTCTGTCTCTGTACTAGATTGGTCAGATTCACCTGTGTCTACACTGCTTACCTTGCCCACATTTTGGAATGATGAGTTTGGACTGGGCACCAGGGATGTTTTGACAGGGGATGTTGGGGTGCTAACACTGCCCCGTGATGATACTGATACAGAATAGCCTCTTCCTGATCCAGTGCTGGACCCACCTACAATCCCACGTCCTGTTCGGTGGCGTTGGCTGTGGCCTGGTGGTAGAGGCAGAGAGTCACAGTAGCTTCCCAGTGGCTCACTGCTGATTATGGAAAAGCCTTCATATTCCTCATCATCTCCCCGGGTTCCTGTCACTGTTGAAGCCGCCCCATGAGGAGATGAGCGACTACGAGGTACATGAGCGTGTTTGTGGACAGTATAGTGTGCTGTGGCCCCGCTGCGTTGCCGGTGACTGAGGAAATCACAGTCTGACTTGGAGACGAAGCTCATGGAGGAGGCCACAGAGCTGAGGCTATAAACTGAGATGGCATCTGATGCCTGACTGTCCAGGCAAGAAGGAGAGAATGGGAGGCTTGAGAATCCCATGGGTAGAGGGTTGGACACAGACTGGGCTGAAGCAAGAGATTCAAGGGAAGATGAGCTGTCCAGGCTGAGACGCTTGGGAAGCTCTGTAGAATCTGAAAAAAAAAAAAAAAAAAAAAGTGACATGTTAAATAAACATATCACATTGCCTCCTTTATCTAGGGACATCAAGGTTATAACATGGCACAGTTACAAGGGTATAATGCTAAATTAAGTAAGTTTGGTCTGATTGGGGCAGAGAATATTCCCATGAAAAATGGGAGCCATTGCCATTTGTTGCAGCGTAGCTTGTTGCATTTCTCTCCTGCATTTCAGTTTTGTATTTTAATGTAGAGTAAAGGGAAACTTAGCTGACGTCATTGTCCAAGAAACTCCATACAAATACAAAATGATTTTCAACAGGATGGGACCATATAAATTATAGAATTCAAGAGCATGAACCATACTTACCAAACAGTGCCAGCAGAGACTGGAGAGCAAAGTGCAAGGTGCGGCGGTTGGCTAGCTTGCCCGTTTTAAGCACCACTTCTTCTTGGCCAACTTCACACAAGTCAAATCCTGTATACACACATAACAGGATGACAGGTATGGTTGAGAAACTGTGCCTGGAAGATCAGAAATTGCATGAGGTTGCACTGTCAAGTAAGAGCAGGCTCACCGAGAGCAGCCAGAAATTCATGGCATCCTGGCAGTCTCCACAGTTGCACACTGATGGACACCTGAATGGGCAGCAGAGAAAAATCCTGCTCCTTCTCTCCTGTCTGCAGCTGTACTAGCACCTGGTGGAGCTGGAGATGAAAAAAAAGGAGAAAAGAGGCAGCAGTTAGGAAAGAGTGTGTTTGTTAAAATGCCAGATATGATTAATGCATAAGCCCTGTTTGTGCGAATGCATTTTTTGGTTTAATTAGAACCTAAAATAGTTCTTTTCTTAAAATGTTATTTTCTTTTTACACGCAAAGCCACCACAGGAAAATGTCAAACACATCTTATTTTATAACCAGTGTGGAGGGATTTGCTGGAGTATGAGGGTGACAGAACTATTGTAGTTAAGCTGAGCTGAGCTTCGTGAATTTTACCCGTGCCCTGTGAGCACACTTGTTGATTTTGTTATGGTATTACTTGGTTTTGAACAGAGACACCTTTGTCAATGTGATGTAACAGTGGAGGATATAGAGGCCTGCATTATCTCCTTGCTTTACTTTTCCTGATTGTGAGAGGTTTGTTTTTACAGCAGTTTTATCTGACTTGAATCAGGGCTGCTAATGCTCAAAGTACATGAGCTCTAGCTTTAGGAATTGGCAGTTTAATTATTAAGAGCAACTGTGTTATTTCACCTACAGTTTATACATGCATTCATAAAGCAAACTTCAGTGCAGCTTTTACAGGAAGGGATGAAGTTTAGGGACGGAACTGGATGGGTAAGGCACACTTACCATGGCCACCACATTTTTAACAGCCTTCAGAGCACATGTTTGAGCAAGGAAAAAAGAGAAAAGGCATTCAATTACATGCACACAGACCATTCTGACAGAGTAAAAGGCTTCAGATTAACTAAGAGAAGTAAGAGAAGTTTCACAATCGACAATCATAAATTACTTGTATTTTAGGTGAACTGGCATTATATTAGTTGTTTAGCGCTGTTATAAAATAAAACACAGCTGGCATTTCACTGAAAGCATGTGGCAGCCATGTGATACACATAAACAGGGATAAACCTCTGCAACATAAGACTAATTCTGATCTGTCGCAAGTTTGAGTGCAAGAGTACAACACTCAGATTGAAGTTAAAGCTGTGTACTTCATGGGCTGTTTGTTAGGATTCTATGCAGCATTTTAAATACCCAATAAGCTGCAGGCTGAGTTTCCAGTGCATTAGTACGTAATCAGTCTTGATGACGATATGCAAGAATAAATCTACTTTATTATATTATTATATTATTCTGATCTTGTGAGAACCCAGAAGTACAAAGGTGTGATGTAACTGTCCATCAAAGTCTTTTTGGTCATTTGCAATAATATTTGTCATCTTGAATAAAGAAGCATTTCTCTCTCCTTAAAATGCAGTACAAGAACGTACTCGGTTGATCAGCTGCTCGCCTGCTTCTGAAGCTGCGATGAGTTTGCAAAGAGCTTGTAGAGCTGGCGGCGGGAGACCTGAGGGATAGATCATGATTCATTATTCACTAACAAGGTACACTCTTAATGTCTAAAAGAGAGTATTGCTTATAGTTTACTGGTAAATTATGGAATGATACTAAATGCTGGACAGTGAAGACAATGTTGTTTAAAACTAAAACTGAAATACACTACCATATAATGAAATATGTGAAAATCAGAACCTTCTTTGAATGGGGAAAAAAGATTATTTCACTCACCCAGTAGTGATTGCAAAGTGGTGCTGCATTGCTGGAGCCTGTCTCCTAGGTCTGCAGTGGGAAAAAGTACAGCAGCAGGGATACCTGGGCCCACAGAGTCAAGACGGAAGCCCACAGCGGTCAGCAGGGCCTGCCATCCAGGGACGCCCCCCACCTTGTTCTCCACACTTTGCTGGGATGTATACATGGAATTACGCTGGCCATTCTGTATTCTCTGCAGAGACTTCTCCACCTGCACACAGCAGAAAATTGTACGGTAGGGTCATGTCTATGGCCATTTTCATGGTTCATAATGTGCCATATCTCACCAGGTGGAGTAAAACTCTCAAAGCATCACGTGCTCGGTCTGGATACTGAAGAATTTCTGTCAATGCTTGGCCAATGAGGGAAGAAGGGCTGTTAAGTTTAACATCATTACCAATCAGCATGTATCCTGGAAGGAAAAGAAACATAAGAAAAATAAATTAAACCAGTCAACCAAGTCAGTCAGTCAACAGTTGGATTGATTTATTTTATGTAATGATGATGATAATGATGATGATGAACAGCATTTCTAACCTGCCCAGTTGGAAGGGTGCGAGTACTGCTTGCTGCTCTGGACAGTCTTCATGGCATCTGCCAGAGCTGCACTTGCCTTAGTTCCATTAAGCAGGGCAGTGTAGAAGGCATGAACAAAAACTTTGGACGCTGCAACAGGTACAGGCCACAAGGACACAAGAGTACACTGAGCACCAGCTGCGAGGAAGGCTCGGGTCAATCCCACCACACCGTCTGCTGTCACTTTACTGTTGGACTCCTGGTATGACCTGCAGCCATTCCAACAGACATTAGTGTGTTATTTTATCAGGCAACCACAAAACACTGCAAACATGTTCAATTGTTATTATTTTTGACATATGGTGTCAGATCCCATTCAATTTAATTTTTACATTCAGGCACTAGGAGATTATATTTTCCATTTTAATTATCAATTATGGTGTCATACACCTGCACACAATATCTTGCTGCAAATCAATTGAAAAATAATTATGTTTTTGGCTTGATTTGCCAACTTACCCCAGTACCACCAGCTTGAGCGGCAGCCTCAGGTCCAGTATATCAGCAGCAGTGAGCAGGAACTCTTGGAGAGGCGGGCTGTCACAGATGCTCTCCACGTCACTGCTGTCATCCTGCATTAGGAGAGACTCCGGGATGGTGAAGCCACTTCCAGTGGAGCCTTTTCTGCCTCGACCACTGCTGCCTCTCTTTCCCACTGCGCCTCTCCCCAAAGTTCCCACGTTAGAATTCGCACCACCAGGCACACCCTCAGGGTTTGGGGTGAGCACCAGAGCTGCCAATTTCCAAGAAATGTGTGTAGCAAAGTGGGCGCACTCAGCCTGCGTGAGGGCGCTCATTACCCTTTCCTTGGTGGCAGCAGAGCCAGTGAGGGGCTGGCAGCCCAACAGTTCTGCCACCATTTGAGCCTCCTCCTCTGCAGAGCACATGGGTCCCCACAGCCAGCGGTCCATCACGGGTGAAGGCAATCTGGGGTTCCCAACCACTGCTGCCATTGAGATGCCACCACATGAAGCAGGTCCGGGGCGTCGTAAGTGAGCCTGAGAGTGTCACAATAGAATTTGTGACTGTTACCAAATGTGGTTTGGCATGTAAAATAAACTAGTGTTTTCATAAAAAAACTGGTTTTGTATTATTATTATTATTATTTTTATTATTATTATTAATAGTAGTAGTAGTAGTAGTAATAATAATGATAATAATAAAACAGACTTGATTGCTTTCTATTCCAGACATTACACTCTGGAAAAACTGTTATTTTTTATTCATAAAAGAGGAGCACAGACCTTTGCACTTGATCCAAGACCCTGGATGGAGGGTACTGCAATGAGGCTGAAGCGCTCATACAAGTATTCATTGGAAGAGCTTCCTTTCAGCAAGGCGAAAGGGATGAGATACAGTTCCCCCTCCAGCACCATCACTAGCTGTCTGTGTCTGCCAACAGGCCCATTGGAGTGCATCAAGCCCTGTTAGACAAAAGGATTTTAAGAATACCCAAACATGACAGTGATTTTCAGAACATTACACTTTTCTCTCAGACAGGCAATGACCCATAAAGGTAGTACTCACTCCCTCCATAGGTGCAATGAGCAAATCATAGAGGGCACGGAGGGGAGGCTTTCCGAGGTTGCTGGAGCGACGAGGCAGGGAAGAGTTACCATCTTTGGCAGGTGACATGGTGTTACTGAACAGACTGGTCATACTCTGGCAGCTCCTGCAGACAAATCACAAAAAAAGAGCCAATTCTAGGCTATGAATTTTCAGCAAAATCTAAAACTACAGATGAGAGTAAGATTATTTTTCCTTCCTCTTGATCTATAAATAGCATTTAAATGACCATTCTGTAAATAGTGCAATGGGCTAATCAATATGCATTTGCTAGAGTCACTACAAATAATAAAGCGACATCTGACATGACTTTAACAAAAGGAAAATGATCACTTTCACCAAAACTAAAGCTTTTTTTTAATGAACAGGTGTATATGAGTAAATATTACAGTTTCTTTAAGCAAATTATCCAAAATAAAATGATCAATAAATGACTAACCAGCTCCAATCCTCTTGTTTTAGAAACTCTGCAGAGTATGATGGTTATGTTACTGATACACCAAAATTTCGCTAGATGGCAGTATTGGTCTTTGGGTCATATGTTGTAGACCTCTGGAGCAGGTTTGAGCACAACCAGGAGGGTTTAATCATCAAGGCTTCTTCCATCTTTAGAGAACTACTTGAACTATAATTAAAGCTCATGACATAAGGTGAGACTGGCCCATTACAAACACCATACAGTCTCTGTTTGTGTTTGAGGCATGTCTGCTGTGCCACAGCTTAGGCAGTGACTCACACCATACTGAGAACTGTGCTAATGATGGCCTTGGGGTTAAGAAGCCTTTGGAGGTATCATCACACAAGAGGACAAGCTTTATGGTCACACATGTCACTAAACTCCATCTGTTCCCACAGAGTTTCCTCCAGCTCCTCGGCAAACAGACATTTATCATGCCCTTCTGGTAGCCCCAGGCCACTGGAGTCCCTCCATCCTCCCTGCACTCACTTTCCCTCCCCAAGGCCTTGACAGGAGCCTCCGCGGGAAAGCAAACAATTATTTGTTAGCCTGACAAGGAGAATGAGAGTGTGGGAAGTGTATAAGCTCAAAGAAGAGTCAAGTGTAGAGGAACACAGTAGAACGTTTCAACAGCATTCAGAGGCTGTTGCTGAAAGGGAATAGTTGAGTGCACTAAAGGGTGGAAATATTTGTTTTTACAAATTATATGCAACAGATTTTAGCAACTAAAACTAGTATTTTGGTTTCTAAAATGTCAACATGTCTGAAAAATATTCAATATAAAGATACATTATATTATATTTTCAGTTACCTGTCAGATGAGTCAAAAATATTAATGAATATAATCATGATTATGAAATCATGAAAACTAGGCTCAGATTTTAATTCTTATAATTAATTATTTTATTAATCATTAAAATCATTTGCAAAAAATTTAGTAACTGATATCAATGATAATGTATTCAAAATGTGCATTATCTTTAGCTAAAAAGCAAAGAAAGTGTTGCAGGGTTATTAAATGTTAATACACGGTTTCCACTGTTGCCTCATAGCAAAAAGGGTCTTGGTATGAATCCCACTGGACATGTCTTAATTAGTCTTATTAGATGTAATCATGACTTTTGTTGCATTAAAAATGTATTCAGATTGAGAAAAATACACAAAGCAAAGCATACATTTACACTTTACATTACAGCTAACCACCAGACGGACTGAAAGTTGTTCATTTTCATTTACTTTAACAATGTAATAAATGATGGGCTCCTTAACCTTAGAAAACCAACGCCATATTTAACAACCCCATCGCCACCACAATCTCGTGGGTGAAATTCACCCGATGTTTTAGGGTTAAGAATGAGAGGCTTTGTGATGTCAAAGCCTGAAAGAATGAGAGGATTATTACTGGCAGCCCATTAAAGGGGCTTAATGAGCACCAAGACTCAATTAAAGATGGAATTACCATCTCATCAAAGAGCAGCTCAACTGTGGACGAAGACAAGGAATATGACCCCTGCACACACACTAACACATCTGCACACCCTCTCTGTATACATTACTGTAACAATAAACACAATGTACACACAGTAGCAGCTCAATAAAAAGACTGACTGAGCTGCTGGCAGAAATGTCTACAAAGATAAATCCATAAAATAAATACAAACAGAACATCTTAAATCCACAGTGATGTATGGCTAAGACACACACACACACACCTACACACACACACACCTACACACACACACACCTACACACACACACACACACACACACATACACATACATACACACGAGGCCCAATCAGAGTAGCAGTTGATAGGGGCTTTAGCGCCTTGGCTCTCCTCAGTCCTCTGAATAAAGAGGATTCCATGCTACTTCTGTGCTGGTGAAACAATAGGCAAGCCTTCTTTCACAGATGAGCCGCAGTACCAGTGAATCTCCCCAAAGTAGAAGAAATTCCTGCTCATTTTTGACATTTAATCGGAAAAGTGCACTTCCACTCGTGTTTGTTGATTGTGGCTATTTCTCCTGAAGAATGCAAAAAGGTCGTGGTTCTGTGCAAACGTCTGCTACCTGTTGAAGAGGTTGTTTCTGGACACCATACGCAGGAAGCCTGTTGGATCAGTGACTGAGTTGAGCTTGTTGTTGAGCTCTTCAAATTGTTGGTCCAGTAAGTCTCCCGCCTCGCTCTCTGTCTCACTGCTCGAACACCCTCTGGAAGAGAGACCGGAAGAGACACAGATGGAATGGAGAAAAACTGAATGTAAAGTAGATTTCTATTGTTTTTCTGCAGATTAATCAAGTGCACATGCTCATGATCTGTCAGAAACACACACACATTCTCAAACACACACACTTGGCCTCATTTCGCAGGCTTGGTCCAACACTCTGAGTTAATTCCTTTCATGTTACTGCTTGTGATACTGATCGGTGGGGAGTCAACTAGCAACCCCCTTCCCAGAATCTGCGCCTGGACCTCTCATCTGATGTACACATATCATGTAACGCTTATGTCAGCTTCTTGCACTCACAGTAGCTGAGAGAGAAACTGCACCATGGGATCTTTTATCTTATCCTGCTCCCACCAGCAGCACCACTTTTTGAAGCCCTTGCAGTATGTACAGTAGATCTGCTCTCCTGAAGCGTACACGCTGACAGTTCTGCTCTTACGCACACTGATGAAATGCTGGCTGCAGAAAACACAGCAGATGCATTCTGGGATTTTATGTTGTTCTTCCACACACAAGCCTTCTTTCGTAGTACTTTTATACTTTGTATTCATCATCCGCTTTATCCCTTAGAGACAGCAGCAAGGTACAAACCTTCAATTTTAGAGTAGCCAATTCACCTATCCCTATGTCTTTGGACTGAACCCACCCAGACAGTACACAAACCCCACACATAAAAGACGCCGCCACAAGGGGGATTCAAACCAGGGACCTTCTTGTGTGGCGACAGTGCTCACCATTGCCACTTGCTAAACAAAACATAAAAGGATAAATATTTACAGTCACCGTAACATATAGCAAAAATAATAAACCGTGTCTGAAGGCTTTTTTTTATTTCTTGGCACATGCCACCCCATAGCAAAGTCCACATCTGTTGAAAAAAACTGCTCAACCTTCATGGATGGCAGGTTGTCAACACTGTCAGTATTTATAGCCAGAGGAAAAAAAATCTTATTTAGATGCATCCCCCTTTACTGTTCCTGCACCTTTTGTGAATCATAGATTTTTTCTAGGCCACTGGCAAAAAAAAAAAAAAAAAAAAGTCAATTTTAAAGACCGGTAAAGAATTTAGTCTTTGTTCTTTGGTCTTTTTTTTGGTGTATTTTTCAATACAATAATTATTATTACTGATAATGATTATTACTGCCTCTATTGCAGACTACTCAAATACACTGATACCAAATCTGAGCTCAGGAATTTTCAAGCATTTATCTGACATAGGTTCTGTTATTATAATTATTTAACTTCAACATTACTAGGATTTTAGTCGACAGTAAACAAAACCAAATTGATCAGATCACTAAGCAGCCAAAAACATAATGGCTGATAATGTAAAACCTGCCAAAACTGATAATTTAACCCATTTCAAATGCAACAAAGCCAAAAACCTTGCGAATAATATAATAATCAACTAATGTGCCAAATGGTAAAAGATTATTACATTATTGACATCCAGAGTAGATCTCTCTGTGGATAACCATGACCTGGATGAGTGAGAATCTACACAGACATCTTACATTATTGACAGTTGTTACATTATTTATTGCCACAATGAATTACTAAAGAAATTAAAAACATGGGTCATGTGACTACAAATCAAGTCATATCCTGTCATTCTGAAATCAAAGATCAGCATTGCCTGACTATTTCAGAATAACGTCCCATGCTGATAAAATCCATAACTTTCCAGCAGTCGGTTTATGTAAACAGCCCAGCAAATAAGCATGGCGTGATCCAGTTAATTTATCATACACAGAATTTTAATTTCACTCTGACACCTGTACACATCTCACCTGCTGTAATAGGAATCTACTCCCAGAGCTTCGCGAGCACTGAAAATGTAGTGTTCCAGTGAGGAGCTGCTCATCCCTCCAACACCGCCACCATCCTGGAACTCTGCACCGCTGTCCGATACGCCCTCGCCTAGGTACACCTCATGGAACTTAAGGATACCTAATGGTGTGAAGAGGGAGAGTCAATGCTTCTGTCCGCTTTCAGAGGTTTATTAAGGTGAACATTTTGGAATGAAAAATAAAAACTACATAAAACCATTTTCCCTGCCTCTTATTTGGAATATTTGGTCACCATGGGAGGGAATAGTGGGTGAATTCAGCGGAAGGCCAAGAGGAAGGGAGGCTGTGTGTGCACCTGCCCAGTGAAATAAATAAAACAAATAACTTTCAATAAAAGATAAGTGTAGGCTGCCTGCACCATCTGCGGTTGCCCTCTGTGAGAGCTCAGTTGAGTTGGGAATATCAGTGAAGGGGGTGGAGCACGGCAGGTGTGTGTGTGTGTGTGTGTGTGTCTTTATAGGAATATCACTGCTGTATACGTGAATGTTCTCATTAAATTCTCTCTGCATCTGGATTTAATTTATTCAATCTACAAGTACCAAAATGCAAGTCTGTGGAATATTCCGAAAACATCAAAGAATGTGCACAAAAATACAAACTTATTATCATAATTTCTGTTATTTTTTGTTTTGTTTTTTTTAACTCTATCTGTAGATTTGCTCATTCTGAACTGTTGGCTATCCATCGTTTCTTAGCAACCATCCCGTTGTGTCTATAGGGCTACAGCCTTTAGGGTGCAGAATGTGTGCATGTGTGGTGTTGTCTGGAGGAGCTTTGTGGATCAAGCTCAGCAGCAAACTGTATGTTTGCCATCCAGTATTTATAAATCTGGCTTCAGCCTCATCAACAATCACTCTGATTTCATCCTCCAAAAGTTTGGTGTTCTCTTTGGATTGTGGGTCAACCCTCAGCATTATAAATAATGCTAGAAAAGGCTGCTCAAAGCTGACTTTCAAGGGTTTAAATAATGCACAGAAAATTGAATCAAATCAATTTACTGTGTGTTTTTGAGGATCATTACGTGTTAAATTAAAAAAACAACAACAACACACAACAGTTATTTGAGGATGGCCAAATGCTAAAATCTAATAGGCTGATGTTGGATCCACACCTAGACAGATTTGTTACATTGCTGATTAGCTTGGAGCCTCACTACCAGTGTTTATTGTCCTTTGTTGTCTTTCTGTCAGATATGTAGGATATGAGCGAACACTGAAAACACATAGCTCCACTGTTCTTTTTACAAATGTAATGCAGTTATTTATATTCAGCTTACAATTAAATCAGTCTTGCATTTAGGATGATATTTGCAGTATGTTTTAGACTTGACTACAAAGTTGTCCTACTCTTTACGTTCTTGATGCAGATAAACTAAAATATGTCATAAATCTTATTGATCAAAAATAAGCCTGCACATTTTTTCCAGCTAAATAAATATGTTTGTGAATGTTTGCACATTTGGGACAATAAAATGTCAGAAGAGGCTCAGAAACATTGCTTAGTGTGTGTGTGTGTGTGTGTGTGTTTTAATAATTCTTTAGAGTAGGCCATATTTGCCAGGTAGCTTGGATCTCACAAATGCCTGCTAGTGACAGACATGCCATTAGTGAACAAGTGGCTCACTCTTAGCCCAGGGTAAAACTCAGCACTTTGATGAACTTCACCTCCTTGTAGTCTTTCTCCCCTCTATATGATGAGCAGCAGGGAGGGTGGGTCAAGTTCATGTTGTTGCTGGAAGCTAGACTTCATCAACTATTCAGACTATGGTGAAGAGGGACAAAAGTCACACTGCTGATTTACAGCAAAGACCAAAAGAGAGCCACAGAACGAAGAGGATCATGGCACTCGCAGGAGTCTTCAGACCCATGCCAGCTGCATCTAAATCTCTCTGCGGTTTACAACAAAAGAAACACAAAGAGAAATAGAGAAGCACACCAAAGTTGTGTAAATGCTCTGTGCGGGGCAACAGCTGCTTGTTTTCCTGTCGCCATGTATGCTGAGATGCTGCCGATGTTGTTTGGCAGTGTCACTCTTGATTGGCATGGTTCATTGGCAGGTGACTTCTGGGAGTGAGCACCTAGGCAGGGGGCCCATCCCAACAGCTGAGAAAGCAGGTGGCACCGTTACTGAGAGTTTACAGCGGCCTAAACCCAGCAGCTGAAAACAGGTCACTGCCTCTGGGTCTTTTACAGGCTTTACTGTCAACTGTAAAGCAATAACGAGTGTATGTTTGTTCCAGGGGTTAATGGAAATTTACCTCTGCATCTGATGCTAGAATTTTCAATAAGCAAATTGGATCATTGGTTCTCTAAGTTTATATTTATACTTCAATTGGTTTAAACATAATACAGGATCAATATAGATTAAATTATCCTCCCTCTTAAGAAATAACAGTAGCATACAGCATAAATGGCAATGATACTATGTTAACAACATTGAACTCTGTCACAATGAACAAAAAAAAATCAGTAGCATTATCTCTAATGCTTCATGTTTGAAAAAAAAACAAAAAACAAAAAAAACTCGTACCACAGTTTTAGGTTGTAAAGAAAGCAGTATAGGTCTGAGCAGTAAGAAAACAGTCTAACAGTCAAACTGTACCTGCTCCTGGAGCCAGCAACCAGCTGTACAGATATCCAGCAGCCATGGAGAAATAAAGCACCAGAGCCCTCTGGCTGTTGACGGTTTCCAAGATATGCTCCACTGTCACTGTGGTGTAGGGGTCTGAGTCCTGCTGGCCCGTCTGCCTCTCCACCAACAGGTCAGCAAAGGCTCGTGTTCGACCCCGCTCTGCCACAGCCAGAGCCTCGTCATGGTGTCCTGTAGTAATCAGAGGTCAAAAAGCATTAAACACTTTCTAATCTACAATCATACAATTATGAGGACAAGGAATTGTTGAGTGCATACCTAGGCTGACCAGGACCCTTTGAAGTGCTTGGTAGCAGGAGGTTTGCAGGTCAAACAGGGAGAGTTTATAGTCTGTGCTGTGCTGTGCTTCATGGCGGATGGTCTCAAACAGTGCGGATGCTCGGTAGAGCTAAAACAAAAATAAACTCTGATTTTAGTTATGTGCAACGTGGTGTCAGTTGGAAGTGACAATTAATTACTCAACATCAAAACTTAAGCAATCGCCTTTTTAATAAGTGTGTGCTATGACCACTAGATGGCAGCAGTTCACCTCAATGGTCACCACTTATGTCTCAATAGCTTATTTACTACTGAGAAACATTGTCAAACAACACAGTTGAACCTCTCCTTAGGGTTTATTTGCCTGAAGATGGGGAGAGGCAATCAGAAACTACAGCAGTACCTGACTCAATAACCCAGTATGTGTAACTGGACCTTCCTATTTAGTGATGTTAGATTGAAAGATAATGGAGAAGTGGGGCAGCACACAGCATCAATCTGCTGCAGTAGATCCAGTTGGGAGTGCTGAATCACAGAAGCACTTATTGATTTCTTATGTCTTTGCTGCTGTAGGATAACTGAAGCTGCTATGGAACCACTCTCCAGGAGTCTAGTGCCCACAGTGAGGTAACACAATCAACTCATACCGTTTAACCTGAAATTACACAGGACACGCTGCCGCCAGAGAGGACTCTGCATTTTAGGTCTACTGTGCTTGAACATATAGGTATATATTATAGCTTTTGCAAGGTCATGCAATTTGAATGGGGGTGGGTAGAGATCTGCAGAGATTCGGAACTCTCCTGCAATACATCCATGCATTCTCAAATCTCAATGTGCTTCCTAGCCAAGATAAAAAGGGAAGCATTCCAAATGTACTGCATCCACAGTGACTCCCTTGGCTGTGATGCAGGTAAAAATCAATCAGTTTCCTTTTTGCTGTTATCTAAAACGCTCTCTCATGTTTTAGTGTCACTGACACAAACACAGCTTTTATCTGACATGTTAAGTGAATGTCATCATAGCAGTGAAAATGAGCAGAGACTGATATGCCATGACTTATTATTATCCTCTTTGGGGACTCACCTTATGATAAGGGGATATCGGAGCTAAAGAAAAAAAGGACCACAGACATCTGAGTAAACATGAACTTAATGATCCATGTCCTCCTGCTAATTAATGAAAGCATGAGATAAACATGTGCTGCTGAAATAGCTGACTGGGATCAGTGCAAGTCAGAGGATCATGTAAAACTACAGCCAGTTTTCAACATACAGATGAGGAACACGAGGCCAAGCCCATATTTTGTTAATTTTAATATAAATGAGGTTTGAAGTAAGTAAGGTTATTTACCAAGGTTACCTCAGGATTAAGATCATACAGCATTTACACTCTGAGGACTAGTCTACTTTCTTCTCAATACTACACTGGAAAACTGCAAGAGATGGGGAAAAAAATTTAAACTGCACAGTTTAAGATTCCAAATATGCACTAACTAACTAACATTTGTGCAGTGGAAAATATGTTGCATTGGCCGGTTAAAAAAATATTTTTCTTAAACCGAGTACAAATTCCACAATGTGACTCACGAACATGTGCTCCAGTCACCACCTTGCTTAAATCTTACCTCCCAAACTATTGTTGCAGATAATTGCAAACAGGCAAAGTTACTTTTGGTAAAGTATGATGCAGGACAGGGGAAAAAAAAACCCAATTCTATCTGGGTCACACTCATGTGTGCGCGTGTGTATTGTAACAGGAACGTTTCAGATTTTGAAAGTAGATGAAAAACATCCCAACAGACACGTGACAGCTGCTGCTGTCGGCTCCCTTCTGCAAGAATACATTAGCTGTGGTGTGCTGACACACTGTGAAGAGAGATGTTAGGAGGACAGTCCATACTTTACAAGTGGGCAACGGCCTGAAGTGCGCATGTTTGACATAGGACTATTGAGACCATGCACACACTCTCTCTCACACAAGTGTAGCTGTAACTACATTAAACAAGTCATATGTTGCCTGCCTTCTGAGATGACAGCATTTACTGTAGTCTGTAGTACATTACCAGTAGTGTTACAGCTTGAAGCTGTCTCTCTCCTGTGCAACGAAGATATTTTACCTGATGTTGGGCCTCCTCCAGATTCCCACTGGCCCACAGAGAAAGCCCCAGACGATGGCGGATCTTTGCCTCGTCCTCTCGCCTAGCCAGCTGCTCAGCGAGCCGCAGGCCTGTCAGAAGGAGGAGGTAGGGAAGAGAGAGAGGGAGAGGAGAGTAAAAATTATTCAGGCGGCAGGCAGACTCTTAGGTATCTTTCAGAGTAACAGATGTAAGCATAGTGTGGTACTGATGTTCTGACAGTGAACAGGTTTTGGATATTTGGCCTGTTGTAAGATGTTGCACACACTGGGAATAAAACACACACACACACACACACATCTATGCTGCAGAAACGGTGGGCTAATCGAACTGCATAATGATCAATGCAGACAACTGACTAACTGAACAAAAACACTTAATGCTTGCAAATAAAGACGCTACATAATATCAAGAAGACGTCTACAAATATTTGCGAATAAACCAAGAAGGTAATATCAGATGGCACAGTTGAGACTTTCTTAGTTGTGTGGGAACACAGTGGAGGTGTATAGATACCGGTGCGTGTACGATATGTGTGTATTCAGTTAGTGTGTCATAGTTTCTTCCCCAAATGAAGTCTCTCCAGCTATGTTACATCTTTGCATGTATCCTGGGTCTGCCTGCAGAGTGCAGTTTCACACAGTTATTGAGTTGAAAATGCCACAAGTCAAAAACCAAAACAAACATCTTCCAGGCAACACATCACCTGCAAGATGTCTGTACCCGGACTGGGCCTTCACAAAGACCTCCAGAAAACGAGACCCCAGCAAAGAAGAGGAAAGAAATAAACGTCACAGCATTTCTATCCCCTACCTGTCTGGAGTTTCAGAAAAATTCAGGAGAATCTTTCAAAAACATGACATTCCAGTACAGTTCAAACCCTCCAACACACTCAGACAGAAACTGGTCCACCCAAAAGACAAGACACCAAGATACAAACAAAGCAATGTTGTCTATGCTGTACAGTGCCAGGAGGAATGCAAGGAACTGTACATTGGGGAAACCAAACAGCCCCTCCATAAACGAATGGCCCAACACAGACGTGCCACTTCTTCAGGACAGGACTCAGCAGTACACCTACACCTAAAAGAAAGCGGACACTCCTTTGAGGACAGTCAAGTACGTGTGCTGGCCAGAGAAGATCGCTGGTTTGAGAGGGGTGTCAAGGAAGCCATCCACGTCAAGTTGGAAAAACCATCTTTAAACAGAGGTGGTGGACTAAGGCACTTTCTGTCACCCACGTACAATGCAGTTCTCCACTCTCTTCGTCAGCATTCCAAACATTCACGCTGTTTGACCAGACCTGGAGACTCATTAACATGTGACCCAACAGACAAAGGGGAAGCACCCCAACTGAAACTGAATGAACGACCCTGCCAACCACCCTGCCAAGGACTCTCAGGTGACCACCCGGGCCATTAACATGCCAATGGTCCACAGGGCTATATTTTCAAGCTCTGCCCCAGCAAACTTAGAACTGAAGAAGCTCTCTGGAGAGAGGGCGAAACGTTTTCAAGGAAACCTTTCAGTCCAGTTGACACAGAGAGATCTACTTTGGATCACCTGCAAGGTAATAAAGGTACAACCTGATGTGAACCAAAAGCCATACCCGAGTAAGAGTAATAATCTCACCCGATTTGAAAGTTCTAATAAGCTGAAAGTAATTACTAAAGTAATTTTCTGAAAATAAATGTATTTACGGTTAGTATCCAAATCCTCCATAGTTCTCTGACAATTTGTTTTTTTTTTCTGATTTTCTTTAAAATTCATGTATTACAATTCACTGTGTTTACTAGGAGGCAGCAATTAATCAACGTTTAACCAAAAGGTACCATGAATGTAACAGAACGTATATTTCCATCCAAAACTTTGTAAAGTAGAATTACAGTCAAGGAAAATCAAGCAGTTCAGAATGATATGAACTTATCTACAGTACTTAAGTAAATGTACTTAGTTACATTCCACTGTTTACATCCACACAATCATGCTTGATGGATATAACAGGCTTTTGCTTAAAATGGGGCACTCTGGTCAGCTCTATATTCGGCATTCCTGAAAAACAGTCTTTGGCTAGCCCAGATAAGCCAGCAGCACAGTGTGGCCCGAAACAGCCGCAACGCTCAGCACGCCACGCAACTGTAGACTTCATGGCACCTCTGCATACGTGCTCATCGGCAGCCTTTGAAGCCTGCAATATTCTCCCCTCTCGCCTTATCTTTCCACACACCCTCCCCGACATCTGCCTGCCCTCTTCCCCATGTAGGACTGCTGTGCTCCTCTTTTTTTCTGCCTTCATTTTCTCTTCTCTGGCTGCCCCCACCTCCCTGCACTTTCTACCTGTTTCATCTTGACTCCGGTGGCAGTGCTCAGGGAGACTCTGCACTGCTTAGGGCTCATTAGGCACCAGAGCTGGAAAGAGGACACAGATCTAAATTATCTTTTTCATTCTCTGACAGCCTAACGCCTCACTCACCTCAACTCCAGCTGGGAGCCTTTCATCTGCACACGCACTAAAAAACCTTTTCTTTCTCAGAGTTACTCTGTGATAGTTCGTTCTGATCAAGTCAGAATGTCAACCAACTTTGCTTTCTTTATTCTCCAGCTGACAGTGAAATAATACATGTGAATTATGACTCATGCCAGTCTCTGACTTTTCCCTCCCTCCCTGCCTGTCATTCACTCTCTTCCTCTCCTTCCCTACATTCATTCCTTTGTTCCTCCGTTCCCTGCTCCGCATCATTTATTGCCTGTCACAGAGAGTGCCTTTGGTGCACCCTGCAGGCATAGTCACGTAGCAGCAGCTGACATGAGGATGTGGCGGTAAATGGCCGCACCATGACGAGCAACTAGAGAACACTTTAAAGGCTTCTTGACAGCTGGGTGAGAGACTCTCTCCAGTCCGTGAGGCCCACGCACCTCTGACTTCAGACACAAGCTTTATGTGCAGACAGAACAAAAGTGCGAGGAAGAACAAGAGAAATCTCATACACCGCAGCAAACAGCATGTACTCATGACTCTTTATTCCCCTTTGATCATTGCTGCATGGAAGAGAACAGCTTGTCATAGAGACTACACTCTATACTCTATACTCTATAGAAAGGACCCATGTGTTCATGGTTGATGAGTGATGAGTGACTCAATGATGAGTCACACAAATGTTTATATTCCAAGACAGAATCAATGAAATTCCACTTTAGAGATTTTTTAGGAAATAAGATATCACACTTTGGTTCCAGGAACTTTTAGAAACCTCTGTCACCATAATTGCTTGGAAATATATAAATAATGCATACCCTGGTTTCCTCCCACAGACCAAAAACATGCACATTAGGACGACTGGAGACTCGAAATTACCTCTAGGTGTGAGTTAATGACTGTATGTTGTGTGTGTGTGTGTGTGTGTGTGTGTGTGTGTGTGTGTGTGTGTGTCCATGGATGAATAGAAAATTTTGAAAAAAAAGTTGAAACCCACAAGCAGTGAAGAATATTTTGTCGTCATGAACACGATCTTATTTACACTATTTACACTTGTCCACTGGGAGCTGTAACTCCTTTCAGAATTGAAGTGGGTATTTCAACCTTTTTCAGCTGAAGACCATGGTCTCATATGTGAAAGAACAAATCTTCATCCCTGGTGCTTCACACTATTCAATATTTCAACTTGATCACAAAGAGAGATACCAAATGTTACTACAACTAATATTTATACAGCAAATGTGACGTGTTCCTACTCTCTCTCTACAAATATATTTCAGTTTATTGCAGCTGTTTTGTGCAACGCAGAGGATGATTACATGAGCGTTCTGAGTATTAGGATTTGGGGACACACTTGATTACTTTTAGAGTGATTCTGGGGCTGTTTTTTGTTAATAATTTGTGTCTGTGAGAGAATGTGCAGCTAGAAAGTATTCTTTGGTTGTATCTGCGCAACCTACTTCACCTACCAATAGCAGCATCTTCCCACCTTTACTCTTAGATTCTCACTTAGAATGTTGATTTATTTTCAGGCATGTTCTGTGGCATGTGAGGTGTCTGCCATAGGATAATGAAAGTTCCAGACAAAAAGAGACACATGCACAGCATTAAGCTTCCTTCATTTTGTCTTCTGTCTCCTGACACCAGCTTCAAAAACTATCATACATACTTCAGCTATACTTTTAGAAGTCCTGAATGTGTGAAATGCGCCATTTCTGTACTTTGCATATGAACTATGACAGTAGAAGTCTTTGTTGTCTTGGATGTGATTCCAAGATTCCATATTGAACATCTTTTCTGTGAAAGTCTTAACAGCAGGCTGTGCTTTGTATGCATTCTCTTGTGTTTCTTACATACAACCACGTGTTCTGTTAAAACCCAAAGTAAAAGTTCTTCGTAAAGATTTCACTTTCAGTGAATGAGATCTTCTCATCAGGTCCCAAACACAGAGTTGATCCAGAATGATAAACCTGATGCTTTCCTTGCTTGTCTGAAACATGTTGTCTCGGTCAAACTCTAGCCGAAGAAGTCATTTTTTTAAAACCACAAGACGATGCTGTCTTTCTTTTCCCCTCAATAAAACATGGAAAAAAAATTAATTCTATTGTTCCGTAAATAGAGTGAAGAAATACCAGTGCCTCCATTAGTTGTTACATTGATGATATTGATTTAATGACACCGTTGTGTTAATCATGTGAACCGCCTCTCGTTTATGTGATGGGCAGTGCCCTTTAAAATAACATTCTGAAGGTGAATTCACAGAATAACCTAAAATGATGCGCACACACGTGAGATGACATACGTCCGAGGTTGGAAATCACATTTTGCCACAGTACAGAGTTGCCTTTGTATCCCTTCTTCCAATTAATATTTCTTTGGCAGGGAAGAAAAAAAGCAGTGCAACATGAAAAAAGAAAAATAGGGAAAAAAAAAACAAAAGGAAAAAAGTAGTTTTTGGGCTAGCTAGGTTGGCTAGAAATAATTGGCAGTCAAGAGTAGTGAAGGCGCTATTTTTTTTTAACTGACTGTAGAAACGTACAAGGCAGTAGGACAACAGGCAGACAGAATGAACTATCACCTTGTTTCCATCAATGCTCAACAAGCAGGGTATAGGTAAATAACCAAGCCAAGTAAAAAAGAGGAGACACATTCCTACCTACTTGAATTTCCTCCCTGCCAACAGAAATATAATGACAGAGAGTCTAAACAGGGTGTGTGTGCCTGAGCGAGACATCAGTCATGACATTTAGCTCATATCTAGGGATGCCTCCACCTATCATACTCTGTACGACACAATCTTCTTGCACTGTCAGTGGCATAATGAATTTTTAAGAGGCAGAGCTGCAGGTGTTTATTTCACTATAATCTACAGGGAACAATGAAGCATGAGGCAGGAGTCTGTCAGCAACTGTGTATAAAGACCCTTTGGCAGCTCACTGCAAAGAACCCTCTGAGAAAGGTAGATACAGAGGTGTGAAGAACTGCTAGCAGCAGACGGGAAAAAAGGTTTGGGGTGCATCCAAATGCATTTGCAGGGAGCTACACACAGAATCTGTACAGCACAGAGGTTAACACATATGCAAATGGCACACAAATGCCACTGTGCATCTATAACACATAAGCACAAAAGCTAAAGCACACACATGCACACTAAAACAGCTTAATAAAAATGTGGCTAAGGCTTAGCAACAAATAGGCTCTGAATTTCATATTCATGAACTCATAAACCCTAAGCCTATCAGCCAATGCAACAAAGGCAATCCTCTCTCCCACACCTGTACATTCACTCACCTTCCTGCAGGTACATGACAGCCTGTGAGTAGTTTTGCAGTGCATGGTGCGTTCTCCCGAGACTGCCGTAGGCCAGAGTCTTGGCAGCTAAATCATTTGTCTGAGCCGCCACACTTAGATGCTGTTCTTGAAACACAACTGCTCGCTCATAATTTCCAAGTGACTCATAAGTAAGGCCCAAGTTCCCATAGGCACGGCCTTGACGTGTGGGACTTCCCGCTTCTTCAGCAATCTCCAGATCACTTTGGTGGCAACGCAGCGCTGTCTCATACTCCCCCATAGCTTGATATACAGCACCCAAACCACAACTGGCATCGCCCTCCAGTAGTTTGTCCTTGGTGTCGCGGGCGATGGCCAGCTGACGCTCCAGGCAGGAGATAGCCTGCTCGTAATTGCCCAGTTGGCTGTGAAGTGCACCCAGCTCTCCGTAGGCCTGAGCCTTGCTTCCGCATTCACCCAGCTCATGAGCCACTACCAGCCTCTTCTCAAAACACACAAGCGACTGTTGCAGATTCCCCATGGCCCTACAGGTAGACAGAAGCATTATGGCAAGTGAGAAAAGACAAAAGGTAAAAATAAATGCAAAAATGTGTATCTTTCATGTCACATTACTCGGAATTATCTTTTACAAACATTGAAGAAATTTCTACAAACCCCCCCACCCCCCGAAACATCTAATAATAAACTGTTAGAATGAATTTAATATAAAATAACAAAATATTCAAAACAGTCTCAGTGCCACACTGGCCTGCGTACAGTCCCTAAATAGTTTATGCAACAAAATATCTGAAATATTGTGAAAAGACAATAACGTCCCTGTTGAGCAAGTGAGCTTTTATATCAAATTAAAATGGGAAAACTTTCCATTTTCAAAATAACAACAATCACTACAGTTCATACTTACTAGAACTGTGATGTGACAGACTGTAAACATGATGCTCTTTAACGTTTCTTTAAAAGTGTTTCAGACATAACAGCAAATCAGAAGAGGAATAAGACAACTGTTCACACTGAATAAAACATCAGATACCTTTTATGTCCTCCATGCTCACAATGAACTGTCTCTTATCTGGGCAAAACTATTTTGAATTTCTATAAACATAGATGTTTTCTCTGTAACCCAGCATTTTAAAAATGGATTATGTAATAAAACTTGCATCAACAACTTATTTTGAAACAGTGATTTAAAATTGCCCAACTCACAGCAATAAGCTGGTCAATTTTGGGTCCTAGCATGTCAATGTTATTTTGGTCAGTAGGCCCAGTTATTATACATTTAAAAGTAGCATCACACATGATGTCCCAACCAGCTGAAAACAAATATTCTTCCTGCATGTCTCAAAGAATATGAAAAAGATTCAATTCTGTAAGTAATGTTAAGGAGGTTGCCTTGAAATGTAGCTCAGCATGTGCGAAAGGTAATATATAAATGTCTGAGTACAGATGGGAATTTCAAGAGGCCTAAAGGGCTAATGCTGTTTAACAGCCTTTAATATCTGTCTCACTCTCATCCTCTTCTGCAAGTGTTGACACAGTAGCTTTTATAGAAATTCTACATTTTTAAACAGATTTCATTTACATACTCAGGAATGCCAATTGCTAGACACCAATTCAAATGGAGCATTAAAAGAATAAAAGCCTTCAGCTCAATTAATGCTGTGTGATAAAGCATGTGCCTCACTAAGAGCTGTTAGAAGTCCAAAAGGGGTTTGTGTGTGAAGTCTATCCTCCTCTGAACTCATGCATGGCTAATACGGCTGCGTGTGCGTGCCGTGGGTTCATGCTGATGATGCACAATGGGAAAGAATCATCTAAAGACTTTTCCAAGTGTTTTTTTTTTTTTTTTTCTTTGCAGCATTGTCTCCTCTAATGTCAGTTTTTTCTCAAAGAGAATTTCAAAATTTAAAAAAGACACAAGATGCTGAAGAGGCTGCCACAAAATATACACACTCCCCTGAGTGTTCAGAGCTCTATGTGGCAAAGCTGCTTTGCATAGAGATAAGGTTTGGGCCATCAGGCTGCTGCTGAGACAGCTAGCTGCAGGTTAATATCAGAGCCTTGCTCACCAGCAAGGCGTCTCTAATCTATGGTGATATGTGAGCGCAAAGAGAAAAATAACATCCAAAACAGGAAATAATAAAATAATAAATGCTATTATTAGTATAACCCAATCAATACAATCATGTGTTATCTGGAATACCTCATGGAAATTATCTCACCAAAACAACTTTTGTAGAAATCTAAAGTGCTGAATAACGAAACGAAAGCATAATGACTTTAGTCAGAAGAAGACGAACCTGTGTCCATTGCCTAAGCCTCTGTAGGCCTTCTCCTGGTCCTGCATGCGGTTGAGGCTCTGTGCTACAGATAGATACTGGTCATAGTACTTGATGGCTTCTTCAAAGTCTCCTAAAGCCTCATAGCAATCGCCCAGGTTTCCATAGGCCCTGCCCCTGTCCATTAATGCGTCATTGCAACTCAGCTGCTGTAAAGTAGCCAATTGCTGCTCTAGGTAGCCGATAGCTTCCTCCATCACCCCTACATTCATTTTTGTGATGCCCATGTTCCCGTACACTTGGGCTTCCACCACTGGGTCCTTCAGCTTCTGACCAAGCTCGAGCTGTTCCTCATAGCTCTTAAAGGCCATGGCGTACTTCCCCAAGGCCATGTACACAGCTGCCAGGTGACCATGGGCTTTGCACTCTCCCGATGTATTACCAAGCTCTTGATACACCTCCAGCTCCTGGGTGTGGTAGCCCAGAGCTTTGTCATATTTCTGCACAAGTCTGTAGGTTGCCCCGAGGGCAGCATATGCGCAGGCCTCCATCCTTCGGTCCTTAACCTAAAATACAGATTTTAAAAGGTCAACATAAGGCATGCCAGTAGATGAGATTAACATTACATTCCACATTACTTTTTTATGTATACATTGCATTTTGAGTATATTGCCTTGGTTATGGGTGGCCATACCTGGTGAGCTAAGGCCAACTGCTGCTCGTAAAACTGAATAGCTCCAGCAACATCTTTTTTACAGACAAATATGTCTCCAAGGTTTCCCAGGGCTCTGAATCGAGCCTGTGCATTGTTCAGGGACTGAGCCAGTGACAGAAGGTATTTTTGACACTCTTCTGCCTTAGTAAAGTCTCCTAAGGCCTTAAATGCCAGACCTAGGTTACAATACGCCTTAGCCTGACTGAGCTTGTCATGGAGGTCCTTAGCCAGTGCTAGGTCCTGTTCATAGTATTTGACAGCATCGTGATAGTTGCCCAAACAATAGTGGGCATAACCCAGATTGTGGCAAACTTTTCCTTCACCCTCCATGTCTTGGAGGTCCGGGGACAGGCGGAGGTACTGCTCATAGTAGGGCACAGCTTGAGGGAACTCTCCTCTGGAGCAGTGGAAATTCCCAAGATTGCCCAGAGCCCTTGCTTCGCTCTGGACGTCTCTGAGTTCGCGAGCAATGTTGAGGTGGTTCTGGTAATGTTGCAGAGCGCGATCATGCGCTCCAAGGGCCTGGTAAGCCACAGCCAGATTTCCGTGAGTAGAGGCCTGTGAAGCACGATCGTTGACCTCCATGGAGATTTGCAGCTCTTGGCGGTGGTATCGAACAGCCTGGTCGAAGGCTCCTAAGGCGTTGTAGGCATTACCCATGTTTCCATAGGCTCGGCCCTGTGCAGCATAGTCGTTCAGCTCCTGAGCAATGGCCAGGTGAGTTTTGTGGAGTTTCAGTGCAGTCTCATAGTCCCCCTTCATTTGGTGGATGATGCCTGTAGAGAGAGTAGAGAAAGCAAGAGGATATAGTCCAATTTAGAGAAATGTTGAGATGTGGGAAATTCAAGTGTCAGCACTTCACACACACAAAGCAAGTCATTTGGTTGTAAAAATATGCAGCGTGAGCCATCTGTTCAATACTTGCAAAACACACTCCCCCACAGAGTTATGGTTATTAAAATACTGTGCAAACAAAAATATTTATTAAAACGCAAAAATAAAATCTCTCTTTTGTAACAGCTGTATCAATCAGTGTTTTAGAGAGAATTTAGAGAGAAAAAGAAGGTGATGCAAATGTCACGATAAATGAGTGAAACATGGATAAAAAAATGATAAAGCAATCGGCAAAGCAGCAAAGCAATCAGCAAAGCATCTCTTTTAGGGTAGCATTTTCTGAAAGACAATATAGCCGTAACCCCCATCAGTCATCTGACTCCCACACAAGCAACATGAACGTCAACTTGCAGCCTAACTCACATACACAGGACGAACACACAAAGGATTAGCAAAACACAGCATAATAATGTTTTTAAAGTATCTCCTGCTTTCCCACGGGGCTCCAGCCTTCTGTGATAACAACTGCATAGATAATATTAAAGCTAAATGAATGAGAGGGCGGGATGGCTGCAGGCTGGCAGATGCTAATAACCAAGTCCTTCGTCTACAATACATCCTGACAATCACTGCTTTGGTGCATCAGCACAGAGAATAAAGAGCTTCAGGGGTGAGGCTTCAGCCACAAATCTAGAACCCAAGATGGTGGGAACCAGGGGAAGGAAAGGAGGCTCTCTTCTCTATTAGCAATACTGTCCTGTTACTGCCAGGATTAGTTACTGTCTGTTGCATCAAAATCCAAAATTCAGTGAATACAGTCACAAGATGCACTCCAGACCTGCAGAGGGCAACCACGCAAGGATGGTGGGGGTGTTTCTGTGAGGTCATACAAATCAAAGGAACAGTTCGAACAGACCAATCAAAACCAAATAAGAATTTGTTGTTTAATAATCAAAAGGCAAGGAGGTATTGTTATAAGGCAACATACTTTGCCTTATACTAGAGCTAGTTAGTTTATACCTGCCCACTTATAAACACAACCACAGCTCCTGATCAATAAGAAGACGGAACTGGTAGGAAAATAACTTTAAATGTGAATGAGGAATTAAGATTGTATTTTCTAATGTTTGTATTACCAGGTATTATGCGTGCAAATGTAAACACTTGTAAAACAAGTGTTTGTATGTTATGTGTATCTTCAAGGTTATCAACCTATTCTATTTGAATGTTACTCAATTAAATCAGTGGACATGTAGAATCGAGTTGTCCCTTGTATTCTTCAGTGGTTGATCAAGCAATTTTTCAAGTTTGGGCAAAGCAAAAATATGGTGGCAAAAATACATGCACGACTTGACACCCTCAAAAGTGTTTTTTTCCATTTATTTCTATTAAAACCTGCCAGATTATAGGTCCAAACACACCAGGCTCAAAAGACTGTGCGTGGACATTCAGTCATTGGGGCATTTAAAAACATTAATTCTTTAGGGCAGTGAGAATAAAGAAAATGAAGCTCAGACAGAGTACCAAGTAATTTACAAATATATACTGTCACAGCTTCTGCTCTGCTCCAGCTCTTGCCCTCCCCTCTCTGTCACACCTGTCCTGCACTCCTGATCAGCCACACCTTCACCGCATTTCTGATTAGCCTCACCGGCTGCTCGCCTGCAATCAGTGCAGCTATATAAGCTGCAGACTCTTAGAGATGCTTTGTCAGATCGTTGCTCGTTTGCCTGTGTTTCAGATACAGAGGGTTCCTGTGTTTAGTTATCTGATTGTCTGTGTTCGACCCTGCTGTATCTGACCCGATCTTGTGTTGTGTCCTGGCAGACCTTTCTGTATGAGGTTGCCTGATCCTCTGCCTGCCTGTTTTGGAATTAAAACAGAGTTTAGTTACTTCATCGTGTCGCTCTTGGGTCCCACACTGAAACCCTGACATATAGAAAATGTGCACGCTGGTTTATATTTGGTTGATCATTGAAGAAATATTACAAAGATGAAAGATTTGCTTACATCAATTCAAAAGTGAGATCAACTGAAAACTACACTTAAATTGGGTGTACATAAAAAAAAAATAAACTAGATAAGATGTCCTGCAGCTACCAGGGCTGCAAGCAGATTGGATTTTGCTGTGAAAACATTTTTTTCCTGAGTAGAAACAGTTAAAGATTCACAGGCTTCAGAGAAGTGCACTGACAGCCATGACCTGAAAGTCACTCCCAAGGTTATGCTTTCCCGAAAGGATGATACTCTTGCTGAGGATCTAACACCAACAGATGTATTACCAGCTAACATGTTCCAAGCTGCAGGCTAAAAATGGATAGCACACTGATTACAAAGGTAAGCCAGAACAGAGACTGAGAGGTTTGACATTATGGAATTGAAGCCCAAATTGACATAAGCCTCAGGCTATGCCTGTAGGCAAGAAAATATTTTCTGCCCCACCCCCCAGGATTATGGTCTCTCTGGGGAGAGCATCAGGTAAAATAATATGAATCCAGCAAAGTCACCGCATTTTAGGTATTGATTTAAACCTTAACATTTTAAACTGGTCAATGTTAATGAGCAATTATTACTGTTTTGTGCAGAATAAGAGATGCTGTCTGTAAAGAACCATGGTGAAACACACACCACAGCACATACTTCTGTAGCTGGGCCTCTCCATCACCCCATAACCAAAGACTTTTAAAGCGTGGCAATGTGTTGTCACTTTTCATTACACAGCTGGCGGTACAAAGAGGGATATACCACAGTGACGGCTTTGAAGGATGGTATCGTCTTGAGTAAAGCACTGTGTCATTCTTCCAGGAGCTACGGACATCTGAAGCAGCATCTGACTACAGTTAGCTAAGAGGATTTTCCTATTAACACAAATGCTTCTGATGCTTCTGCTACTGTGCTGAGGTTGAAAATAGAGAAGAGATGACCAGCCGGAGCCTGAAATAATGACTTGTTCCACATTTATATTCTAGAATGAGGTCAGCATCAAAAACTACATCCAAGTTTGAGATGGATTAGCGGTATTTGTGGGAATGCTGATGCCTATTCAGGTCTCAACTAAAACGAGACTGGCATGTGTCAAATCCCAAAAGAGGAGCTTTTAAAGGATATTCCACTTGGTATTTTCATTTTATCAACGTTTTATGTTTAGTTTTGCTTGTTTTCCAAAAAAATTGACATGATTTACATATTTGCAAAGCTTATTTACTTTTATAAAATGAAAAATAGTACACGGTCTTTCATTCAAATAATAACAATTTTTAAAAAATTGACGAGGAATACTGCAGTAGTGATGTAAGACAGAGTTCAGCAACGTTCCTGTGATTGACGTGAAATTTTATTATATGGCAACTTTATTGCAAACAGCACAATGAACTCTGGAGCCTAATTGGTTCCATTTATGGAGAAATATCCATCAAGAGTATTTGGTAAAGTATGAGAACATGGATCAGTACTTAAAATCATCAAATCATTTTGATCTTCAACTCAAGTGTGTCTGCGAAGGTGGTGCCTGAGTGAAGATTGAGATCTGAATCCTGCTGGGGTCTCCAGGAGCAGTGGTGGAATTGGGGGTTGGGCTTAAGGTGTTAAATATTCCCTAACAGTTATTTACAACGACCAGAAGAATAAAGATATGAAGAGACCTGATATGGAGGCATTCTGAAGAGAAGCTTTAATCGCGCCTCTGCAGCTGATTTTGATTTGCTGTTTTTCCACCATCCCTGCATTCACTTGACCAAATTATCTGTTGCTGTAATGTCCACATGTCATCTGATTCTTACAACTATTTAAATCTGTCTTGTTCAGTCTCAGTGCCTCCGTTTGTTTTTGTTCTGCAGTGTCGCCTCCCCATTTGGGAACAGATTTCATTTCATGCTGAATTTGCAGATGTTCTGAAAAAAAGGCCACTTGCTTAAAGCAAAAGAATGGCACAGCTCTTATGTTTCATTTAATAGCTCCGCAGTGAGCTGAATAACTGCACACAGACACAGCACTAAGACTTGGAGCAAGGATTTTTTTAGGACATGTAGTCCAGTTTCTGGCAGAGACATCTGCAGATTAAAGGGGTCCGTGCAGGGGGAGGAACAGAATGTCTGCTATTTTCTCCCTCCAAACGTAATTCTGAGGCCAGGCTATAAAAATCAAACATACAACAATGAAGGTACACTTAAGAGACCAGCACCTTTAGCCAAAATCATCTTTGAATCCTTTCTCCAAATGCCTGTATTTCCTAATTATATTTACCAAGTTGTCAAAAATGAAACATTGATTTCATATTAAAGTTTTTATTAAGCCAATTTGCTATCATTGTCCTTCCAGATTTCTTTCATTTGCCCTGTCTGACTCAGTAAATTCCTCTTTAAAGTCACTCGGTTATTCGCCTTCCAGGTCCAGCTAATAATATATCTATAATCACTGCTGTTTCCAAAGGCTTAAAACTGAATAATCTCTCTGCCTGAAAGCCTCCAGAAAGTCTGGCTCCTGTCTGTTTGTAGCTCCTGTAGGCAGTAACATGACTGGGTGAATGCTTTTATTTTCATGTGTTTTTAGTTCTTTTTCCTGTGATTGCTGCTACATTTACTTTTTGTCTCGAGGTCTAATTGGTGCACACCTGAATCCAATCTAATCAATGTTCTTATTTAAGTCAAGGTTCCTCAGGTTTTTGCTGCCAGAACATCTGCTTTTCTCTGTGGTTCCCAGTGAGTTTTCACAGTTGTGGTCCCTGTGGATTTTTTTTCTCCTGTGGTCCTTGTGGATTTTGGCTTTTTGTAGTTCATCCTAGTGAATCTTTTTTACTTCTTTTGTTAAACTGTTTCCTAGCACGGCTAGAGAATTTTAGTTCCTTCCTCTATTTGGGCAATAAAGACTTTACTGCAACTATTGGGACTCCTGCCTCTGCTTGTGGGTCCAGACTCTGTCCTAATCATAAAATAAATGGCACCATTTCTATGCCAAACCTTTTCTGTGAAAATGGTTTGAATGAGGCTTGCTGTTGTAACTGATGAGAAAATGATACATTAAAATACAGCGAAAGAATCTACTATCTTCAAGCATTGAAGGAGGTAGAGAGATTGTTCACTCTTTTGAGCATTACAAAACAAAGGCTAACCACACAAGGCAGAATCCAGCTTTGTTTTAGTTAGTTGCTGTTGGGACCTAAAGGCAAAGCTTCCTACATTTGTTTGATTCTTTGTTTACTCTCCCTCTGTTGCTTTGTTCATGTGAAGATTAGCAGTCAGCAATCCCATGGGAGGCTGGACAAAACAGTGATGGCTTAATTAGAATTGTTGCCTCCCTGCACCTTTAACTGATGAACTTGACATTTGAAGCAGCTTCTTTGACACAACTGGTCAAATGAGCAGGTGCAAATGGTGGATGCAGTGACATTAAAACCATGAAACACATCTATCTTATTTTTACTCTCTGAAGAGAAATGCCTGGGTACACAACAATTAAATTCTGATTCATGAATATCAAAAATATGAACTACATGAGAACTCACAATATTCTGCGCTCTTATATTAACTATTGCTGACTTGGGGGTAAGTTAGCCAATTAATGAATAATAAAAGGGAACGGAATGCAACATTTTCATATCTGTTCCAGGTCAGCGTGTGCTGAGGCAGGGCTGTGTAGACCACTGGGCATCATGGAGAGATATGAGAAGTTGTTGATCTCTGTAGCTCAGAGCCATGTCAGCTGCTGCTACACCCACACTACACGCAACATTAACAACAAGCAGAGGGCATGATAAAACTTTGTTCTCTCACTTTTCTAACTTCTCTCCTTTCATGCTGTTTTTCACTTTTATCACTGCTTATTAAACTTTACCCCATCATCCTTCCTCTCGTTTGGTGCATTTGCCATAATGACAGCAATTTTTGAAGTCTGAAACATCCTTTCAGATTTAGCCCATATCTTGTTGTGCTAAGCAGGACTGTGGGCGCTGATGATGGAATAACAATGCAAACTCCATTGCTCCAAAGCAAAAGAGAAACAACAACAACAACAATAGGGTAATTACAGACAAATGCTTCACAACCTTCATTTCATTCCCAGTTACCTTCATTATTCAGCTCATCTTGAATCAGCTATTAAAGGTAATTAAGCGATTCATCAAGTCAGTTTCAATTACTAGGAGCTTGACAGCTGCAGATTACAATCAGTAGGGGTGAGGAGAGAGAGAAAATGAAAGGAAGGCATCAAAATGAAAGAATGACAAGCTCTTCAAAGCATATCAGTCTGAGGTGAAACCTACCCGGTCATGATGGTCTGCGCTCACATAATGTTTTATCATTTCCACCCACTCATTTAGCCTCTGCTCTAACACAAGCAGGAAGTCTCATGCACTGTCTCAGCTACACTATCATTACTCTATCATATAATGAAGGAGACGTAACATCACTGCTCTTAATGAAGACAAGCACCTTTGCCACTGCATTCAAAATCAGGTGTCAAAGACATGTATTTGCTTCCTAGCATGCAACACCCACTCTAGCCCACATAACTGCAGTGTCATAAAAAGGTTCTCACTACAATAGCTAATTTATGACCACAAATTACTTAGTTTTAAAATCAGGGGTGTACTGGTGCTAAGAGTCATCCATGACGTGCGACCATTAGGCGCATCTTTAAGTCCAACATGTAACATTTTTTTAATTTTATTTTACCATTGTTCATTGTAAAATAATTTCTTTTTTCTGAATATTGTCATCTCGTCTGGGCCACGTGCACATGCAAATGGTTAATTGCAAGTGAAGGGCTATAAGCAGACAGGAGCTGAGAAAGCACAGAGAAAAAAAAGGCAGCTGTGTTGCATTACTTCCATTTTAATGTAAATTTCCTAATTTGTATATAGGTCTTTGCAAAAAAATTGTAATTCATATTTTCATTTGTTGCATTTGAAAAATTTGAAAACCCCTGATCTACTGTACTACTTCCTTTCCTGTCTCCTGCTCTCCAGTGATTTATACGTACATGAGCTACATTTTGCTTTTTATTGTTTTCCTTAAATATTAACTGCAACTTAAGGTCACAGAATCCATTTTTAAACAACATAAATATAACTGAAAACAATGGAGAGCAGCTAGCAGCACACTGGAACACTAGCAGGAAACTAATATTTTGTCTTCTATCCCAAAAACAGTCTTTGGAATAAAATATGAGAAAACTTGTGAGCAACTTGTAGTGCTTAAGATTTCTTCTAAATATCCAGGTGCTTCCTGACATAGATTTATTGCAGAGCAGGAAAATGGAAAAACGTGACTTTGTGACGTACTGGAGCTAAGGTCAGCTATGGTCTGATACATGTGTTCCAAGCAGCAAGTGAATAGAAAATGCTCCTTGGAGATTCCTACAAGTGACCAAAGCTGATTATCATACAGATGCTTAGAATGTAAATATGCTTGTGTATTTGTATAAATGTTAAGCTAAACACACACTGAATATGAATTTATCTACACATTTTATGTGTAAATATGTGTAGGACAACTCCTCTGGTACAATACAAGCATACCTAAATTGCCTGCTTTAAGTCAGCATGCACTGCTGTCATTCATTTAATACTGATAATAAAACACATTTTTAATGGTTGGCTTAAAAACTGTGACTTGGTACTAAATGTCTTCCATTATTTAGATGCATACCATTTTTTCTGAACACCTTATCTCACTATGTAGCAGAAGTAAAGAAATTAAGAATATAATATCACTAGGTTCATTTTCCTACATACCCAAATTGGAGGAGGCTCTTCCTTCTGCAGCTCTGTCCTTCAAATCTTCAGCTATAGACAACTGTTGTTCATGATACTGCTTGGCTCTTTCCAAGTCCTGCATGCAACGAGCAGCGTGACCCAGTCCTGCGTAGGCTCTCATTTCAATGGACTTCTCCTCCAGCTCCTGAGCAAGCTCCAGAACATGAGTATGATAGGACATGGCCTTGTCAAAGTTGCGGTGGTAGTGGTAGGCGCTACCCAGGTTACTGTAGGCCCGAGCTTCCTCTCGTTTATTTTCCAGAGCCTTGGCTATTCCCAGATGCTGCTCATGGCACTGGACAGCATTTTCAAAGTCTCCCATGGCAATGTAGACAGCTCCCATGTTTCCCAGCTCACGAGCCTCAGACAGCTGATCCTTGGACTGCTTGGCCAGCAGGACACACTGTTTGTGACTTGCCAGGGCATTTGGATAGTCCCCTATAGCTGTATACACATGGCCCAAGCTGCTAAGTGCCATTGAAGCAGCCTATGGAGAGAAAAGAAAGAGGATAATTAACTGGAGATAAAGCTAAATTTGAAACAGCCTCATGAATTTAACCCATCTTTCCATTGACAGTGAGTAATTCTGCTGTCTTTGCCTCACAAAATCCCACATCATCACAAAATCAAAAAACAAAACAAAACTCTTAGGTGGATAAAACTGCTCAGAAATATTCAATAAACCATCCCTGATTTTATTTCCTCTTCAATACTTGATGAGGAGTGTGAAGTGCTGTATGATGCAGATGAATGCAGCAGCAGGCTTTTTCATTTACCCGCTGCAATCATGCTTTAAAGTCTCACCATAGGGGGGCAACTAGCTAAATGAGTGACTCGCGACAAAAACAAGAAAAGCATTCTGTACAGTCTTGTGCACTTCATCGGCCATTTCTCAAGTACTGTGCCCCTGTAAAAACAAAACCACAATGATCATCCGCTACAATTGCAAATAAAGAAATCAGGCAATGAAACGGAGACGTTTCATAAAATGCAGTCTTGACCCCCAATGCGTTCCATTTACTGCAGGTTATTAGCTGTTTATATAGAGGGTAAACAGCTGGGAATGAAGGAGGGGGTCAGCTGTCTCTGAGTGAACAGATGTTCAATTAATCATGCAGGGCTGGCTAATAAAGAATCCCCATCCTGAGGGTCCACTCTGCACCTTTCAGCCAGGAAAGAGGCTTGGAGACAAGCCAAGAGAGGACAGATGCACTGACAGTAAAGGCCACAGTCCTGTCCATCAACAACAGGAATGACCTCGGTCATCATCCCTGCTTTTAGAGCAACACGGGGGAAAGGGCTGCTGAATTAAAAGGATACGGTACATTTAGCTATGAATGGATTCTTCTCACTTAATCTAGTCCTGTCTATTTTATTATGTATTATATCTATTATTTTATTTTATTGTGTGGCTGGCCACATAAATATGTCAAACCTCGGATGTGTCAGTTGAATAAATACTCATTTACTATCTTCATTAACTCTGCCCAACCTTGGGCAGAATATAATTTGTGAACAATTTTTTTAAATGACTCACCAAATATCTTTACTTTCACAGCTGACAACATACACCAAAAAAGAATATTACACGAGAACAGCTGATCTGCTGAGTTAGTGAAAAGTTTAGTAAAAAAAAAAAAAAAAAAAAAAAAAAATCAACATCAGAAAATTTCTGAACATTTTTCCAAGGTCATATTTTTTTTTCTTTAAATCTTTTAAGCATTTTTCTCATATTCAGTCCATCTCACATGGATTTTGGTGCCTGAAACCAATTACCCGCTGACATAGGGACTTGCTCTGGTTTAAAGACAAGGCATTACACAGGCTCAGGGAGGCAATTACTCTCCGTCACAACTGTTGCTGCTTGATGTTCCCAGGTAGCCTATCTAGGTCTGCTCAATTACATCTGCCTTTGGAAGCTTTGCTCCATCTCTCTGACGCAAATTTCAACTTTTCAGAGTAGGAAACAGAAAAGGCGCCTCATCTTTGGCTTCAACCAAGTGCGGTAGAAGACATCGGCTGGGGGGGCTGACAGGGCAGTCTGTTCCAGTTGAGATCAGTTGCTCTTGTGATCACTGTCCTTCCAAAGTGAGAGCATTTTCCCCTCAGATGCAACCCAAGATAGGCAGATAATGAGGGGCCTGCTTTGCCAACCACACAGAACAGACTGCCTTTGGCTCATGGACAGACAGCGGGACTGCATTTCCGTCTCAAGTGTGAATGTAGTATTCTCTCACCATTGTTCAATTCAACGAGCAACCAATATTGTGAAATAGCATTCTTTGGGGAGAGAAAAAAATTCGGCTGAAAAATAATAATTGTGGCGGAACTGAATTTAGATTGCATTTCTTTTCTGGACTCATTTTTTTTCGTTTGTAATCTCTCTTCTCGATCGTTTTCTTTGTATACAGGGTCTAGCCTTTCTTTGTATTGTGATCTGAGTAATCCTAACAGCACACTTTATAAATTAATTATAAACCTTTGACTCTTATTAGCAAACAGATTTTGCACAAAGGGTCTACTAATGAATGGTAAACTAGGGAGAGATCAGAATAGGAGAGTGGAGACAGTGTGGAGTGGTGGAATGACATGTTAAACAGAATGTTTCGGCTTCAACAAACGTATTCCATTTCTTTTCTCTGACAGTGCTTTTGGGCTACTGATTCCCACCCCTCTTTTGTTGTTTGCATTTTTCACCATGCAAGGAAAAAAATAGATTGCATTTTTTTTCAATCTTCTTTTCTCCTACTCTGTAGCACTTTGAGATTGTCAAATTATAAAGTGTGATACCACAAGATGTATTATTATTATTATTATTATTATTATTATTATTATTATTATTATTATTATTATTATTATTATTATTATTATTATTATGAGTCAAATATTTGGTCTCAAGTTTCCCTTGCCCGGTCACGGGTCACCGGGGCCCCTCCTGGAGCCAGGCCTGGGGGTGGGGCACGCTGGCGAGCGCCTGGTGGCTGGGCCTTTGCCCATGGGGCCCGGCCGGGCATAGCCCGAAGAGATGACGTGGGACCCCCTTCCCGTGGGCTCACCACCTGCAGGAGGGGCCAAAGGGGTCGGGTGCGGTATGAGTTGGGTGGCAGCCGAAGGCAGGGACCATGGCGGTCTGATCCCCGGCTGCAGAAGCTAACTCTAGGGACGTGGAACGTCACCTCTCTGATGGGGAAGGAGCCTGAGCTGGTGAGTTGAGAAGTTCCGATTAGATATAGTCGGCCTCACCTCAACGCATAGCAAGGGCTCTGGAACCAGCCTTCTCGAGAGAGGTTGGACTCTCTTCCACTCTGGAGTTGCCGATGGGGGCAGGGGTGGCAATTCTTGTGGCCCCCCGGCTTGGTGCCTGTACATTGGAGTTTACCCCGTTGAACGAGAGGGTAGCCTCCCTCCGTCTTCGGGCGGGGGAATGGATCCTGACTGTTGTTTGTGCCTATGGCCCCAACAGCAGTTCAGCGTATCCATCCTTTTTGGAGTCCCTAGAGGGAGTACTAGAGAGTGCTCCTTCTGGGGGTTCCCTCGTCCTCCTGGGTGACTTCAATGCTCACGTCGGCAGTGAAGTGAGACCTGGAGGGGCATGATCGGGAAGAATGGCCCCCCTGATCTGAACCCGAGTGGTGTTCTGTTGTTGGACTTCTGTGCTCGTCACAGATTGTCCATAACAAACACCATTTTTCAGGCATAAGGGTGTCCATATGTGCACTTGGCACCAGGACACCTTGGGCTGCAGTTCGATGATCGACTTTGTAGTTGTGTCCTCGGATTTGCGGCCGCATGTCCTGGACACTCGGGTGAAGAGAGGGGCGGAGCTGTCAACCGATCACCACCTGGTGGTGAGTTGGCTCCGATGGTGGGGGAGGATGCCGGACAGACCCGGCAGGCCCAAACGTATTGTGAGGGTCTGCTGGGAACGCCTGGTGGAGTCTCCGGTCAGAAGGAGCTTCAACTCCCACCTCGGGGAGAGCTTCAACCATGTCCCGGAGGAGGTGGGGGACATTGAGTCTGAGTGGACCATGTTCCATGCCTCCATTGTTGAGGCGGCCAACCGGTGCTGTGGCCGCAAGGTGGTCGGCACCTGTCGTGGCGGTAACACCCAAACCCGCTGGTGGACATTGGCGGTGAGGGATGCCCGTGGTTCACCACCAACCGCTTCATGTCGCAAACCGCTTTTCCCCACTCAGTGACGCACCCACTGAGAAACCGACCCTGGTTATTGGCGACTCTATTCTTCGCTACATGAAGCCGACACCAGAGACCATAGTTAAATGTATCCCGGGGGCCAGAGCGGGCGACATAGAGGGAAACTTAAAGCAGCTGGTGAAAGATAAGCGCAAATACAGCAAAATTATCATTCACGTCGGCGTTAACGACGCCCGGCTGCGCCAGTCGGAGATTACTAAAGTTAATATGGAGTCGGTGTGTAACTTCGCCAAAACGATGTCGGACTCCGTAGCGTTCTCTGGTCCCCTCCCGAATCTGGCCAGTGATGACATGTTTAGCCGCATGTCATCGCTCCGTCGCTGGTTGCCGCGGTGGTGTCCAGAAAATAACGTGGCCTTTATAGATAATTGGGAGACTTTTTGGGGAAAACCTGGCCTTATTAGCAGAGACCGCATTCATCCCACCCGGGGTGGTGCAGCTCTTATTTCTAGCAATATAGCAAAGTTGATTGGACAACCAACCTTCTGACAACCCAGGGTCGAGGCCAGGAGGCAGAGTCGCTGTCTTACACGCTTCTCTGCTGCATCTGTAAAACTGCCGCCCTCCAATAAAAATAACAATAAAACTAAAAACGCTCACAGTAACACTAAGTTTAATAATACAATAGAAGTAGTGTCAGTACCTCGTCCTCCCATAGTTCATCTAGTAAATAAGTCAAGAGGTGTTAATAATAATAACCTTATAAAAATACACAGCAGTAAACACTCAGAAACAAATAAAACAGTTAGATGTGGTCTGTTGAACATACGATCTCTACGGTCTAAATCTCTTCTAGTTAATGATTTAATAACAGATCATCTGTCTGATATTTTCTTTCTCACGGAGACTTGGTTGCAGGATGAAGAATATGTTAGTTTAAATGAAGCAACTCCATCAAGTCATATTAATTATCATGTTCCTCGAAGTGCAGGCAGAGGAGGTGGAGTAGCAGCGATCTACCGCTCCAGCCTTCAAGTCAATCCCAAACCTAAAGCTACCTGTAGCTCTTTTGAAAGTCTCACTCTCAGCCTGTCTCACCACAACTGGAAGTCAGAAAAGCCAGTTTTATTAGTTGTGGTGTATCGGTCACCTGCAGCTGCTTACACACAGTTCCTGGCTGAGTTTTCAGATTTCCTGTCTAGTTTAGTACAGTACAGATAAAGTCATTATAGTGGGTGATTTTAACATCCATATGGATGATGGTACTGACAGTCTTAAGACGGCGTTTAACTCACTGATAGATGCAATAGGTTTCTCTCAGTTAATAAATGAACCGACGCACTGTCATAATCACACTCTGGATCTGGTTCTCACCTATGGTCTAGAAACTGAGAACCTGTTAGTTGTTCCCCAAAACCCCCTCCTCTCAGACAATTCACTTATAACCTTTGACTTCACTCTAGCAGACCGAGCAGCACATGACAGGAAGGTTTACTACAGCAGGTGTCTCTCTGAAGATACTAGAGACAGATTTGTAGCTGAAATTGCAGCGGTGCCCCCTCTAGCGCCTCCTACTGGTGCAACAGATCATTCTGATTTAAATGTTACTCCTGCAGATATTGACTGCTTTGTCAATGTCACTGCAGCCACACTGCGTATAGTTTTAGATTCGGTTGCCCCACTGAAGAGAAGGTTCACACACCATAGAAGACTGGCTCCATGGTATAACACACATATCCGAACTCTTAAGCAGGCATCAAGACGGATGGAGAGGAAGTGGTATTCAGCCAGATCAGCTGATTCCCAAAGCGCCTGGAAAGACAGCTTACTAACATATAAGAAGGCCCTCCGTAAAGCCAGAACAGCTTACTACACTTCATTAATAGATGCAAATAAGAACAACCCGCGTTTTCTGTTTAACACCATAGCCAGGTTGACAAAGAGTCACAGCTCGGTTGAGCCTTCTATTCCTGCAGCTCTTAGCAGTGAAGACTTTATGAGTTTCTTCACCAATAAAATCACTAACATTAGAGAAAAGATCCATCAAGGTCGCTCCATGACAACTGATGAGCTGCCCTTGTTAGCAACCCCATCTAGTCCTGATCCACCTCTGGTCAGCTTCCTGCCCATAGATCTCCCTGAGCTGACCTCCACCATTAATGGATCTAAACCAACCACATGTCTCCTGGACCCCATCCCAACTAAGCTTTTCAAGGATGTCTTTCCTCTGATTGGGGCGTCAGTATTAGATCAGATCAACTTATCTTTGACAACAGGTTATGTACCTCAGGCGTTTAAAACTGCTGTTATCAGACCTTTACTTAAAAAACCTTCTCTTGACCCAGGCGTCTTAGCAAATTATAGACCGATATCCAACCTCCCATTCATCTCTAAGATACTTGAGAGGCTGGTTGTTAGTCAGCTAACCGATCACCTAAACAGGAATAGTCTATTTGAAGTGTTTCAGTCTGGTTTCAGAGCTCATCACAGCACAGAAACAGCACTGGTTAAAGTCACTAATGACCTCCTCATGGCATCAGACTGTGGACTTATTTCCGTACTGGTTTTACTGGACCTCAGTGCTGCCTTTGATACTGTAGATCACAGCATTTTATTACAAAGAGTACAACATGAGATTAGGATCACAGGGACAGCTCTAGACTGGTTTAAATCTTATCTATCAGATCGATTTCATTTTGTTCATGTTAATGATGTTTCCTCTGAGTGTACAAAGGTTCATCATGGTGTTTCACAGGGTTCAGTGCTTGGGCCAATCCTGTTCACTCTTTACATGCTCCCTCTAGGGAATATAATTCAGAAACACGGCATAAATTTTCATTGCTATGCCGACGATACGCAGTTGTATCTATCCATGAAATCTGATGAAACAGAGCCATTAGCCAGACTCCAGGCATGTCTCAAAGACATAAAAGACTGGATGACCTCCAATTTCCTTCTTTTAAACTCAGACAAAACTGAAGTCATTGTTCTTGGAGCTAAACATCTGAGGACTAGATTATCAGATAGCATTCTCTCTTTGGATGGCATTACTTTGTCCTCCAGTACAGCTGCAAGGAACCTGGGAGTTATCTTTGACCAGGACATGTCATTTCTCCCTCATATTAAACAGGTTTCTAGGACCGCCTTCTTTCACCTCCGTAATATTGCCAAGATCAGGAGCATCCTGTCACAAAGTGATGCTGAAAAACTGGTCCATGCTTTTGTTACCTCTAGACTGGACTACTGCAACTCATTACTGTCAGGATGTCCAAATTATTCCATTAAAAACCTGCAGCTGATACAGAACGCTGCAGCCAGAGTTCTGACAGGAACCAGCACCAGGGAGCATATCTCTCCAGTTTTAGCTTCTCTTCACTGGCTTCCAGTGAAATTTAGAATAGACTTTAAGATTCTCCTTCTAACATATAAAGCTCTAAATGGACTATCTCCCTCATACCTGCAGGATCTCATAGTTCCGTATATACCTAAAAGAACACTCAGATCACAGAGTGCAGGTTTACTTGTAGTTCCTAGAATTCATCAAAGCAGACTGGGAGGACGAGCTTTTAGCTTTCGGGCAGCTTTACTGTGGAACCAGTTACCAACCTGGGTCCAAGAGGCAGACACCACGTCTGCCTTTAAGATCAAACTTAAAACCTTTCTGTTCACTAAAGCATACAGCTAGCCTCAAACAAAGTGTGTAGGGCTGATAGATCTAGTTTAGTCAGTTCTCTCAGCTACAGCTAGAATAGGCTCATCAGACTCTTATTCTTCAATTTTTATGCTGGGGACAAACACATGATCCACCGAGCAGTTCCCCACTTCCTCAACACCAACCACTCCCTCACGTCCTCTCCTCCTTTTCTTCTTCTTTCTCCTCCTTTTATTTTCACCGGGATTATCTGGGTCCAGTCTTCCTTGCCTTTCTGTGTGTCTCCCCCCCTTCTCTCCCTCTCTCTCTCTTTCTCTCTCTTTCTCTCTCTCTCTTTGCAGGTCTTCCGTCTCCAGGCCTTCGTGCTGCACGGACCTCGGCCTCTGGCAAACTCAGGGTCCGCTGTCGGCACCTGCCTATACTGTTCATCTCTTTATAACAACCTGCTATGCTGTATTATGTGTATATATGTCTGATATGTTTGTATTTCTATGATTGTATTTTGTTTGTATTTCTTTGGTTTTATGATTGTATCTGTTCTCCCTCTCTCTCTCTCTTTATTCTCTCTGTCCTGTCTCCCTCTTTTATTCCTCCTTTACCCAGCCAACTTTCAGCAGGATGGTTCCTCCTTGTAAGCCTGGTCCTGCTCAAGGTTTCTTCCTGTTAAAAGGGAGTTTTTCCCTGCCACTGTGCTTACCTGGGGGTTCAGGCTCTGGGTTTCTACCTCTGTAAAGCACTTAGAGACAATTTTATTGTAAAAGGTGCTATAGAAATAAAATTGAATTGAAATTGAACTGAATTAGATAGGGTGAGAAGCTCTGCCATCCGCGAGGAGCTCGGAGTAGAGTCGCTGCTCCTCCGCATTGAGAGGAGTCAGATGAGGTGGCTCGGGCACCTAGTACGGATGCTTCCCGGACGCCTCCCTGGTGAGGTGTTCAGGGCACGTCCCTCTGGTAGGAGGCCCCCGGGAAGACCCAGGACACGCTGGAGGGATTATGTCTCTCGGCTGGCCTGGGAACGCCTTGGGATCCCCCCGGAAGAGCTGGACGAAGTGGCTGGGGAGAGGGAAGTCTGGGCTTTCCTGCTTAGGCTGCTGCCCCCACGACCCGACCCCGGATAAGCGGCAGAAAATGGATGGATGGATGGATGGATTATTATTATTATTATTATTATTATTATTATTAGGTCTGGTCTCACACTGTTTTAACAAAATGTTTAAATGTTTGTATTTTTAGAAGACTTAAATAGCTAGCTGGATTAGGATCACCAGATTTTCAAAATTAAAATATGGGATACAAATTTTTTTTCTCCCTCGTCACTGCCTCGTCACGCCCTCTTCACTCCCTCGTCACTCCCTCTTCACTCCCTCTTCACTCCCTCATCACTCCCTTGACTGCCCCTTCCCTCCCTTGTCACTCTCTCATCAATCCCTCGTCACTCCCTCTTGACTCCCTCGTCACTGCCTCTTCACTCCCTAGTCACTTCCTCTTCACTCCCTCGTCACTTCGTTCATCGTCACTCCCTCCCTCAGAAAACCAGTAAAGTGTACTGTACATGAAAAAAAAAACAATTTCTGTCCACAACCAGAGCTTGAACACCTTTCAACTTTTATCCACAACCAGGGCTGGAACCAAGCCGCTTAACCCAAAAATCTACCACATATTGCTTTCTTGGTTAAAGACAAAACACCATTCAACTTTTGTCTACAACCAGGACCAAGAATCTTCTACATGCTAGTCCTGCACCCTACAGGCTGAGCTGTCACCACTGGACACTGATCTTTGTGTGCAACCAGGTATTTAATATTTGGGGGAAACGCTTTTTCCTCACAAGGAAGCATACCTGCTACCAGATGCAACCCGGGCCTGAACCAAGAACCCACAGACTGGATAGTTCAAACCGGGTCCTGGATTCAATCCCTGCTCTCCTGCACGAATGCCATTGACCAAAACAATGAGCTATGCAGCTGGAGTTACACAGTTCTTCGTATAGTATCGTCTTATGCTACGCGGTAGAGTTTCGGGAGTGGTTGAGTGCAAAAGGAATCATCCCAGGTTTTAAACCCACAACCTTGATACTAACACTGCACTAAAGTGTCTTGCTGCTCCAACGCAAGGTCTGGTGCCTGAAAGGGATCTCACAGCAGAAAGTAGCTTTGCCAAGTGTTTTGAGCAAAAAAGAACTTACAATTCGATGAAACCTTGTATTATTATGGCTATCAAAAATCAACACGTCAATTTAATCTGGTAAAAATTTTGACTCAAATCAGCCCACCGGCAGGGTTAATATATACTGTATATATATATATATATATATATATATATATATATATATATATATATATATATACATAAAATATATATTCATTAAACATTCATTTATATATATTTATATATATATATATATATATATATATATATTATATATATATATATATATTTTTTTTTTTTTATAATTCTCACCAAATATAAGAGATTTTATTTTACTCAACTATTTTACAACTTCTAAACATTTACTTGCACTCTCTTTGTTAAGAATATGTAAAACACCAATGCTTGACCAAAGAAAACTGCCACTAAAACAAACCAAAATATATAACATTTTAACATTGAACTGTTTTGAACATCAACATGTGCACAAACAAAATAAGTGCATGACTCATACTTTGAAGTTATTTTTCTGACCCTTATCTTCCTGAAAAAGGTCCACTCCAGCATGAAATACTATGGTTTACAGTGATCCTTTCAAGAACAGTATTCAAGATAGATAGATAGATAGATAGATAGATAGATAGATAGATAGATAGATAGATAGATAGATAGATAGATAGATAGATAGATAGATAGACCTGCTCCATCTAAGGTGTTAAGAAGTGCAGAGTTCACCTTCTATCCAAATGGGGGGTCCTGCACAACAGCAGAGGTCCAACTACTTCAGTAAAGTGTTGTTAATTAAAAACACTCTCTTGATATGAACAGATGGTGAACAGGTTTGATTCCATTACTGCAGAAGCGAGAACAAGCCTCAGTGTGGTATAATATAATATAGAAATGTTTTACTGCAGTATGATGAAAACACTTGGCAACTGTCTGCTTCACAGGTTTATACAGGATGCACTTATTTAATTGAATAAGAGTTGAATTTTATTTTTTAAATGACTGATGTATGTAGATGGAATCATTATTGTGACAGATTGATTTGTCACATACATGCAGATCAGCCAGCATTAGGCTGAAATGTATTGTACATTACTTTGGTGTAGATGGAACTGCAGATATGGCTGACAACATTATCGCTATTTTTTTTTTACTAACATAACTGTTTGAACAAGCAATAAAAAAACAATAAAAATTAAATCTAATCATCTTTCATCCATATCTATTAGTGTTTAAAGAAAGATCAATTCTTATTTGTGTGGGAGTAGCTCCTCCTTGCCAAGTACACGGCTCAACACAGGAAGCTAACTCCTCTGGACAGGACTCAGCTGCCCACCTGCATCTTAAGGATAAAGACCACTCATTTGAGGACAGTAAGAAGAAAGTCTTAGCTAGACAAGACTGATGGTTTTAGAGAGGGGGAAGAGGCCATCTCCGTCAGGTTAGAACAACTAACCTTAAATATTCATTGACATCTGGGTGTAAGCGCTCCACTCATCCCTGCGACAAGTGACCCTAACGACTCAGATGGACATCCCCATCAAGCGGTTGCTATGGACCTTTGACTGGCTGATGACCCTTAACAAAAGCTATCATGAAACAAACTCCCCAGTGATGGCCATTTAGCCCTTTGATACAGTAGGAGGGAAAATAAAAATAGTCAGAACTCTGCAGCCTCTCGGACAAGAGGCAAAACTCTTGGCGAGAAATCGAAAAATGACTTTGACCTGGTGGACGATTGAGAACTTCAGTGGACATACAGATTAGAATGTAAATTGTTTACATATTTTGCAAAGTTTTGACTTTGGATTCTAGTGCATCAGCATTAATTTACCAGTGACGATTCCTAAAAATAATTTATTTTTTAAGCATTAAATATGAAAATTCTTGGTTTGCCATGTGTTTTGCATTGATTTCAATGGTTTCTTTTATGTGTTCTGCCCCTCCCAGAGTATTTAATTATGCGCACTCCTTAATGTTTTACATATGCATTTAATCGCTCACCACTTCCTTTTGTTAGATAATTTCTGTTTTGGTGTGTGTCTCACTTGGGGTGTGTTTATTTATTTATTTTCCACTTTGAGACCCAAATACTAGTTTTAAAATCAGCATATGTATTGACTTTAATCATTGAATCGCATCACATCTTGTTTTATGTGATTGCATTTTGGCCTTTTATATTAATTTATTTTGCTTATTATCTCCTGGCATTAAACTGATAAAATAGTAACTAATTACACATCTAAACATACCACGTATTATACTGCTTCTAAAAGCGCACATTGTTTAATGTCAGGGAGGAAGATCAGGGGGTGGGGGTGGAGGCAGGAGGTAGATAAAAGCTAAAGGAGAGATTGTGTTTGAAGATGAGCAAGGAGAATTCTGGGGACATCCCCAGGGCAAGGATGTCTTTAGATCTGAATTCACCTGAAGCAATGCACTTTGACAAGAAAGACAACATCTCACTTGTAACAAACACAGACATGGAGCAGAAAAGCAATAGATGGTCCCAAAGGTCTTTGAAAGATACGGATGTTGTTGGCATGAATAATATTATATATGCGCACAAATGCTAGAGAAAATGGGATAGTGCTGAAGAAGCACACTGGTGGATCAAGAGCAGACACTGGCAGTGCTACAAGTTCAAAAACTGGATCTAATTACAGGACACAACAGTGGAGCTGAATTTGAAATAAAAACAATGTTCATTTAGTAGGAAGAATGACAAGGAGGTAAACAGAAAGCAACTGAAGTGCACAAAGTAAACGATGAAGCTCCATTGACGCGTAATCCTTGCTTTGATCACCAATTTAATAAACGGTCCCAAGGGAGGGAAAAGCAGGAAGAGATCTGAGACATGGTCAGCTGGTAGGCAGTTACCAGGGCTGGGAGGGAGCAGGCTGAATTGGAAACAGGAAATAAGTCCAAGGATGAGCACTCTTGAGTGTAGTGCAACAAACAATCTGGCAGAGAGCATGTGTCATGCTGGGGCTTAAATACTGGGGAAAACAGGTGTGCTAGGTATGCTGATGATGGAGAGTCACAGGAGGACTGGATTGTCTTGATTATGGTGGAGCAGATGTTGAGAGGAGGGCGGGTTTTCATCATTATATTAATATTCAGCCATTTTACAGGTGGATATTCTATTTGCTTCCCTTATTCTGTGTTTGCGCATACAGTGGGAATCTAAAGGTAGAGCGCCCCAGGTAAAAATTTGTATTAATGTGCATAAAGAAGCCAAGGAAAGATGGAAAAATCCCCAAAAGGCATCAAATTAAAGATTAGACATTCTTATAATGTCAAAAAAGGTTAGATATTATTTCCATCATTTACACTTTAAAAATAACAGTAAACAAAAAAATGGCATCTGCAAAAGTTTGAGCACCCTGCAGAGTTAATACCTTGTACTGCCCCCTTCGGTAAGTATCACAGCTTTTTGTAGCTAGCCGAGTCTTTCAATTCTTGTTTGAGGTATCTTCGCCCATTCTTCCTTACAAAAGTCTTCCAGTTCTTTGAGATTTCTGGGTTGTCTGTCACGCACTGCTCTTTTAAGGTCTATCCATAGATTTTTAATTATGTTGAGGTCAGGAGATTGTGAAGGCCATGACAAAACCTTCAGTTTACGCCTCTTGATGTAATCCCCTGTGGATTTTGAGGTGTGTTTAGGATCATTATCCATTTGTAGAAGCTATCTTCTCTTTAACTTCAGCTTTTTCACAGATGGCATCAAGTTAGCTTCCAAAATTTGCTGAAATTTTATTGAATCCATTTTTCCTTCTACTCGTGAAATGCTCCCTGTACCACTGGCTGCAATACAACCCCAAAGCATGATTGATCCACCCCCATGCTTAACAGTTGGACAGAGGTTCTTTTCATTAAATTCTGTGCCCTTTCTTCTCCAAATGTACCTTTGCTCATTCCGGCCAAAAAGTTCTATTTTAACCTCATCGGTCTACAGAACTTGTTTCCAAAATGCATCAGGCTTATCTATATGTTCATTTGCAAACTTCAAACGCTGATTTTTGTGGTGAGGACGTAGAAGAGGTTTTCTTCTGATGACTCTTCCATGAAGACCATATTTGTACAAGTATCTCTTTATAGTGGAATAGTGTACCACAACTCCAGTGTCTGCCAGATCTTTCTGGAGGGATCGTGCAGTCAAATATGGATTTTGACTTGCTTTTCTCACAATCCTGCGAGCTGTTGTCTGATATTTTTCTTGGTCTTCCAGATCTTGCTTTAACTTCCACTGTTCCTGATGACTGCCATTTCTTAATTACATTCTGAACAGAGGATATTGGCATCTGAAAACGCTTTGCTATCTTCTTATAGCCTTCTTCTTTGTGAGTGTCAACTATTTTCAGTTTCAGTTTTCTAGACAACTGCTTAGAAGAACCCATGGTGCTGATTGTTGGGGCAAGGTCAGATGAGTCTGGGCATTTAAAACCTTTAAGATTGACATCACCTGGTTTTTCCAGATGATGACTGAGAACAATCCATGACACTGTCAGGGCTCAGCTTTCGAAAGGGGGCGGGGCATGCTATAAACTCTGCACGGTGCCCAAACTTTTGAAGATGCTTTTTTCCCTTTTCTGTTATTTTCAGAGTGTAAACAATTGAAAGAAGATCTGACTTTTTTAATATGTTATAAGAATGTCTAATCTGTAATTTGATGCCTTTTGGAGATTTTTCCATCTTTCCTTGGCTTCTTTTTGCACATTAAAATACATTTTAAACAGGGGTGCCCAAACTTTCCATCCCCACTGTAGATATGAATCCTGTGGGAGCCATGATTAGATCACTAAATGATTGCTTCTGTTCCATCTCAAAACCTTCTGCTTTTGAAAGCACGTACATGCGGCGCCTGCCAAGTGGTACGGCTAGGCACAAACTGGAAAATATTACACTGGATCACTGTTTAAGTAAAAAAGCACATTTTAAAAAAATAAAAGTATTTATACAGTAAACAGGTTGGAGGTTAAACATGACAGAATCTGCTAAAAGCCTTTATTTTCTTTATTTACTTTTTTTTCTTTCAATTCGGCTGCCATCATGGTCTTGTCAATGACCAGATTCTGAATGTTGGACTCTTCCTATTGTTTGTCTGTTTGGTACGTGAGTGTTTGTGTGAATATGTTTGTAGAGATGGGGGTTGTGGAGGTATGTTCACAACTTTTGTAATTGCTTAAGCACTGATATCAATTTCTTTGATATGGGAAAGATGAATAAAGTTTTAAATAAATGTGGATCAAAAAACACTTTTAAATTCATGTCTTTTAGATTTTTTTAGAAGAAAAATAAAAAGTAAATGAAGAGAAATGATCAACCCTTCATATTCAGTACACTGTCCCATTTAACATAGCTGTTTTATTTTGTTGTCCTGCTTTGAAGGCTCAAGGTGACTTTTAATTTTTCTATCAAGGCTATATCATATTTACCACTTCGACAGTCAGCTTGGACTCTATTCAGTCACATCATAGCCTGATGTACATCTCAAAACAAAGGCATCACTCATCACAGTGTGAGTGCAAATTTGGAGAGTTATTTCTAAACCTTGGTCCTTAAACCATTCAGTACTCCAAAAAATGGGTTATATTTTATTCAAGAGAAGCAATCACACACCAGCCTCTGACAAGGAAAATGTGTAGTGGTAGTTTTTCTGTAGTGCTGCTTACAAAGGTAAAACTTTTTGATTTTAACATGTTTTTTTAAAGCAAAAAAAAAACACCAAGTGTCAACACAGACAGGAATAACAGATGTCCCTTATTTGTAAAAGGGCTGCACCTGAAACCATTGCCTGTTTGCTCTGGAATAAATCAGGACTAGATATCATTCATCTAATCAAACACTAGAACTAATCTGATCCATTACGATTGAAAAGGTGCCAGTGGAGCCACTTGTTTCTCTGTTACCTCCAGCATGTAGATAATGATGCCAAAGAGCCCGTAGCGTTGATAATTCCTCTAGTCCTCGAAGGACATGTTCACAGAGGATTAATGGTCACTCAAGGTTAAGCTACATGTAAGGACACTCATAATAGCTTCCAGGTTGTTTGTCACTCAATCTCCAAAAGTCAACAGACATTGTATTTTTAGAAATATATAAACATTGTGGACAAAAGATGTAGTGGAGTGCAGATAATAAGATTAATTTAAAGTGTTGTTCTCAGGGCTGTTGGTAGTCTGTGCAGAAGTACCAGACTGATGTTGATAGTCTGTGTTTACTACAGGCATCTAGTACACATTCCCTCAAACATCGAGACAGTAATACACAAACCTAGCAAAAGTATTCTGGTTTAGTGGTTTGAGCCTTGGCATTAATTTGCATGAGCAGATGCATTTATACCCTAAGGCTGTGTTCCTGTGCAGGTCAAGGTCATTTTTGTGTAAGGTGGTGGTGAGCAGTGCAAAAGACAAAAGGTTTTATAAAATTGGATCTGACAGACCTCATCAGTGTTGGTGGAAAATCTGACTGTTGCTTTAGCCAAATGTGTGGTATGGTGGATTTATATTTCAGTTCCTTGACAATCCACTATACAAAACAAGGTTGACAAAAACAGTCAAATGTAAGGAAGGGAAGAGCTGGAAGTCAACAGGGCAGTAAGCAAGTGCACATTCTCTGTCCCCACAGACCTTCAGTCACAGTCGATCCCTCGTGAAAGCAAGTCAAAATGGTTCAAAAACAGTCCTTCCATTTTCTGAGATAAACTCATGGATTTTCAATCTGGTTTAGGAGGAAATCGCAGAGGTTGCACACCAAGAAAACAGGTCACTGCAATGAATTTTAATGTACCCTAAATCAGAGCAAAGCCTAGAAGGCCTGTTGTTTATTTCTGTACTAAAGTCAAATCTCCACAGGCTGTGTTGTAGTGATGCCTGCTAGTGTAGGGAATTAATTCTTGAGAGACCTTGTGGTGACAGAGGGGGAAGCATAGTGGTGTTTCAAAAACATTCCAGGAGGGGTTTGAGGTAAACATCAAGGTTTGCCATTTTGCAAAGCCTCTGTACAGTGTAATGTGAAAGAGTAGGTAAGTCCTTCTTTACACACTAATAGGGCAGTTAAAGCGACATTAGTGAATAAAACTGGAAACTCACATACTGATAAAAACCTTCAGAGGAAATAGATTTAACACATGGGTAGGACAAAGCAGATTTTACACCATATATTTATACATATGTGGGCCAGTTGTAGGCACACCTGATAAAAATACTTAAAACAGGCCGAATCCCTCCTCAGGAGTTTTTTTCATGGCGGATGATTTAAATAGATGTAGTTTATCCTATTCCCCCCAGGGACTCATGGTGTGACACTCCAATTAGCTGATGAAGCTGAATCACCTGCAAAGGTTTCCCGAGCCTTTAAATAATCTCTCAACCTGATTTAGTGAAGCTACACAATTATGGGGAAGACTGCAGTCTTGACGGTTTTTGAGAAGATGATCACTGATACCCCACACCAGGAGAGGAAGACACAAAAGGTCATGGCTAAAGAAGAGGGGTGTTCTCAGAGTGCTGTATCCAAGCACATTGGTGGAAAGTTAGACGTTCATTGGTGGAGGGAAAACTGTGGTAGGGAAAGGTGCACAAGCACCGTGGATAACAAAACCTTGAAAGGATTGTAAAAGGAAGCCAAATTGTGAACATGGAGGAGATTCACAATGAGTGATCTGCAGCTGAAGTCAGTGCTCCACCACTCCCAGACATTTCCAGGACATGGACAGTCACTGATAACAGTTGTCCAGCCGGAATATTCTAATTTCAAAAATGAAGTGCCCACAGGTCATGTTGATGTTGTCAGTTTGTGTTTTGGCCTGTCACACCCGATCTCCCAATTACAAAGACAGTAGCGTTTCAGCATCCAGGTTGCCAATTACCACTGACGGGGAATACCATGTTCTTTTTGAATGTGATTGCCAGTTTTGGCCACAAACTTACGTACTGCTGCTTTAACTAATATTCAACATGAGCCAGTGAATTTTGGATTTTCATTAGCTGGAACCATAATCATCAATATTTAAAGAAATAAACTCTTGAAATGGGAGTCTGTGTGCAATGACTCTATATAATAAATGACTTTCGCTTTTTGAAATGAATTATTGAAATAAACTTTTTGATAATATTTTAATTTAATGAGATGCACCTGTAATTCCTCTCAGCTGCACATAAGAATTATTGCTTTTGCTGCTGTTGAAATTCCCAATGCAATACCTAATTGTTACGAAATCCTGCTGTGTCTGAGGACACAGTGCCCAATATGGTATAGCTTACAGCTCCACACTTGAATGTGAGTGACATTCAGCAAGACGCCAGACAGTTAATCCAAGGTCAGGGTTATTCAAGGGTGTTCAGGCATTCCAGAGTTAGGGACACACTCTCCCTGTCTGCCAAAGCAGCTGGACACAGCAGGTGTGGGACAAAAGACGTGTTTGAGATAAGAGAACACAGATAGTGGTCCAAGGTCCAAGAACAATAAAAGAAGACCACAACTGCTTGGAGTAGCCTGGCAAAAATATAGAAATGAATGTATATTTAAACCTTGCTGTAAAAGTTAAAAAAAAAAAAAAAAAAAAAAAAAAAGTCATCACCTACAGGCAGGTGCATGTTCAATGTAACTACTTGAGATCCACTAAAGTTGATTTGAATCCCTTCAATACCAGAACAAGCAGATCTGTTGCAAGGACTAAAACAAGTCCTTTAAATGTTAATTTAACATTTGTGAATTTGTGAATCAGTCAGTAAAGTGTTGTGAATCAGTCAGTAAAGTGGATAATTCAACATTGTGACTGGTGACACACTCGACCAGGGATGCTGAATTTCTGTATCTCATGTTGCACTTTCTTATATTTATTTATTTTTTGTTAAAAGTAGCATAACTAAATAAAAAAATAGTCCCACTTTCATCCACCTCTCGCCTTTCACCTGTATTTTAAATAGCTAAATCACTCATGCCTTCCTAAACTGAATTCCTCAAGTGTTGGTGGGGTGAATAAATCTGCAATCACATGGTGCTGATGGCACGAAGGAACCTTCAGCCCAGCATATCAACCATTTACATCCCTGCTTTGCTGTGTTTTTTTTTTTTTTTTTTAATCTCCAAATGCAATTACAAGCTTGGGGAGGGTGGCGACTGTGGCCTGGGGCTGCCCAGCATCAACAGCAGCAGTTGGTGGCGTCAAAGAAAAGGTCATTTAGGCAAAGGACCTCCACACCTCACCGGTCAGTGGAATGTCTCTCCCTCAAGCAGAGATGGAATATCCCTCCACTTTCAGCACCAGTGCTCCCTGGGGTTTAATCCCACTCGGACAGAACTGGTTTGACTGATAAAGACTAAACAGAATCTCACTACTGAGCTGCATTATTGCATCTGTTCACACAATATGCACATATGCACAAATCCACGCATGCACATACACGCTGCCAACTGCGACACAGATTCAATACCACGAGGGTGATAAAGCTCCTTTAGAATGCCATGATGGAAACTAAATCCCAGGAATATTCCTTTCAGTTTTCCATTAAGAACACATGGCCCTCCTTGGGGACTATGTCCCGATTTTTGATTAACTGTACATAAATTATTAACAATAAATGGATCCAAATCATGATTTTCAGACTGAATTCTTTACATCCAGTGGACCTTTATATGACTGCCAAGACCTACAGTTATAGATTATAGCAGATCAAGAAGGGCCTAAATTGCAGCCCATGTCAAGTAATGAGGTGGACAAAGATGATTAGAAAATAATTTTTGCTGTCGAGGCTTGTTTTTCTGGTCACGCTAGTCTTGCCGGTGATACTTCTAGTTGTGAGCACGCTCTGCAGGACTCTGATTAAATGGGAGGTGAAACGACTGGTAGCAGGGACTCTGACTTGTATCTCTCATGTCTGGCAGAATAGAAGTCCCATTGGAAGGGTGCTGGGGTTCTGTACAGCCTTTCAGACACAAATAAAGTTGTGTCTCAGATGCAGGTATACTCATATATCTGCTATCTGCCCAAAAATATCTATCTGCTACTTCCACTGATGGTATTAGCTCTACTCAAATCAAATATTTGTTTGTTTCCACTGAGAAAAAGTATCTCGTACCTGGTACTAGGTGCAACTTTTTTGGTACCTGCTCCTTCAGGGTTCCAAAAAAAGTTATTGTGTCATCAACAGTAGCTTTGCAAGGACCAACCAGAGCAGTGCAATCCCCTGGCTGTGATTTTTAAATAGCTCAGTATTTGTTGCGGTCATTTTATTTGTTCCGGCCTGTCGATGTCCTCCACTGTTTGTCTTTATGCTGGTCTGTGCTCCATATGCCGCATTTCTTTCTTGTTTGTTGTGCTAAAAATGATGTCATGGCAGTTTCACGTGACATCCAGGGCATACTATTTTTACAGTTGAAGTGCTCACCAAAAAGAAAGTATTAGACAAAAGCCTTCACAGGAAATGGACAAAAGCGCATGAAGGGAAAGTGGTGTCCCAGGAATGGGAATGCCGTGCTAAAATGAGACAGAGCAGAAAGGGGAATATGTTTACCACACACACAGCAAGGACTGTTTTGGAATTTGGAGGCCTGGCTTTTTTTGGAATGGCTGTTGTGTTTAGGTCACGCAATGTAAGAGAGGGGATTTGCCAGAGAGGGAGGAGTTTTTGGCTCAGTTGAACTCCCACAACAGGCTACGGACAAGCTGAAGGTATGGCACATTCTAAATGTTAAGCAAGAACTAAAGAATCAGCTGACAAACAATCTAAATCTACACATCTAGTGCAAACCATGATTGGGAAAATGACACTTTTTTTAAAAAAACATTGCACTCACCCCAGGACACTACAAGGACAATCAAAACCATATTCATGGGACTCTTTTAATTAATTAACAGCAACCTTTGAAACATAATAATCATAAATGCTGCTAGCAAAAGCAAGAATGATCACTTGGAGGAGGTGATACAGATGGAAAAATTGGGTGGAAATGAGAGAGGAAGAGTGAGGAGGAGGAGGGGAGTAGAAGTTTAACTGAGCCAACAGCAACAACTATTACATGACTCATCCTACATCTGCAGCCATGAATCAGGCTGAAAGTGATGCATACTGTAAGCAGAAATAGTAACAATGCACTGAGGAAGACTTCCTACTTGGGTAGACTGGAGACTAAATAAGACTCTAAACTTTCTGCATGTTGTTTCTTGTAGATGACAGGTGTGCACTCAACCTTTTAAGTGACACACTGTCACAGAAAGGAAAACTAAGTATCCACTGTGGCTGGCAACAACTACAGCTTTCTCTGTAGACAGTATATAGCATGAAATACCAGTGTGGCTGTGAGATAAGATAATCATCTCTGTCAACATGAGATTCCACGACAACATAAATAGTGAAACAGCCATGTAATTTTTGTGTGTCCCTTCAGGAAATGCAGACATGCAAACTGAGCAGACATACAGTAAGACTAAACTGAAACGTCTCTTTTGTCTACTCAACTACTCAATGCCACCAACCTCAATCACATTCAAGGAATGAGTTAAAGACAAACCCCGAAAGTGCCATTAAGTCTGTCACTCAGTCCCCTGCAGGGGTCTGGGGAGGGGAAGACTAATCTCAGCATGCTCCAGCCTGCTGTGTTCCCCCAAACAATACCTGGTGGCACCAATAGCCTCCCCAGTGCTTGATATCTGATGCTAGTGTAATGAAGCTGTATGATTATAAATTCTGCTTTGTGGGTCCATAAAGACCCCTTGTAAATGTCAGACAAACAACAGGCAAAAAAAAAGGTTTAATGATGACAAACATTATCATGTAAGAAATGATAACTGAAATCTCATCATGTATGTTCCCATGCAGTGAATCTCATTTTGTATGTCTACACACACACACACACACACACACACACACACACACACACACACACACACACACACACACACACACACACACACACATACACACACACAGACATAGAGAAAGATAAGACTGCACATGCTATCAGAGGCTGGTGTGTGATTGGCCTCTGTGGAGCTGCTGCTCCTCTCATCATTAATTCTTTGGAGGATAACTCCACTCTAATCACCCTAAGCCTCTCTGAATGGTGATGAAGTAAAAAACGTGCCTATGCACATAGCCAGATATTCTTTTTTTTTTTTTAAACAAAGATCTGCATGGAAAAAACAACATTCATCAACACAATCAGAAAACATAATACAGGCAGTTGAACAACATACTGTAACATGACTAGTTTGTTGTTTGAGATAGATTACTAAAATATCACACTGTCCTCTGCTTCTTTGTAGTAATTAGGACACACATGCATAGAAGCTGATCACTACTGTACACTGAGCAGCACTTCTTATGCTGTTAAATTAATATTCTTGCTCAAGGGCACCTCAGACCTGGTAATAAAAGATGGCCATGTTGTGCATTGTCCTTTTACCATTAAGATTTATGTGGGTTCTCTGCAGAATTTACCAGGCAGTCCTCTGTTCACTAGCTTGACCAGTTTTAAAATGCTATTAGTCAGCATAATAGTTGCTTATTAGTGTGTACTTCTGATAATAGTTGTTATTGTATAGTGGAGGATTTTGATGAGGTCTTGATTAGGACACACAAGGAAAAAAAAAGACTGATGATGAATGATGTTTGACTGATGGACTGGTAACTCATCCAGGGTGTGTTGCCCTAACCAATGACCACGGAGACAAAATGCAGCACCCCCAAAAGGCTAATTAAGAATGCAGTAGATAGTTTCAGAATTAACTTTGATTGAATGTTTTATGACTAGCTTTAGCTCAAATTGAGCAACATGTCTTGTTTCTATGGATTTTATTTAGTCTAAAAGCCAGGCAGCAGGCAGAGTTGACAAACACATAAAAGCCTGTGTTTCCCATCAATAAAGCTTCCAGTATTACTTTGATTTCATTAAACCTATTTAAAAAATATGGTAGAACTAACGAAGACACTTTTGTCCTACCATGTGACCCAACAGACAAAAGGGAAGCATCCAAACTGAAACTAGGTGAACGACCCTACCAACGACCCTGCCAACGATTCTCAGGTGACCACCCAGATCATTAGCATGCCAATGGTCCACTAGGGCTACTTTTCAAGATCTGCCCCCAGCAAGTTTAGAACTGAAGAAGGCTTCTGGAAAGAAGGCAGAACGTCTTCAAGGAAACCTTACAGTCCAGTTGCACCAGAGATCTACCCTTGGATCCACACCTTTTACCACAAGCAAAAGTTAATGGATGTAATTAACTCTGCTCACAGCAGTCCTCACATCTGGATTCCTTCTAACATTTGAAACATTTCATTTCACTTCATCTCTTGATTCATTTATAGTTACAGGCATAACGTTCCAAAAGTGGTGTGCAGCCAGTTTAAGCCAGTCTAGACTCTTATTTACAGCCGGACCCATACTGTGATCCAAGGTCATGCTTTCAAGAAGAGCCCATAGGACTCTGCCCCCTCCTAAGATGGAGTACTTTCATTTCTCTCACTTGGGGCCTATTTTGTCTCATTTTATTGCTTTTTTCTAAGCACTTCTGACAAAGACACATTCTTCCTCCACATACACAGACCAGCTGCCATCACAGAAAGACGAGGTAAAGGTCTGAATTCTGTGCCACTGTGACAGGAATGCTGACACTGCCGAAACTCGAGACAAAAGCTAAGAATCAGAGTGGAGAGAGACAGAGAATTAGACCAAGTCCAAGTGTACAGGCATTGTTTGGAACTATACTCAGGCTCTATAATCCCATCTTTGGCATTATGTGAGGGTGGCTTGTAGAAAAATTTGACGTCACTCTACAAGAATGCCGTTTCCTATGTCCCACTGTGTACTGCAGTTATATTTAATGCAGTCATCAAATGCTAACTATTTAATGTGAACTATATTTAGCATGTGAAAGAGTAGCTGATCAGCTAAGAACCAGCATTTCCACAGCTGTGCTGACTAATCAGGGCTAACAATAGTGAGTGAGAAGGGTTTTTTTTACTGGATTTGTTGCTGCTCTACACCTCTGCGCTCACCCCTATTGCAACAACTCCTATTGCAAAATAGGATTCAATCTTTTTTTTTTTTTTTAAATTTCTTGCCCACAATACCTGACCCCAGAGCTGCTGACATGTTTCATAAGCCAGATGACTTGCTATAGTGTTGGTAATGTCCACTAACATAGATTCCAATGCCTTACAAGTCACTGTAGCTAAAAACTGATTTCACACTCCTGGACTAGAATGAGGTTTTTCGGTAGCTAAATCAACCACCCCTCCCCAACCCTTGTCACTACAGACAGTGTTACACAGTGGGCAAATATGTTTACACATACATTTAATAAACATACGCTCTCATTCGTTTTCTCTTTCTATTTCCATCACTCTCCTTCATAACTACCCTCTCTTGCTTACTTTCTATCCCACTAGTCCCCTTTTATCAAATACCACTCTTTCCCTCACCCATTCTCCTTCTCCATCATTAAAATGGACTTCCTAAAGCCTCCATTCATCTTGGTGACAGCTCCACTATCGATCGGCTCTCTGGCCAGAGTGGATGGAGGCTGGGGGGAAGATGAGGAGAGTGTGCCAGATTTTGCCAGAGGTTTTGCTCCAGGTGTGGACCTCATGTAATGTAAGTCACCATATCTATCTGCATATATATCCCTGATGGCTGAAATCAGGCATCACTAAGATGAGCCCAGATAATGAATTAATCATGGAGACTGGACCACGTCTAAAAATAAACTATGGCTTCTATTTTACTGAACAGCATGAACAATGCGGTTTCAGCTAGATTCAATGTTATACATTCTATACTTACATTCTGCACTGAAGCTACTGATTTAATACAGCTATGACGCAGTTGAAAAGGCTGCATTAATAATTTATTTTTTTTAATTTTGCAAAGAACTAAAGATGGAAGTGTTTTAGTAGGGTGCACTAACGGGTGATTCATTCTAATCAAAGCCATGTGAACTACCGTTCTATTGGCTGGCGCCTTTAATCAGGCTTCATTCCTTATCATTAGACATGATCAAGGGATAAAATGAGTTGGCAGTCCTTCATCACGCCATGTTATATCATTCCTCTGTGCCACAATAAATGATCAGATGTGTGATTCATGATTAAAAGCTATATGGAATATCAGTGTCCTGTGGTGGAGAAGCAACTCTACAGAGACTGCCAGGTTTATTTTTCCCACTGATAAGCTCGATATGTATGCTGGTATGTATGTTGGTCATCATCCATAATCATATCGTGCACCATAACACCATATCAAGGAGGGATATTCTCCTGTGACAAGGTTCATTCATGATCTAACTGTCTGTGAGACAGACAAGGTACAATATCTAAGACTTTTTAGAATTGTGGGTACTGATGCTTTTAAGTATTTAATGCAGGAGTCCACAGTTTTAGTTGTTCCACAGTTGTTCCTCTGATATTTCTAAAGGCCATGCTCTGCCATACTGTACATATTTTCTGAAAATCTACAGATGTGGAGAAACAAAATTAAAACAGAAAAATGAAACAAAAGGTACTTAACTATGAATTTACCATGTTTCTGTAATTTGTGATTAGTGTTAATCATTAGATGTATCAGCCCAGTGTGTCAGCAATGCTTTCATCAACAAACAACATTGTGTAATTGCTTCAATTCAAGAATTTTTTATTTTTTTTTTGTCTTATAAATTGTGTTTGTCTGGCCTTTGCAAAAGATTTTCATGTCATGTCATAGTAAGCCAACTGTAAACATAATGAGTCTACAATTAGGGTTTGAAGTGGCTACTCCAAAGAATACCCACCAATGACACCAGAACAGGAACTCCCACAGCACAGGTCTTCTAGAAACCAACAGAACCAATTCTGACAACTAATGTTGTTGAATGTACAAGTCAAACTTGCCATTATAAAGCAGGAAGTGTATATTTAGCTTGTGTGTACATTTAGTGTATATTTAGCTTGTCGGAAATGGCAAGTGCAATAGACATCATTAACTTCAGACATGACTCCAATGCTAGAATTTGTCACTGAGCAGCACCACTGAGCATTTCCTCCAGTAGAAGGATACGCTTATGTTTTTGTCCAGATTTTTGTTCCTATACTATGATTAATTCCTCCTTTTATTTACTCAAATGCCAACAAATTCCCAGGTTTGACTCCTCCTTTTATTTAATTCCTCCTTTTATTAACTCAAATGCCAACAAATTCCCAGGTTTGACTCCCCCTGGTGGTTAGGGGGAGTTCAGATGTTCTCCCCATGTTGTGCGGGTCCTCTCCAGGTCCTATAGCTTCCTCCCACAGTCCAAAGACGTGTGTGAGGAAGAGGTGAATTGGTGACTCTAAATTGAACCTAGGTGAGAGTGGGTAGGTGAGAGTGGATGGATGGATGGATGGATGGATGGATTCTGCCTGGCATCAGACTGTGTGATTTATGTGTAAATGTTTGCTTAATTAGCTTAAGCATACTACTTGTCATTTTAAAATGTATCTTTTTATAGGTAATACATACACACACAGACCAGCGCTTGTTTCCCGGTTCTGGTCACGGCCCATTGGCTAAAGCCTGCCATCTATCTCCCATGATTCATGATTAAGCGAGCTGCTGCAGAGCATTTCTAAACCAGTGGGGCACGGAGAGCCTGTGGGTCATTAAAGCACAGTGGGCTGGACAGGTTGTTAGAGCTGCTGCACTACAGCCTCCTCTGTTCCTCAGCCTAACACAACACATGGCGATGAAGCAACTCTTTCTGTATATGGTCCTGTACTGCTCATGGTGGGTTTACTGGGAAGGTAGATCAACAGCTGAATGCATTCGACAGCTGACAAGGGACTGAGAGCTAGTTCCTGCTCCCAACTTGCATTTGAATTACTCAGTCTAATTATTCTCAAAGTCTTAATTAGTAAGGCAGTGGAGGCTAAAGAAATGAGATGGGGGGCCAAATACCCCCCTGCCATCATGTATTGATGTGGGCCCAATGAAACGCAGGAGACATACATCCATATCCTAATGAGTCCTTAATGATCCCCTCTTCTGCTACAGCGCTGACAAACACTGACAAACTGTGACCCTGACGAGAGGAACACCCACACGTAGCCCTCGTTCTCACCATTTATTAAGTGGCTCATCTTTCAGTCTCTTCATGCTGCCTTAACTCCAGCAGGATCTAGATCATCCCAAACCAGCACCAAGATAAACACACATAATGAAATAGTCCGTGTCACTTTCAAGGAGAGGTGCAAAGTTTGAGTACATTCCTTTTGGCAGACGGAGCAAGAGGGGGAGAGCATGAAGACAAACAAAGGCAATATTTTTTTTACAGTGTAGAGCCTATGGAAAAAGAAAAAGCTGATTCTGTGTTCTTCTTATTTTTCCCTGATGATGATTTCCATTTCAACTCTGGGTTGGGGGAGTCAACAGACTATTTCAACATCACATGAGAGATAATTACAGAGTCCCCAAATACCAGCCTGCCTCAGATTCTCCTAAATACTCACGCCCCAAATTAGGGGTTACTTCCATGGAGTTAAACCTACTTTTTGGGATGAAACCCTCACAGACAAATAGACATAACAAAGGTAAGTTTAAGAAGGAAGGACTTAGTTTTAGGACTTTGTTTCACAATGACAGACAGCGCCGCAGGTAATTTTAAGGTTATTGGCATGTCGTGGATAATGTCAGGTGAAATTAAGGCAAAGTTGGTAGAAAAGACAAAGAGCTAGACAAATTGGGAAGTGTGTTTATGTTCCATCTGTAGTATATATGACAGCTGAAAATCTGTTTAAGATATTTCCAAAAAGCAGCAAGCTTTAGAAAAACACTAACTTCATGCTAGACTATGACCTCACTGGTTTGGAATGCAGCTCCTAGTCCCAGTCGAGTATGACAGAGCACTCACTCTTCAAATCTTTCCACAGCTTGACCATCTTTTCTGCCTTGTTTTTGTTTTACTTTAATTTTCCTTCCTTACTGGTGAGCTACAGGCAAATAGCCAACATTGAGCTGCCTTTTTGCTTTTTTTGTGTTGTAAAGTGCCACAAAAATGGCAGATTTGTTTCTCTGGCCATTAGAAGATGAATGAGGATCCATTTGCAGTCCCTTTACTGATTTATCCAGACCCAGGTACAGTGCTGTTTCTTGATTTATTGAGAACATTCATCTGGAATCTCTGTTTTGTGTGTCTCTCTCTCTGGTCCTTTATCACACGCAAACACTGTTCACCCTGTAATGGAGACTAGTAGCTGAGATGCTGTGGCCAACCAGAGGTTTGATTCACTACTAGATGGTATCAGTTTATCAGACATACAGTACAACAAAGCAAATGAAACTCAAGATCATACATTTATTATTAATGTAATCTAGTACCTGTTAGATTTTATGCATGATATACATATCCATATACATGAGCAGGGAATAACACTGCTGCTCTTCCTGTAATCAATTGATAGAAATCTTTAGTTATTGATCAGAATCAGAAGTGTCTGCCTGTACATTATGTAGTGTTATTTAAGTGAATCCTTGATCCCTTATCACCTTGATCTTATTCACTTCTGTCTGACTCACCTTTCCTCACCTCGTGGGTTTAAACTCACTTCCCCTTTACTTCTGTGCCACATTGGTTTCAATAATTGGTCCATTGTTCTTGGCTCTCATGTTCATGATTCCTCATTTGTTTGGCCTGGTTTACTCGAGTTACTATTGTTATGCTGTTGCCAATTTGGACTTGGATGACCTGGTAACTACTATAAATTTTACTTCTTTATATTGTCTTGAATAATTGGGTTGCAAACAGATATCCAAAGTAGATCTCTCTGTGTCATGAGCTGGATGAGTGAGAATCTACACAGACATGTTGCAAACAGATAGTGAGCTGCAGCCAGGCATTAGTGGTAATATTAGCTGGCAGGCTAAACAGCACATTGTACTGTGGCACTAGTTTAATTTCTGGCTCTGTTTCAGTGTTAGACCCAGGATATTGACTCTGGTTCAGGTAATTGCAGCATAAGAGAAGTTTGTCCATGCTGAAAGTCATATTTTCAAGATATACTGAGAGCTCTGCTTGTAATTGGCATACATGTACTATTAGATAACTTGTTTAGACAACATGGAAAATGAACAGCGATACTGCATTACGCACATTTCTTTCTTCTTACTTTTTTTCACGACAATATGGTTTATGACAATGTGGTAATCTAACACTAAATATAAAACTGCTAACTAGGAAAATGGACCCCTCCACACACAGGCACACATGTTATGTGTTATCGTTCAAAGAAATGATCAAAACACAAAGCTCAACAGCAACAAAACCTACATCACATCAATGCTACGTGGTCCATCTGGAGCTTTTATCACATCAAACATATCACTGTACGTGATTTCAGTCAAGTTCAAGCAAAACTGCAACATACTTTAGTTTGGTCCTCCTATTCACATGTGGCACAAATTCCTTTATCACTGAGAATCTGAATGATTCCAGTATATACAATGTACATCTTTTCTCCACACTGATGGACACCACACTATAAATGCTGTCAGGAACAACATCCTGTCCCTGGCCTCTAGGAAGTGACCTCAGTTTGGGAAAGGCCAGATAAAACGTAACATCAGAAACAAAAACAGGAGGCTAGCTGTAATGAGCTATCTGCCAGGCTCCAGTGTGTTCTGAGGGAGACCAGGTGGTGTGACACACATATGACTCTGATTAGGGGGCCTTTAGTAGAACACAAGAAATGTGTATGGGGCAGCTTGGGGGAGGAGAGAGTAGGGAGGGCCTTGTGTGGCCTATCAGGGGGCTTTGTGTGTGATGCAACCTCTTCTCATGAATCTTCATTTGCTGGTTGTATGTAAGCCCATGAGTGCAGTTTTCATCCAAATTGTGACAACATGTGAGCCGTATGGGTCTCTAGCCCAAAACGTGCACTGCAGTTTAGAGCAGCATCACATTTACCCGTGTTCCGGTTCCCTTTGACTGTAAAAACCTGTAGAATCACAGACAACTTACCCAACACTGATCACATGAACTGAACACGTGCTAAAGCATGCCTTCTTGTATTATATATTTACATCATCCATGACTTTACACACAAGATGTTGAGTTATGCTATGATTTGCTTGTACATGCAGGGTGTTATGTTCTGCTCTTACACATGCAATGAACAAGCTTATTACCTTTCACTGAGTGTCAGATTTGATGTATGTTTGGAATACCTGAACATTTCTCTTGTCCCAACAATGGTCTGGAATTATTTATGTCACCTTTTATGGATTTTAAGGTGGAACTAAATATTGTTCACAGTGAAAAACTGAGAAAAAGGGAAAAGAGTCAGGGTGACCTGAGTAGGTAGGTTGTGGAGGTTTTTGACACTAAAGTCTGTGAACTCTATCATACTTCTCTGCACACTTCCTGCAACTGAGGTTGGGTGAAATGTTAAAGAGATGTCTGGCCTCATTCCTCAACTACTAAGTCCCATCCGGAGGCTTTGTGCTGCATTTGACTGGAAGGTTTAACTGTCTTCTGATATCAGGGAACACAAACAAGCAGACCTGCCAGCCTGTTGGAAAGGATAAGACGTGAGGGGAAAACAGAGGCCATCCTTCTTCATGTGTGACAGGAATTGTGTTGGAACAAGAACCTGTCACCCTCAACAATGACTACAGAGGGAGAGAAAAAGGAGGTGGAAGTGTAGAAAAAGAGGCCATCTAAAAAAGGTAATGGGGAGTAGTCCTAGGAAGCCATATTTCAGCAATCTGTGAACTGCATAGGCTTTTTTGTTTGTTTTGCAAATCACTTCTTCAAGGATCGAACAAGTCGAACCTTGAACTTCTACTCTAAAAGATACCCGCATAACAACTAAAATCAATATTTTGTGTACTTTCATATGTAAAATAAAACATTATTTGTGGGAATTTGGTTTCTACAAAGATTGTGTAAACTAAAACATCTTTTGCAAATGTTTCAATTTAATAAACTACCTTAGAAGTAAATAACCTTTATTCTTTTTTTGCAGTGAAAGGCTGCCGCAAAAACAGGCCAGGCTGAATGTACCAACGACAAAATAGTGTACACCATCCAACAGGGAGTAAATTCACTGATTTTATGTTCTCCCAACCCACACATCTACTCTCTCTATGCAAATTATATTCCAGTGGAATAAATTTAACCTACCATTACATGGATAAGATAAACATCTGCTCGGTATCCGCATAAACTCTCTGCAATGATAAGACAAACCAACTGCTGAGGTCCTCTGTCTGCCTCTCTCTCTCACCTTCCCCATCACCTTCATCTGTTCTGCTCACCAACTTGACACCAATGTTTTTAAATAGAGCAGGAGCATCTCTGTGTCCTTCAGACTCCTCCTTCAGATGCCCTTCAAACAACCTTAGCAGAGGAATACTGGTCACAGCATATTAAAAATACAATGAGGGGGAAATAAAACTTTTTAACCTTGATTCATCATATTTGCAATGATAATGATGCCTGCTGAACCTACTTCTACCCACTGCTTTCAAATCCATTACATTCTATGTGTCTTACCTCTCTGTCCTTGAGCTTCATGGCCAAAACAAGCTGGTTGCGATGGTTGGTGAGTGCTTCTCTGTAGTTTCCCTTGGAGAAGAATGCCGAGCCCAGATTCCCATGGGCGCGACATTCTCCTGCTTGGTCACCTGCAAAGCAAGAAAATGGCAGGAGTGAAAAAGCAAACATTGCATGGGATGAATCACGATGCTACTGCATTTCTTAAGGGGAAACTGTCCATTATAAGTTCTTCACAGTAGAGTTGCTTTCTGACAGCTGATGGGGTTGATCTCAATGCTCCAGAGGGTGAGAGGGAAGAGCTTTATTATTTCTGCCTGACAGAGCGGTCTCACAGACATGGCCAAAGCAAAGAATAAAGTGCAAAGTCTTCCTGTACTCCACCTGAGAACTACAGCTCCTTATCTAGGGCTTCTCTACCCACTCATGTGTTAAAGTGTGTAAGGATGAGATGACTGAAGCCAGTCTGTGATGTGCACACATCTCTAAATTTTTAACCCTTCCTGTCCATCCCCCATCCTAGCATTTTTATTTCTTTCAGTCTTCTAAAGAAATGGGGTCAAATGCCTTTAGTTGGCCTGTAGCTGGCTTCCTTTTCAGTGTAAGATGGTAAAAACAAGAACCCCCTTTTAGGTTTTAGAATCCCAGACTATTTTGGAAGCAAGTTTGGCCATGATGGTGGAAAAGGGAATTTCTGCTAGAAGCTCATCCACAACCTGAATACTTGTACCTCATCAATCAAAATGTTATCCTGCAGAAAAGCCTAATGTGTTCTATCATTTATATTCTCAATTTGGGTTAGTCTCATTGGTGTGGCATGTTTAGAATCAACAACAGACAGTCATTACAGATATTTGGATACCTTTTAGATTTGAACAGATGATTTACATTTAATCTGACTGTGTGATCCATCCTTTTCCAGGTCACCCTACTTACCTAAGGTCTTCGCCACTTCCAGGTCCTGCTGCATGTAGCCAGTGCTCTTCTCGATGTTGCCCAGAGACCAATGAGCACTGCTGAGAGCTGAGAATACGGAGCCACGTAGCTTGAGACTGCAAGTTCCGATCTTCAAAGCAGCTTCCAACACCACAACAGAGGCTGTGTGGTGGCTCGCTGTCAGCAGCTCCTGGCCAATGACAGACACTACCACAAAGGGACTTTTGTCCAGCTTCATCTTTTGCAGCTGCTGATAGGTGGGCTCCAGAGACTCTGTTTAGGACAATAAGACAGATTTTAAAACCTGAAGCCTAACAGACAATGCTAAATTATACCAAATCGTAACCTTATGTTGACATGGAGACAGACAATTTCAAGCTGTGATTACAGTAAATGTGTTACATATTTACAACCCATACAAAGAAGGCAGAGGTGTGAATTCCTAATTTTGCTCTTCTCTGGTTGTATTTTGTCTTCCTGGATAGACTTTACCTTTAACTTGGCTGATGATTTTTACTGACAATTTGACAAATGTTCAACATGTCTTTTTTTTCCTGGTCCTGGTCCTTCCAGTCTGACTGGTGTAATCTCGTGGCAATTTCCAACAGCTCAACATAAAACCGGAATTGATTCTGAGCATCGCGGTCAACTGTGTTTACAGACATCACAGCAAAATGATATTTCTGTCTTCTCCTTGTACCAGTTGTGGTTGGAAGAAAACAGAGTGGCTTCTGACAACAAATTTGAAAAAAGAAAAGGAAAGTAATACATAACTGGGGCAAAAGCAGATGAATGCAGAGCAAAGGAGACATGCAAAGTGACCTTTGAAGAGGCTGCAAATGCACACAATGACATAAATCAATGGCAGGCCACCCGGGATTTCAGGATTCACAGCCCCTCGATGTTAGAAAGCTCACTGACAGACATCGAATAACAATAAGAGGGGCCAAGGGAGGCACACCCAAGTTTATGTGTTAGTGCATATTTGCATTAATGTACACAAGTGTATAATGACTTTGCACAAATACTGTGCTACCATCCGTGTATACAAGAGTAAGATTTCATATGCTGCTGCTTTTATTCACAGTAAGATGATGAATGCATTCAAAATCTGTGAACCGCTCACACACACACACACACACACACACACACAAGCAGGCTTGCACGCATGGAGTGTTAACCCACACTGGCACTGAAAAGCATAACTGATGTTGCTCCTTCAAGAGCGTCGCTTCTGCTGGCAGAATGACATTCTTATAAAGAGAGTTTGTGAGCATATTATCCATTACTAGCTTTTAATTGCCTTCAGAGCGACACTGAGAGCTGAGTCATAGATAAAACGTTGAGAAACATTCTTTAAAAAGATGTCACAGCTGTTGGATTCATAATCAGGTATAAAAAAAATCTGACTTAGCCACTTTAAACACACACACACGTACACTGTCAAATGTTAAAATATTTATGGTGCATTAGTAGTTATGAAGAATAATTATAAATGCTAATACTTGGTGGCATATTTTTCCGTAAGGATAGTTCCTCTCGGGGCCACGCCTTGCAATACCAGAATATCTGAGGTTTGCAATTAACCGAAAATTATTTTACAACAGAGTTGTAACTTATCAAATACACAATTAAAAACTAATCTTCAATCAAAATAAGCTTAATATAGCTTTGTCTACATATGCTTCTACATATGCTCAGAATATAATCAGTCAAACAATATTACAAAAATAATGTGTTTATTGAGTTCAAATGAGGGTTAGGGTCTCTAAGCGTTCCTTTCCACACTCCAGAGAGGTTGGGTGTCAGGCTAAGTTAAACAACAGCTCTTGTGCAGTTCCTAATAGTATTTAAGACCTAAACTCACTAACATGAAGATTCCGCACCCGGACAGATCCTAATGAACATGAACAACATATCCTTTGGGGAATGATCCAGTCTGGGTCAATGAGAGACATACCCCATTATACCGCATTTTCTACATTCCAATGTAGAAAAATAATCTCATGACTAATCTACTAATTGAGTTTTTGCACTTTTTTCAACCTTAAAGCTCATGCAGTAGACAACTGGAGCAGAATGAATAGCACACATATTTTTTAATGTGGTCATGTACAATCTAGACCACACACTCCGATAAATACCTAATGATGGCTGATTTCCAGCAGTAGGTACAGAATTGGGAAATAAACACATTTACACGGATTCACCCATTAAGATCTCTACCTTGGTTTTGTGTTCATGGGTAATTATTTACCTTCTTCCTCTAGTCTAACTTACTTATTTTGTTTTATGGATTTTTTTGGTGAGTTTTTTGAAGGTTAAAATGAAATTACAAGAACTGAATACCTTTTAATAAAATTACAGTTCTGGTACAGACAAATTCAGTAAAATACATTGTTGCATAAAAATCTGAAATTCAGAAAAATCAAAGGCACAGATCAATCAGACAGATTAAAAACGAGATTAAAGGAGCATGTTTAGCAATCAAAGGGCAAGGAGGTTTGATGTAAGGTAACATACTGTGGGGACAATTAGGTAAAGTTAGACCTGCCCTTCAAAGCACATCTAAACCTCCTGATCAACCAGAAGACCCAACTGTTAGGAAGCAACTTTAATGTTTAAGCTTCATTGGTATTGGTATTAATTGGTATTCATATTCATTTGTTCATATATTCATATTCATTATTGCGTAAGATTTGCCTAATGTTTGTATTATCAAGTGTTATGTAACTGCATACAAAGTGTATGTTCTGTTTATCTTCAAGGTTATCAACCTATTCCTAATCTATTACTCAATTAAATTGGTGAACGAGAGGAACTTGGTATTTCTCAAGTTTCTCATGTTCCTTCCGCCTGATGTTGCTGTCACTTGGTATTGTGACAGCAACCACCACAACGGCTCTCCTCTGCCCTTTATCCACCACCACAATATCTGGTTGGTTCGCCATCACCATCCTGTCTGTCTGTATCTGGATGTCCCACAGGATATTCACTTGGTCATTCTCCACCACCTTTGGAGGTGTTTCCCATTTTGACCTTGGGGTTTCCAGCCCATACTCCGCACAGATGTTTCTGTAGACTATGCCACTTGGTTATGGCATTCCATGTATGCTTTTCCTGCCAGCATCTTACACCATGCAGTTATGTGTTGGATTGTCTCAGGTGCCTCTTTGCACAGCCTACACCTTGGGTCTTGTCTGGTGTTGTATATCTGGGCCTATCGCTCTGGTGCTCAGGGATTGCTCCTGTGCAGCTAGGATGAGTGCCTCTGTACTGTCCTGTAGGCCAGCCCTCTCTAGCCATTGGTAGGACTTCTTGAGTTCAGCCACTTCAGCTATGTTCCGGTGGTACATCCCGTGTAGGGGCTTGTCCTCCCATGATGGTCCCTCCTCCAGCACCTCCTGATCTTGCCATTGTCTGAGACATTCACTGAGCACGTCATCTGTTGGGGCCTTGTCCTTGATGTACTCAAGGAGCTTGGCTGTTTCGTCCTGGAGAATGGCTCTCATGCTCACTAGTCCTCGGCCTCCTTCCTTACGGCTTGTGTACAGTCTCAGGGTGCTGGATTTGGGATGGAACCCACCATGCATGGTGAGGAGCTTTCGTTTTTTTAACATCTGTGGTCTGTATCTCTTCCTTTGGCCACCTTATTATTCCTGCAGGGTATCTGATCACTGGCAGGGCGTAGCTGTTTATTGCCCGGGACTTGTTCTTGCCATTGAGCTGGCTTCTTAGGACTTGTCTTACTCGCTGGAGGTATTTGGCTGTTGCCGCTTTCCTTGTTGCCTGTTCAAGGTTGCCATTTGCCTATGGTATTCCAAGGTACTTGTAACTGTCCTCAGTGTCTGCTATTGTTCCTTCTGGGAGCGAGACCCCTTCCGTGTGGACTACCTTGCCTCTCTTTGTCACCATCCTACTACATTTCTCAAGCCCGAATGACATCCCAGTGTCATTGCTATAGATCCTGGCAATTCAATTCAATTCAATTCAATTCTATTCTATTCTATTCTATTCTATTCTATTCTATTTATATAGCACCTTTTACAATGAAATTGTCTCTAGGTGCTTTACAGAGGTAGAAACCCAGAGCCTGAACCCCCAGGTAAGCACAGTGGCAAGGAAAAACTCCCTTTTGACCGGAAGAAACCTTGAGCAGGACCAGGCTCACAAGGAGGAACCATCCTGCTGAAAGTCAGCTGGGTTAAGGAGGAATAGAAGAGGGAGACAGGACAGACAGAATAAAGAAAGAAAGAGAGGGAGAACAGATACAATCATAGAACCATAGAAATACAAACAAAATACAGTCATAGAAATACAAGCATATCAGACATAATATATATACACATAATACAGCATAGCAAGTTGTTATAAAGAGATGAACGGTATAGGCAGGTTTTAAAGGGAACAGCATAGGCAGCTGCTGACAGTGGACCATGAGTTTCTCAGAGGCCGAGGTCTGTGCAGCACAAAGGCCTGGAGATGAAAGACCTGCAAAAAGAGGGAGAGAGATAGAGAAGGGGGAGAGAGACACACACAGAACGCCAAGGAAGACTGGACCCAGATAATCCCGGTGAGAAAAAAGAAAAGGAGGAGAGGAGGTGAGGGAGTGGATGGTGTTGCGGACGTGGGGAACTGCTCAGTGGATCATATTTGTGTGCCCAGCAGCGTAGGCCTATAGCAGCATAGCTGTGCTAAAAATTGAGGAATAAGAGTTTGATGGCCCTATTCTACCTGTAACTGTGAGAACACTTTGTTTGAGGCTAGCTGTATGCTTTAAGTTTGATCTTAAAGGCAGACGTGGTGTCAGTAAAACCAGTACGGAGATAAGTCCATGGTCTGATGCCATGAGGAGGTCATTAGTGACTTTAACCAGTGCTGTTTCTGTGCTATGATGAGCTCTGAAACCAGACTGAAACACTTCAAATAGACTATTCCTGTTTAGGTGATCGGTTAGCTGACTGACAACCAGCCTCTCAAGTATCTTAGAGATGAATGGGAGGTTGGATATCGGTCTATAATTTGCTAAGAGGCCTGGGTCAAGTGAAGGTGTTTTAAGTAAAGGTCTGATAACAGCAATTTTAAACGCCTGAGGTACATAACCTGTTGCCAAGGATAAATTGATCTGACCTAATACTGACACCCCAATCAGAGGAAAGACATCCTTGAAAAGCTTAGTTGGGATGGGGTCCAGGAGACGTGGTTGGTTTAGATCCATTTATGCTGGAGGTCAGTTCAGGGAGATCTATGGGCAGGAAGCTGTCCAGAGGTGGATCAGGACTAGATGGGGTTGCTAACAAGGGCAGCTCATCAGTTATCATGGAGCGACCTTGATCGATCTTTTCTCTAATGTTAGTGATTTTATTGGTGAAGAAACTCATAAAGTCTTCACTGCTAAGAGCTGCAGGAATAGAAGGCTCAACCGAGCTGTGACTCTTTGTCAACCTGGCTATGGTGTTAAACAGAAAACGCGGGTTGTTCTTGTTTACATCTATTAATGAAGTGTAGTAAGCTATTCTGACTTTACAGAGGGCCTTCTCATATGTTAATAAGCTGTCTTTCCAAGCCCTTTGGGAATCAGCTGATCTGGCTGAATACCACTTCCTCTCCATCCGTCTTGATGCCTGCTTAAGGGTTCGGATATGTGTATTATACCACAGAGCCAGTCTTCTATGGTGTGTGAACCTCTTCTTCAGTGGGGCAACCAAATCTAAAACTATACGCAGTGTGGCTGCAGTGTCATTGACAAAGCAATCAATATCTGCATTTAGATCAGAATGATCTGTTGCACCAGTAGGAGGCGCTAGAGTGAGCAGCGCTGCAATTTCAGCTACAAATCTGTCTCTGGTATCTTCAGAGAGACAGCTGCTGTAGTGAACCTTCCTGTCATGTGCTGCTCAGTCTGCTAGAGTGAAGTCAAAGGTTATAAGTGAGTGGTCTGAGAGGAGGGGGTTTTGGGGAACAACTAACAGGTTCTCAGTTTCTAAACCATAGGTGAGAACCAGATCCAGAGTGTGATTATGACAGTGCGTCGGTTCGTTTACTAACTGAGAGAAACCTATTGAATCTAACAGTGAGTTAAATGCCGTCTCAAGACTGTCAGTACCATCATCCATATGGATGTGAAAATCACCTACTATAATAACTTTATCTGTACTGACCACTAAACTAGATAGGAAATCTGAAAACTCAGCCAGGAACTGTGTGTAAGCAGCCGCAGGTGGCCGATACACCACAACTAATACAAATAGCTTTTCTGACTTCCAGTTGTGGTGAGAGAGGCTGATAGTGAGACTCTCCAAACAGCTACAGACAGCTTTAGGTTTGGGGTTGATCTGAAGGCTGGAGCGGTAGATTGCTGCCACTCCACCTCCTCTGCCTGCACTTTGAGGAACATGATAGTTAATATGACTGGATGGAGTTGCTTCATTTAAACTAACATATTCTTCATCCTGCAACCAAGTCTCCGTGAGAAAGAAAATATCAGATAGATGATCTGTTATCAAATCATTAACTAGAAGAGATTTAGACCGAAGAGATCGTATGTTCAACAGACCACATCTAACTGTGTTTGTTGTTTCTGAGTATTTACTGGTGTGTATTTTTATAAGGTTACTATTATTAACACCTCTTACTTATTTACTAGATGAACTGTGGGAGAACGAGGTACTGACACTACTACTATTGTATTATTAAACTTAGTGTTACTGTGAGCGTTTTTAGTCTCATTGTTATTTTTATTGGAGGGCGGCAGTCTTACAGAAGCAGCAGAGAAGCGTGTAAGACAGCGACTCTGCCTCCTGGCCTCGACCCTGGGTTGTCAGAAGGATGGCTGTCCAATGAACTTTGCTATATTGCTAGAGATAAGAGCTGCACCATCCCAGGTGAATGCGGTCTCTGCTAATAAGGCCAGGTTTTCCCCAAAAAGTCTCCCAATTATCTATGAAGGCCACATTATTTTCTGGACACCACCACGACAACCAGCGACGGAGCGATGACATGTGGTTAAACATGTCATCACGGGCCAGATTCGGGATACATTTAACTTCCATAGTCTAACATGGTTTAACTTGTCTCTGGTGTCGGCTTCACGTAACAAAGAATAGAGTTGCCAATAACCAGGGTCGGTTTTTCAGTGGGTGTGTCACTGAGTGGGGAAAAGCAGTTTGCAACATGAAGCGGTTGGTGGTGAACCACGGGCCTTTGTTTCAGGCTATGCTTCCTTCAAACCGCCACGCAACCACCCTGACTACCCTGCTGCTCGGGGGCTGCGGGGGAACAGCTAACAGTAGCTGAATTGGGCCGGTCCGTACGGGCTAACTGGTGCTAGTTAGCTACAGGGGCTACGATGCTATCTCGTGTGCAGAGCCCCGCCTCAAGCTCGCTAAGCCTCGCCTCTAGAGCCATAAATAAGCTACACTTTCTACACGCTTGACTCTCAGTAAAGGAGGTCGAGGAGTAACTAAACATTTCACACACTTTGCAGAACACCGGAGAAGGAGAAACTGGGAGAGGGAGTGGAGTTAGCCATGTTAGCAGTGAGCGCAGCTACGCGGAGCGAAATAGACAGAGCGAAGTATAGAACCCAAAGGATCGTGCTGTTACTAAACTTTCACCAAGGTGCTTGTGTACTACTAAACAGGATAAACAAAAAGCTAACAAAATAATTAACAACAGTAAATCCACCGTAGCAAACACCAGGAGAAGTGAATGAGTAGGACGGAGTAGAAACAGGAAATGACGCGATACGTTACCGATGAAGTTTCCAGCCACACTGTCGAATCTAAACTCAGGGAGTTTAGATTCGTCGCTGCCTCGCTCAGCGTTATCACTATATCTGCGCTCATTGGGGCTTCATTCCCAATCTCTGGTTGGGGTGTTGGTATAACCTCCTGCCCTCTGACCTGGCATCCTGGCTCCCCCTTGCCGTAACATTTGTGTTGTATCTCGTCAATCTCAAGTTGTGATAGCAGTTTGCGTTTGCGGATGTTGAAACATTGAGCTACTAATTGTTTCGTGGTCAACCGTGACTGTGGGTTTTGTAGTAAACATTCTACCTACATTCTTTGCATGTAACCCCTCTGACTAGAGTTACTTGAGTAGTAGCATTCCAACAATCTCCGCCTTGTTCCAGTAGCCCATTTTTCATCAAGGTGCTCTCTCCCTCTCTCTCTCTCTCTCTCTCTCTCTCTCTCTCGCAGACTCTCTCTCTCTCTCTCTCTCTCTCTCTCTCTATATATATATATATATATATATATATATATATATATATATATACTGTATATACTGTATATACTGTGTATACTGTATATATATTTGTAATAACTTATAAAAGTTATTTGTAAGTAAAATTATTAATAATACTAATAATACTAGTACACAGGTAATGTAGGCTATTCCAGGCATAAGCAAATTAAGATGAACCAAAAGCTGTTTTAAAAGGGTGAGTTTTGAGCCTAGATTTAAAAGATGCAATATTGGGAGCATTTCTAATATCTGATGTCAAGTTATTCCATATTCTTTCGTAGTGGAGGAAGGAAAAAAGCAACAACTGCCTACTCTTTACTTAAAAGGGGACTTTTAAGGGGCTGAGTAACACTGATTATCCACCATGTTTGCTGGCGTAACATTGATTATCGTCCCACAGTGCCAGGAGCCCCTCTGAGAGGATCATTGCTCCTAATCCTTTGACCTAGCTACCTCTCCTCAACACACCTTGGATTAGGTCCTTTGCTGGTGGACTGGCACTGTGGGAAATAGGGTAAACAATTAAGAGATTAAATGGCTTGGGCTAAATGTTGGTCTTCCCCTACAGAGTGGATCCATTCTGGTCTATGATGCTCAGGTCTGGGCTCACACCCAATACTTTTTCTTTCTTTGGCACTACACTCAGTACTGCTCAGATGGGCTCGCCATTCTTTTTTTTTTTTCTTGGCAAAAAAAGTCTTTCTTTGCATTCACATACAAATATTCAGAGGAGCTCTGTATTCAACCAATGAAAACCCTGATCCCTGACTGAACAAAGCCTCTTAGTGCTGCTGATTTCATTGTGCAGTTTCAGTAAATTCTGGATTATAACACAAAACTGGATATATTCACATACTAAGTTCTTCAGCACAATTAAGTAAAGTATTTCTAACACCGCAAGAAGACTTTCAGCAGTAAGTTCAGACCCCTTTCTTTGAAGAACATCAAATGCAATGTAGTGGTCACTTGAGAGGAATTTGCTGCCAGGTTTGTTTTGAGCCTCATTAGGCTGGCCTACATTGATTACCCATAGACTTCTAGGTCACTGCAGTTGGCTGAGACATCAATACATAAATGCAAAAAAGGATGCTCTACAGTCTGAGTATGCTACTTCAGGGCTTAAATTGAGGCAGTTTTAGAAAAAAATCAAGCTCATTGACAATATGATGCACTGACTCTGCAGCTGTCACTCTATAGGTGAGTACCCTGACATTGACAGCAAGTCACAAAGACCCAGAGATGGACACAATTGAAGCAAGACTGAACAGCTGACAAGAAAAGTCACCCAAACTTTCTTTGGGAGCACTTCTAGAACAAAACATGGTGAAGAAAATATAAACTTGGGAGAAAATTGTGTCTGCAGTGCAGTCATGATAATACCAAGCTTTTCAATAACCTTTCTTTTGACAAAAATAAACTGCTTAATTCCTCACAAAATAAGCAAAACTCAAATAGTGCACTGCTCCTATTGAATGAAGTAAACTACGTGAGAAAAAAGGCATAAAGAAGAGAAAATGCTGCAGAGATGGCCAGGAATATCCCACAATGCAATGCACTATTATGAATAAAAGATAATCAATGCAAAGGACACACACACACACACACACACACACACACACACACACACACACACACACACACACACACACACACACACACACACACACACACACACACACAACAGTACACATTTGTAGCCTGAGACTCAGTACATCAAACAAAATATGTATTTACCTCGTAAAGGGGACTTCATTGCGGCTTCTACCATGCCCACCAGTAGCTGCAGGCTTTTGGGGTCTTGGGCCAGTCCAGAGGCAAAGGCAGCAAGAGCATCGGCATGGCGACCAAGGTACTGAAGGGCAACACCCTGTCGGAAGTATGCCTGCAGAGGAAAAGAGGGAAGGCACATGGTTTATAAATACACGTTGGTAGCCACTTGCATATTCATATTCAGTTATGTGAATATGGCATCTCTCGCTTTTCTTTTTCCATAAATGAAGGATCACCAGGTATTTGTGCTTTTTAATTGGGTCAGGTTTTACATAAATGCACATGATTGCTTTCTTAAGAGTAACTTTTTGTCTTATTTTTTTTTATTTTATTGGTTGTGCAAATTGAACAAAAGCTCTTCTTTATACTTTAATTCAGATTTTCTGTTCCTGTTGCTGGCATACAGTTAAAAAAATAATAATAACTGCCCGGTGTCTGTCTTTGCCATTTTTTCACATCGGCTCTGCACTTCTGTCATGTTTTAGATTCATGACTGGAAACGGAAAGATTAGCTGCATTTGTCATCCTAGTCGCATTGCGGGGAGTATAAAAAATGTTTCACCACTGAGGCTTAAACTGAAAACGGCTGTTGACGTATTGTATCTTTCTCTGAGAGAATAAATTGGTTTGAAGCATTCTTCTGTTTAAAAACAAACGCCGTCTCTGCAATCCAAAGCTCCATCAATAAATGTGTATCTCCTTTACCGTATGTGTGGAATCATCGACAGAAAAACAAGTGTCTCATGTTTGTGTATGTGTGTTTGATCAGACAGTTGTCTGGATAGTTGGTAAATCTGACTACGGTCCAGTCTAAGAACAGCAGTGACGGAGTGAGAAATGGCGTTAGAACCCAGCACATTTCCTCAAACCACTAAATCGATCTGTCTCTAAGAATGGTCTGGTCTTCTGTGTCAGAAAAAGAGAAGTACAACAGTTACAGCTATCACAAAAATTAATGGTTGCAAAATGGCAACCATTAATAATGGTTAATAATAATCTGAGGCAGCCTCAGAAGACAGTTAGTCACCTCCACAACTGTGCATGACTTCATGTGACTTGTACTGTACCAATGAGACGTGATTGATTTTTTGCCTCTCAGTAATTACAACTGGTGGCTAAACAAAAATGTTACTTTCCACTTTTGGGAGTTTTGGAATAAAAAGATGAATAAGTAAGGCAGCAAACACAGAAATATATATATTTCTTCCATATGCAACACTGCAGAGAAGCTCATTCTAACTGAAGGGAACAGTGAACAAACTGCTTTGATGATAATTTTTGCACGATGAAGTCACAAACACAATCAATCATCAATGGCAGTTAATGGAAAAAATAATGGATATCATAGTACTGAGCCATTCTTAATCACAATTCTTTCAGAAGAGACATAAAATGTTTTTTTTTTCTAAACCTAATACTTAGTTTCAAATCCTAATCCTTCCCTCTCTGGTATTTCTGACAAGTTTACTGTGTGTAGGAGGCAGACAACAGCAGTCCGTGGTTTCTGCTTGAACTCCTCTTCACTGAACAGTCACTCCACTCACAGCTTCCAGAAAGTGACACAGAGGCTAATTTGCCATTAGCATCTAAGAGGCATTTTCATTAGTCTTTCCGAGTTTCTCAGTTAGCAGGAAAATGACGTTTATGTCGCAGGAAGGATTAGAGGAAATGAGACATGACAGTGAATTTATAGAGATCAGTAATTAATTTTGCATCTGTCCAAGCCCCCTGCTGACTACCAATCTCTTCAGACCTGCTGTCACTGCTCAGCATTTGTACCTCCCTCTGCTTGCGTCACAGCTCTATTGAAAATGATAAGGACAAAGATTAGATTTGAAGCATTAACCTTTGTTCTTACACTGTTATTATATGAGGCTGGGGCCAGGTATCCACTCAATATTAATTGCATCTTGTGGCTATGCAGTCTGGACAGTGAAAGGGCTCACAAATGATTTGCCAGGGGGAACAAAGGACATTTAAAAGCACTTCTGTTTTGATTACGTTTAGTTTGCAGCATAACTACTCATGCCAGGACCTGTTTTCCTGAATCCTTCCTAAGTAGTGTGCCCTAACTGAGACAACCACAGGCAACAAAAGAATAAAATAGTGTTTGTTGCAAACAAAAATCCCCTTTAATCCATTTGCTTTATCCTTTCCTGCGCTACATTAACTGAAGACCTGACTGTAACGATAGTGCATTAAAACCCTGCAAAGCCACGAGGGAGGATAGATGCATAAATGAAAGAGCCCCGGCACAGATGACACCATCAATGTGCATGCAGCCTCATAGGACTTCTTCACTAAATCTGTCTGAGAATTAAAAACACATCACACAGCTGCACAAAGAGAAAAGATGTAACCTCGCCTTTTGCATAATTCAACAAGTCAATTCAACCTCATAAAACAAAAGGTTCACTTAAATCTATATTAGCTAAATCAGCTAAATGCTAAAGCGTGATGTAGGCTCCAAAGAGTCAGTGAGAAAAAAGGGGGCTGAAATTGCTATTGGAAATTAACTAATTTATAAATATATACACACACACACAGATCAAGGAAGAACATGAAAAGAAGAAAATAATTGTCTGACTATCTTTACCTTATCAACCAAAAGCATGGCAAGCACACCACAATGTCCCTACTTAATATCTACATCTCCCGGATGCACATTAGAAATCAGTCCTCCAAAGGAGAACTTTCTTCTGAAGTCCCAAATTTCCTTCTAAAAATGGACATCGTCATTAGTTTGGGAAAATGTACAACATGAAATCCACACACCGAGAAAAAAATGTCTTCCCTAAAATTCAATCCATAATTCAATCTTTCTGCATCTTCACTTCTTTTGTTTAATTCAGCAATGTGCTGATACCAGGCAAGATCAGCTCTGGTAGGAAGGGTTGCAATTCTTACCCGTGGGTAAATTCTAGGAGTGCTACAGCACATGTGTCTCAGTGTGCCTGTGTGAGGGAGAGAGGCTGAAAAACATATGAATAGGAGAGGATAAAAGCTTTTTTTTTTTCAAGCATTTGAATATTTTATGAACACTTGTTTGATGTAGTTTTAAATATTCATGGTTTTTATGCTTAGGAGGAAATGATGCAAAAAAAAGTTATTCACTCTGTAACACTGCTCTAAGCCAACCATCTCCACACATGCACATGCACAAGCAAGCTCATGTGGACTAAATCTCTGTTGTTCACACCACAGCCCAGAGTCAGAGCAGATGAACACAAAGTTAACACAATTAAGGCTGAGTCTGGTGCAAGAGCAGCTGTTAGAGTGTCTTCTTCATTAGCAGATTAGTGCCTCAGCATATGTCCTTGAACCCTCTCAGGCTTCTCTTCAGTACATTCTGACCGCAGGGGGTTTCGTCAGACCCATCTGTGTATACACAGAATCCGGATTTTAGGAGTACATTTTGACTTAAGATGTATAAATGGAAAAAAATCCCACCTGATTTGACTGTTCCAGGTTTGTTGCTCTGTCCAGAAATCATTGTGAATATTTATTCTTAAATATTTGTTTTTAACTCTAAAATATCTTGTCTGTCTCAAACTTCCCCCACAATGTCAAATGAACATTTAACTATTAAATGGTAGATACTGAAGTAGTGATGTATAAAGATCCATCTGGGTTTCTCTGACACCAGTCAGTCTTCATGACTACAGGGACACCTAAATCTTTACAAATGCAAATGCACTAATTTCTAAATAAAAAGAAGAATGAAAACACTGAAAAATAATATTTACATTGAAATGTAACTAATGTAACAAATCACTGTATACAAGTGATGTATCCTATTGCATATCTACAATTTTCTTTTTTACCCAGGTTGTAATAACGCATACATGAAAGCCAGGTCCAATGTCTTGTTTGCAATAATCCTGTTATTTTCAGCAAGAAATTAATAAAGTTAATTGGTAATTAGTTAAAAGGCAAATTCTGATTTGTATCAAGGGTGCCTGGAAACCTGTTTTATCAGGCAATTTGCAGACAGTTGAAGCTGTATTCAGCTGTGAAATCTCAGCTCGGTGTCTCTACAAACAGACTACATAACTCATCACCCACAGCACAAATCTTTGAATCCTGTGCTCCAGTTGTGCTCCAAGGCCTTGCTGTGCCTGGTCGGTGATCAGCAGCGATAGCAGGGCTCTCAGATGTGGAAATCAATGGCAGCTGTGTAAGCTCAGTTAAGGCCATTCTAACACTCCACAACTGTGGTGCGTTCAGGACACAGCTGCTGCAGCTGGTCTCCGAGCATCCACAGGGCAGTCCGTGCCAAAGTAATGGACCCTGAACACAACCCCTACTGGTGACATAATAGAACCCAAATCAGCCTATCGAATGAAGACAGCAGGCAGCGCACGCATCGCACACCAAAAACAAATTGCAGACATACACATCAATAAGTCCCACAGAAAACCACCCATTTCTCTCCACTAACACCTATAAGCTGAATTAAGCTTTCCACATGAAGGCCACAATGCGGGAAACCAATTAGTGCTAATTGTGTGACAAGAACAAAGGGACTCTAACTTTTCTTGCCTGTTCCTCCATTCTTTAACTACAGGTTTTGCTGCCTGCTGGTGGTTTCCAGTGTGACCCAGAAATGTTACATGTTGACTGCAGCATTAGATGTTCTCCCTCTACCATCATCAGCAAATTCTCTGCCAGTTCACTTTCAAGGTGACACGGTTGATTCACAGCACACACAAAATGTCAACCACTTAATTTAATGTCTTGGGATAACTGTCGTCCATGACAAATTAGCTGGAAGCACAGCTGAAAAAATTAAAAATTAAATGGAATGATTGCTGCTTTGGGCTTTCTGCCCTTCAACCTGACATACTGGAAGCCACAGTACAGCATGATGGAGGCTTCACTTAATTAAATCTATTTCTACAGTTAAGTTTGTGAGCTTATTACCTTCTCCCTGCTTCTCCCTCCAGATATTTCCCCCCAGGAAGAAGGTCTGAAGTTGGTCAAACATAGCTAGCTTCCCATCTATTATCATGTACCCAATCTAACAGAAATCACTGCAAACTGCTTCGATTAAGTATGTGGTGAGTGGGGAAAAAAACGACAAATTTTTGCTGAAAGCATGAAGGTTTCTTGTAATCAATAAAACTGTTGTCACCATTTTTGCACTTCTGCCAGTCAAACTGACAGTTTATGATGTCCATGCAGGTAGACATAGTAAAATATTTATGATCCATTGATGTATTCCTCCCAAAGGGCTTTTCAGACTCTGGTGATTTCTTTTCTATCCAAAGCCCTAAATTAGCCCATTAGATTAGATGGCTCTAATGAGAACAAATTAACCTGATCATTCTTTGTGGAGCTGGCTATTAAAGGGTAAATGTTTCATTATTCAGTGAGTTGTGGCAATAAAAAACAGGTAAAAGCCAGAGTTGTCCGTTTAGTGGGAGAGACATTCTTGTACTCTCTCACGACTTCAATGAATCGATCAGCCTGTTCACATCTAACTGGCAGCCAGTGAAGTACTTTGGACTGGAAAAGGTCATAGTCAGCTGTGTTTGGAATCAATGTCCAGCTCTCTGCGTTCACTGTCTTTTTGTCATTATCTGGCAGGGAAAAGGTTTAATGTTTTGAAAAAAAAGGAAGAAAATACTATTACCAAAAGGAATAGAGGGCTTTCAATAAAGAAGGTCAGGGCTTGTGATGGTGGAGGTGTCATGTGGAGCACATCCTTTGCGACAGGCAAAGGGAAACGGAGGAGAAAAATGATTGCCCATTTATCACAAAGACATGAAAAAACAATGGTGGCGAAATGTGAAGCATTGAGGTGACATGCTGTCACAACTCACTGTTTGGCAGAGGGAATTCAATTTTCTCTGATACGTGCATGTCCAGCAGAACTGGCTACGTACTCACAAAGGAAACAGACCAATGGAAGGCAACCAACCGGCCGGTAAAATCTGACTGCATTTGTGTTTCATTCTTAGCACATCAGTGTGAGCATTAGACAAACCTGTCACACTCTTTCACTGGTGTTTTTTTTTTTTTTTGGCACATTTGTCACATGCATGGACTCATATTAACATATCAAGAGTCTTAAATTATGAGGCTAAGAAGGTATGGGTGTATGGGTGCCAAAGGGGTGTCTCGCAAATAAGGTAGGTATTAATCACTGAAAGAAGCTTAAATCCATCGAGGTCCAAAGCTGAATCAGAAATAAACAGAGAAAAGAGATGGTGTCCAGGCTGACTGCACAGTGATAAGGAGATTGTAATAGTTTTGCTACATTTTATCATCCAACAACTGTCTGCTAACATCTTCTCCTTGGTTATAACTACCCACTCAGCTATAACAAATATGTTCTTTTCTGCATAAGGAAGGACTAGGCAGATTAACAACCTGCTATGCTGTATTATGTGTATATATGTCTGATATGTTTGTATTTCTATGATTGTATTTTGTCTGTATTTCTTTGGTTTTATGATTGTATCTGTTCTCCCTCTCTCTCTCTTTATTCTCTCTGTCCTGTCTCCCTCTTTTATTCCTCCTTTACCCAGCCAACTTTCAGCAGGATGGTTCCCCCTTGTAAGCCTGGTCCTGCTCAAGGTTTCTTCCTGTTAAAAGGGAGTTTTTCCCTGCCACTGTGCTTACCTGGGGGTTCAGGCTCTGGGTTTCTACCTCTGTAAAGCACTTAGAGACAATTTTATTGTAAAAGGTGCTATATAAATAAAATTGAATTGAATTGAATTGAATTAACAAAAATAGTTAACCAACCAATTATTGATCTAAAAAAAGGCAGAGTATCTACACCACTTATGTGTGCTTTAGCCCCTCGGTGTCAAACGTGGTTATATATTGTACAGTATATACAATATATGACCTTCCACCCAATCAGCGGTTGTTCTGTTATTATTTAAATTTTGTCTGAGGGCTTTTCGAAGAAAAAAAATTTATGACATCAGGATGGCACACTTAGAAGACTTATCCTTTCCTGCAATGTGAGTTTAATCTGCAACTGTTTTGTGATTAAAATTAAACAGTCATCTGCCTAAAAACTCCAGCGCGTATGTTCCCCTGATTGAAGAAAATGCGGTTACTTGGCCCCACACTTCTTTGGCTCGAGGCACGATGTTGTCCATCTTCTTTTGTACTCTATTAATTAGCTTTAACAGATAAGTCAAGCATGGACAAAAAATACCCTCCTCAGTAAACACTGACTCACATGACAAACCCGGCATCACCATTAGCCATTAGGAAGAATGATAATGTCCAGATGACCCTCTCTCAACAACTCTTTGGAGCATGAGGGTCAGTCCTTCAGATCTCAGTGCTGTTGCTGCTGTAGGACACAAAGCTGAAAGATGTAAATCATGATAAAATATCTTAAAACTGACATTTTTTGACGTTTAAAAAATGGCTGCTAAGCACAGACGTGTTTCTTTGCCTAAGATGTCATAGTATGAGGTATGGTCACTTGTAGAGCTTGAGGATCCCAAAGAAAGGCAAAGTCAACTATATATTACTCGTTCTCATGAATGGTGTGTTCCTTAAGTTGCTCAGACCTTAGTGGGAAACCGCTTCATCAAACACCAGCACCATGGTTGGCCTGACATTGTAGCTTCTCCAGAGTCACTCTGTGACACTTCAAAAGCATCAGAGGCAGCCTTTATAGAAAACTCTAATGAAAAGCTCTGCATCAGACCCACTACTTTGAGTTCTGCTAGTCGAGAGTCATACATGATTGAGTAAAGGCAAGCTGAATAACACTGCAAAGAGAGGGCGGCAAATCAAGAAGGCCAGCGTGAGGAAAGACAATTGTGTAGTAGCACAGAGCTAGCACACTGACTTAAAAAAGAAAGAGGTGGGAATACGGGGAGAGGTTGAGAAAGTGATAAAGGCTAGTATAAACAGGTAGCTTAAAATTATAATTATTCTGAGTGTCCGCATGTCTGCATGTCCACCACCATGCAGGCTATTGGAGCTCTTTATTATTTGTTACCCGTTTCTCCTTGTTGTTTACCACTGCAGCATGAGTACAATACCAGACTGTTGTGGCTACTGATTTACTGCACTTTTCCCCAGATTACCAGATAAATGCACTTTAATTCACGACACATGCTTCACAGTTTATATACAGACTTGATAATTCCCCCTCAGCCACGGTGCAATATGAACTCTGCGCTGCACCAATTTAAGTGTGCTAAGTCTCGTGTGGAAAGGCTCCTCTGTTTATCATATATATGACATGCTCCAGCACACTGCTGTAAAAAATATATATATAGGATTATAGTGTGTCTAATGTGGTGATTTCAGGCCCATTATTCCACTGAGAATTATCACTAAGTCTCAGATGTAGTTAAGCGGAAAACTGCAAAGAAATTGTATATTCACAGGGGATGACATATCTACACTGGAGGCAACTGAGCAACAGACATAACACTGCCAATGCAACAGGTCCCTGCCGTTTTAACCTGGAATGCTGACATCCACCTGCTATAATGGTGCTAAGTGGCAGAGTTGTACTCAAAGCACTTGTCTACCTCTGATAACAGAGTGGTCCTGGATCACATCTGGACAATCTGTGTTAGCTCATTACAAAGCAAATTCCCTCCGTATTTGTTGGCCATCATTAATTGTGTCTGCCTGCTAATCACGTTAGCTGTGTTTTCTTGCATTTAGAATCTATCATTATGCACACTGCGTGACTTGAGGCCTGTCCAGTAATATGATAAAATGGCCAGGTCTCCACACCACCTGTGGACACAATTCACAAAAATAAAAAGGAAGGGGGGCTCTACAGCCTGAAGATACTCAAATACAGTGAGGCAAAATACACACATAGATACAGGGAGGCAAATAAAGGCAAGGCTCAGAGCAACAAGTCCTACTGTTGTCTGTGTAGATTCTCAGTCATCCAGGTCATGGTTATCCAAAGTAGATCTCTCTGTGTCAGAGAGACACAGAGAGATCTACTTTGAGTCCAGTTGTCACAGAGAGATCTACTTTGGATAAGTCCTACTGTTGAGTACAAAATGTACCGTAATAGGGTTCATCAGCTAGTTTTAGCTGTAGAACATATAGAATGTATTCATATTAGCATTTAGAAATAAATGGAGCGCTAATATGTTTATGGTGTTTAATCAGCTTCCCAGAGAGATTTCAATGACAACCTATTTCTCTGGTGCTTGGCAAGCATGTGGAAGCTGTCTGTGTAGATTCTCATTCATCCAGATCATTGTTTCCCAAAGTTAGATCTCTGTGTGCAACTGGACTTGTAAGGTTTCTTTGAAGACGTTTCGCCTTCTCTCCAGAAAGCTTCTTCAGTTTGAAACTCGCAGGGGGCAGAGCTTGAAAATATAGCCCTTGTAGACCATTAGCATGCTAATGTGGTCAGGTGACCACCCAGATCATTAGCACACTAATGGTCCACAAGGGCTATATTTTCAAGCTCTGCCCCCAGCGAGTTTAGAACTGAAGAAGCCTTCTGGAGCGAAGACAAAACATCTTTAAGGAAACCTTACAAGAGAGATCACACAGAGATCTAACTTTGGATAACATGTGGAAGCTGTTAAAATAAAAAATACATAATGATTCCAAAGAAGTGAGCTGCATTACAAGGAAATGGGTGAAGGAAGAGAGGAAGAGAACAGGAAGTAAAGAATAGTAAGTGGAGCCATTGGAGCTAGAGGGTAGGAGAAGAGGACTAGAAGATTGAGCCAGTGGTTTGAGAGTGTGGAAAGGTGAAAATGATCCTAATTTCACACTACAAAGGGGTTGGAGTTTAATTACTCAGTTTATGATTGCAATTGATATCACGTCATAAGAGAAAGGTTGCCTGACACACCAACCCAAAAGAAGGGGTTGAAGATTAGGCCACTAACAACAAACTCACGAAACCTAGCACACCGCATGGGTGTGCTGAAAAAATGGATGTTCTGCAAAGGAGTAAAAACTAAAAACCCAGTCTAAGGTCAAGGAAGAGCAGGCTTCATCTTATTCACATGGAGTTTGAGAACAGGTGTATAGAATCCTCCCCATTGTGAATTCCTCCTAGGAAAGATGGGGAGACTCCTGGAGCTCATTCATGCAGCCATTTATGAACATACATGCACCAGCAGTACTATCCATCATGAGTCCTGTCCTCAGGGACTAAAAGGAGTACAAAGGGTGAATGATTGTCAGAAAAATTTGAATGTGCTATTTAGGTCATAAAAACTGATTTCACAAGCAGCATATTTTAATTGCTCCTTCCAACAATTTTTGAATGAATCTAAGTGTGGTCTTGTTTTTAATTTAATATTAGTCACACCACGTTAGGGTCCGGCTTGCCGGCCCTTTAAGATATGTGTGGGTTGCCCTGCTTTTCCCCTGCAGAGGGCGCGAGTTCCCAGGATCCAGCAGGGACTGCACACCTGTTGCTGATATGAGGAGGCTGCCAGCTGGTCCCGGTTGCTGGATCATTGCCTGACTGACTGTCATGAGAGTTTGTCGTTTGCTCGTGCTTCACCAGGCTTTGTATGAACAGTATTTTTCCTCCGGTCAGAGCGTCTTCTGTTTTTCCCGTGTACACCCAATAAAGGGTTGGTTTTGCTTTTGGAACGCCTGCGTCATGTCTGCGTTTGGGTCCTCAACACACTGTACCCTAACAGAATGATCCAGCCAGCCATGGACCCAGCAGACTCCATTTTCACGATGTTGAGCCGGGGCTCCAAGGTCCCGGACTACCTCCTCCCACCCTGGATGATGGACATGGGACCGTCCAAGGGGACCAGGTAGGGCGCCAGGAGGCGCCCATTGAGGGAGGGGTACTGTTAGGGTCCGGCTTGCCGGCCCTTTAAGACATGTGTGGGTTGCCCTGCTTTTCCCCTGCAAAGGGTGCGGGTTCCCAGGATCCAGCAGGGGCTGCACACCTGTTGCTGATCAGCTCATCAGCAGCTGATATGAGGAGGCTGCCAGCTAGTCCCGGTTGCTGGATCATTGACTGATTGCCTGCCTGACTGACTATCATTGTCTCTGTGTTTGTTGGAGTGTTTGCTAGTGCTTCCTCCTCATGATTCCTTCGCTCTCCACGTCCTTAAAAAAGGAACATCCTCAGTTTCTCGTTTACACCCAATAAAGGGTTGTTTTTTGTTCTTGAACCTGCCTTGTGTCTCCATTTGGGTCCTCAACACACGTTTCCTAACACACTATCTGCACAGCACAGTGATTTCAAAGAGGCTGCGTTCTCTCCCTTTTAATGTCTCCTGTGGTCTTTCACTGCTTTTTCTTCTGCTGAGTAGGTATCTTGTTGTCAGAACAGAAAGGTCATACTTGGTGTTTAGAAAAGTCAAAACTGATGGTTGTGTAGTAATTCTGTATCAAAGTGCAAAATAAACATGCCTATTCATGTACACATTTCCTTGAGAGTCTTTAGTCCTATGTGTCCCACCCATTACACTGCAGTGGCAACAGCAACAGAAGCCCTGAGACACAGGGACAAGGCAGGATCAATAAAGGCGTTCACTCTTCCCCCCCTCACTGCCAGCACCCCACACATACACACACTCTCTCTCACACACACACACACACACACACACACACACACACACACACACACACACACACAGAGGAGACCAGTGATCCCACAGTAGCTGGGGGGGTTTAAGAGAATGGGCATCACTGGGTGATGGGAAAATTCGATGTGAAATCATGGGTGGAGTGCAGACGAAAGGACAGAGATAGGGCAAAGGCGCAGTGCAGGTGCTTTAGTGTCATATTTCTATCCTTAAGCCACAGAGTTCGGAGGGCAGCAGCTGCAACTGGGAGATGGCCACACACAAAAAGAGCTCATTGAATTATTGGCTGTGCAGCCACAGGTCTGGGCAACTAAGAGACACAGAGCCATGAAAGTCTGAATCGAAGGTGTAGGTCTGCAACATTCAGAAAACAAACATCAGCAGATCTGCAGATTTAAATTAGTACATTATGTTGTTCCCTGTCTTGACTGCCAGTATCTTCTGGTAGCTAGAAGACAGTAATAACAAGGACAATTCACGAGTAAAACACTTCATATTGAAAGCTTCTGGGTGGTAACACTACTCCTCTCTATCTGGAAGCTAATAGTGGGGTGATAAATGGTGAACACACACACACACACACACAAAACAGAGGTGTGAATTACCCATCAAACTGCCCAGGGAGTGATGACCCCTTCACCATCATTTACTGAGCCACTAGCCCCTGTTTGAGACCCTGCAATAACTTACACACACACACACACACACAGGCACATGCACCACTATGTTCTCATAACTTTTCATTAGAGGGTGCTGTGTGTGAGTGATGTTCTATTACTTAAGTACAACACAGATATTGAAGCATATTATATCATGCTTACTGAGGTAATTAAAAAGGATGAGCAGAAGGCCCAACACTATTGCATCAATAGTTTGTAGCTCACAATAGACCTCTTGCTGTTTGTGTGTGCGTGCACATGTACATGTGCATGTGTGCTTTTCTCCTTTTAACAAGATAGGCTACCAATCTATAAGCAGGAATATGTTTCAAAATGTATACAACCTCTGTCCCTCTCTGCAGTATTTATCTTGTCAAGATAACATCCAGCACCAGGCCTAATAAATTTTCTAATATCAGCCAGTAATGGCTCATTATGCTGACCTATCATGCTGGGCATTTTAAAGCTTTTTCTCTCTTGGGTTGTGAAAGAAAAGGCTCCATGCTTTTTGTACTCCCCAGAGTCTGTGGAGATGAAGAACGCTTTGGAGTTCTCAGAGAGAATTTCATTCAACCTGGAGTGTTTGATGTTCCCCCAAGAGAGTTTCCAGTCCTCTGTCAGGGGTCTGAAAGTTAAACAAACCTGAGGAGAGGGCCATGGAACCACTCATCTACTCTACAAACAAGCAAAGCACAGACAAAGATGCCAAAAGTTAGACATGATAAATAAAAAATAAATACAAGCAAAAAAAAAAATACAGTTTTTTTACTCGGTGGAAATTAAAAAAGAGCTCTTGTAAGAAAACTTCACAAAGGAGCTACATAGACATAAATGAATAAAATAACCCACATATGGACATCCTCAATCACACCTTTTCTCAAAGAATCATCTTATTAAATCCTGTTTTTTGGAGAGGGATGGAAAATGACTCACTCCTTCAAAACACCTTTTGGACTGAGGGCCATATTTGATGTGCTTCTTCAAATGTCACACACACCTAGACACACACAAAGGCAATTAAACACCCCTCTCCTTCTTCATGTTTTAATGGAAAAATACAAGCTGCAAGGTAGTCAAAGTATTACAATAAAAAAGGCTTTTGTGGGGAATAAATGTTAAATCATCTGATATTTAACAGTCATTAAACAACACTTAGACAGGAATAATATTTTGCTATTGTATAAAAGGGAATGAATTCATTCTGCTAGAATTCTGCTTTTTTTTTTTTTTGCAAATCTTAACTTTAGTCTCATTTCATTAAAAATCATATCTGGTGTTATATATTAGCCTTAAAAGATTTTGTAGGTATCCTTCAAATACACAATTTGGCTTGAGACGGGGATTTTTTTTTTTTTTTTTTTTTAAATGTTTTGCGTTGCTAACAAATAAAAAAAAAAAAGAAAAAGAAGGACTTATACATATAAACTCCATTGTAGAGTTTGTTTAATATTTAGCTGTCAAGGCTTATTCAGTCAGAGCAAGTCATGTTCACTGTTTTCTATCTTCCGTTCAATGTTACTCTGCAATGCATAAAGTCCAATTAAATAGACCAGTATCTATGCATGTCACAACAGCAGCTGCTCGCGCCCCTCCGTCTTCCAGGGCACAGTTTCAATGGGTGCTCAGTGTTTATGTCACCTCTTAATTGCTTTTTCTGCCATGGTAGAAGGTATGGCTTTGTGTAGACGCCCCGAGGAAGAAAAAGAAGGTCAGGCTGCCAATTTGGAGCTGGCAGGTCGAGAGCAGAGACAGCACTTAGTTTTGCTTGAGGAGAGAATGGAGGGCTGCTGCTCATCTATGGAAACCAGAGCAAACAAAAGAGATAATTGAAGGGGAAACGAAGACAAATCCCTTTACTCACTTGGTGGACTTGGGACTGCAGGAGAGTGACACGAGGCTTACAGGGACCCTGCACTGCACAGCCATACCTGTGATCCAGCAGGCACAGCAAAGAGCAACGTTTCACACTGTTTTAACTTTCTGGACCACGCAAAACACCCGAGAACATCCATTCACATTAAGTGAAGAGATTAGATTAGAGAGCTGCTCCACATATGAGCTCATTTAGGTAAATGTACTAAATTACAAACCCTGAAGTCAACAAAGCATCAAAAGCTCTGACATCTTCATTTATTGGTCATTAAGGATATAAAGGGAATAGGGAATAATGATATAAACAGAAAAGCAGAGCTTTAAACAATATGTTGCTGCTTTATCTCATCCCAGACAGGTGTTTAGAGACACATGTAGCATAAAGAGTATGGCTGGAGTACATCAGGAATGCACCTCATATTAAAACAGCATGTTGTCTGAATTTTGGACCTGCCCACAGTGATTAATGGCTTTCTGTGATGAGATCCTGTTAAATATGGTGATATTGTGTCAGATTAAAACTGATAGATTCCAGAGGTCCCAGAGAGAGATATCTAAATTCATGACAAAATTGCAAGTACTCAAAGTACTAAGGAAAGTGACACAATCATAAGCCTGTGTTTTCTTCTGCAAATAGAAGAAAAGGAGTGCTTCCTCTACTTCAATAATTAACAGCTGAAAGTTGAAATTAACATTTCTTAACTTTCAGCAAAGTTAAGAAATGTGTGCACCAGTTGCTACCATCCTCCCCTGAGTTGAACAGATATGATTTGACAAAGAGCCAGTGAACCCTGGACTTCTCATTTCTTTTCATGTCTGAATAATTTACACTAAACATCTACAGGTGGTAGTAGAGGAGGAAAGAGAAGAGAGGGGAGGACAGAGGGCTGAGAATATGAAAGGATGGGATGACACAGCTGGAATTGCATGCATGGGAAAACAATGCAATTAGTGTAAAATACAAAATGTCCAAAATTAAATAAGGAAATTAAATAAGGAAAGAAACTCAGCAACAGTAAAACTAAATTATGAACTCTTCAACAAGGCTTCTCACAGGAGTGATTTCCACACCGAAGGGCTAAGAGAAAAAGTCGGCTGCATAAACTCTTTTAGATCCCCTATTTTAAATTCCAGTATGTCTGGGTCACCCTGTCAGTCTGTCTTTTGCCCCGACCATCTGTCGGTCATCATCCAAAGTGTCTTTGTACCAAGCCAGGAAGATGTGGCAGCTCTGGTCAGGAGTTTGTCATGGGTCAACTACCAGGTCTCACCCAAGACGAACCAAGACGACGGCAGCTACTGTTTATGGACAGGACACATCTCTGCAGGCAGTCAGCTGCTAAACTGTGGTTTTATCAATGTAAATATATCTGCACTGTCCATGGCAAAAGTTGTATAATAATTGGCAGAGTGATGTAATTAAACCATGAAACTCCTTCTCTCATGGTGATAGAGGGATCTACAGTGTTCAGTAGAAAATGAGAGCGAAACACAGGAAACAGGTGGCAGGTGAAAGGGTGAGGAAGGTGGTTGACCTATCAAATCATTACACAGATGCTGCCACACACTCTGCAGATGTGCCTTTATTACACAATCATCAACTTCAGACAGTACCCACAAATGAAGGTATAATCAAGTAGAGATAGGCAGATATTGCGCAGTAGCAAAGTGGATATACAGCAAGACAAGTTGGTCAATGAAAGAAATACAGTTGTAAATGTGGTTGTTAAAATGGTTAACTGAGTGCTACACCAAGACTGCTCTTTTCTAATTGTACAAATTTTCCACAAGTATAAAAGCTATTAACACAAAATGAATAAAGGTCTTTTCCTCCCCCACCCTCCCTCCTCCTTTGCAGCATTTTATCCATTTGGGAGTGAATCCCTTTCAAAAGTGCTCGTTTTGATGGTGCTAGCTCTTCTTGGTCTCTGAGGGGCAATTACAGCTGCCCTGTCAAATACCACAGCACTCCAAAGAACCAGTTCACAGCCTGAGGGCCCCTCTCATACCCCTTGAAACCCCAATTTCTAACCCCTGTGAAAATTGATGCACAACCCTTGAACTCTTATGAACGCAGAAAAAGACAAGACCGGAGTCATAATAAAAATAGCATCCTTGACAACACTGGAACCCACCTCTATATTTCAATCTTTTAAACTCTCAAATCAACTCCCCACACCTTTCAATACCCCCACAGGCATTAAAGACAGCCACCATCCATTTTTAACTCCCTGGTGAGCAAACCCTTATTAGGGGTGGGAAACCAATTCTCTGTCCCAGGCAGACTTTGTGGTCCAAAGCCTGTCTGCATCTGAAGAAGAGGTTGCATTGGTGACTATTCAGTTAGCTTCATGTCTAGGAGGTGAGAAAGCGCACCACAGGCTGGGGATAGAATGGGGTTCTAAACCCTCCTTATTATTACATCTGGCATCTGAGGTCAGAGTGGGACAACAGAAGATGATCCACATTCAGAGCAACCAAGAATGTGAGAGATGACAAATGCAATAGAGACCAGTCTCCATCCAAATCTAGCAGGTGCATAGACGTGCCCACAGAATGAGACTGTAATGCAACACCAATGTTAATGTACATACTATACATGTTAATAGTATGAATAATGCACCACTACTGCTGTTGTGATTGGCACAGCAATAATGTTACATTACTGATAGCTGTATAGCTAATCTAGCACAGCTTCCATCAGTGACATTTTCATGTACTGTTTTCTCCCACAGTGCTGCGATGATGGAGCTAATTACCAGGGCTGAAGAAAGACTGGGCAGGATAATGTCAGGGAGGCTCTGAGCTCTCATCAGAAATGCTTTACAGCTTGCTTCAGTGATCAGAGGAACAGTAGCACAGTGCCAAAGTGTTAAATTTGTTTCAGAAAACACATAACATAATTGCAATATCCTACATCCAATGGTCCAAAGTTAGATCTCTCTGTGTCAACTGGACTGAAAGGTTTCCTTGAAACCGTTTCGCCCTCTCTCCAGAGAGCTTCTTCAGTTCTAAGCTTGCTGGGGGCAGAGCTTGAAAATCGTCTTGTTAATGTCACCTGAGAATCGTTGGCAAGGTCGTTCACTTAGTTTCAGTTTGGGTGCCTCCCCTTTGTCTGTTGGGTCACATGTTAATGAGTCACCAGGTCTCGTCAAACGGTGTGAACGTTTGGATTGCTGACGAAAAGAGTGGAGGACTGCATTGTACATGGGTGATAGAAAGTGCCTTAGCCCACTACCTCTGTTTAAAGATGGTTTTTCCAACTTGACATGAATGGCTTCCTTGACACCCCTCTCAAACCAGCAATCTTCTCTGGCCAGCACACATACTTGACTGTCCTCAAAGGAGTGTCCGCTTTCTTTTAGGTGTAGGTGTACTGCTGAGTCCTGTCCTGAAGAAGTGGCACGTCTGTGTTGGGCCATTCGTTTATGGAGGGGCTGTTTGGTTTCCCCAATGTACAGTTCCTTGCATTCCTCCTGGCACTGTACAGCATAGACAACATTGCTTTGTTTGTGTCTTGGTGTCTTGTCCTTTGGGTGGACCAGTTTCTGTCTGAGTGTGTTGGAGGATTTGAACTGTACTGGAATGTCATCTTTTTGGAGGATTCTCCTGAATTTTTCTGAAACTCCAGACAGGTAGGGGATAGAAATGCTGTGACATTTATTTCTTTCCTCTTCTTTGCTGGGGTCTCATTTTTTTTTTTTTTTTTTTTTTTGGAGGTCTTTGTGAGGGGCCCAGTCTGGGTAACCACGTTTTTCAGATGTTCCCGTTCTTTCTTCTTCCCTTGGGTTGTGGTGGGTACTTCTTTGGCCCTATATTGTAGGGTTTTGATAACACCCAGTTTGTGTTCCAGTGGGTGGTGTGAGTCAAAAAGGAGGTACTGATCTGTGTGGGTAGGTTTTCTGTAGATCTCAATACTAAGGTTTTTATCCTCCTTGATCTTGACTGCACAGTCCAAGAAGGCCAGACTGTCTTCTTTTACGTCCTCTCTGGTGAATTTGACGTAATCATCTGTGTTGTTCAGGTGGGTTGAGAACTCTTCCAATTCTTTTGTGTGAATCTTGACCCAGGTGTCATCAACATATCTGAACCAGTGGCTTGGGATGGCTCCTGTGAAGGATGACAGCCCTCTCTGTATTGAAAGTAGGTGGTGTTCAAACAGAGGTCCAGCATGGTGCAGATTTGGGTCAGTGTTAAGGCTGTTCTCTCTGGAAGGTTGTTGCCCAATAGAAGGCACTTGTGGATGGTCGCTGTTGCCTAAGTGGTAGGGATACACGTGAAGAGGGAAATGACATCGTAGGATACCATGGTCTCCTCGGGTTGTAGTTTGAGACGACTGACCTTTTTAGCAAAATCCTGGGAGTTTTTGATGTGGTGTGGGGTGTTGCCAACCATGGGAGCCAAGATGGAGGGCAAGTATTTGGAAATGTTGTATGTGACAGAATTGATGCTACTAACTATTGGTCTGAGAGGGGTCCCTTGTTTATGGGTCTCGTCCCGTTTGAGTTTCTCGTATGTGTTAGTGTCGCTCAGGAGGTTGAGTATTTTGGTGTCGTAATCTGTGTTGTTGAGTACACCTGTGCATCTACCTTTGTCAGCTGGTAAAATGGTGATGTCCTTATCTTTTGCTAATGATGGGAGGGCTCTTTTTTCTTCAATGGTGATGTTGGAGTCTGAAGCTTTGGCATTGGATAAAGCAGCAGATACCTTCAGTCTAATCTGTTCTGCTTCTGCTTTAGGGAGTTTGTTGTTTCTAATGGCTGTTTCCGTGGCTGTGATGAGGTCAACAATCGGTACCTCTTCTGGGGTTACTGCGAAATTCAGCCCTTTGGCTAGCACATCCTCTTCGGGTTGTGTTAGTAAATATCCAAGATGGTACCCATTCACAGCAAAACAAAGTTTAAGTCTTTTTCTAGGCGACTACCACAGATGTATGGATTGATATGTCAAGCCACAAATAAAGAAAATAAATAGCCAACATGCACCTTCACATCAGTTGACAAGATCATTGTCTGAAAAAACATAAATAAAAGGCCAGCGTTGTTAATCTCCATTCTTTCTTTACCACAGTGTGTCTGACGGTAAACTGAACAGAACACCCTACCATGAGTCAAAGCTTTCATAGCCCTCAAATATGATGGATTCCCTGTAATACATACTTGTGCTACCTACCATAGCTGAACACAACACTATCCATTGGTTTATCAATGCTTATGAACTTTTAGATGAATTCATACAACCAGCTATTAACACGGTGGGTCGCAGGCCTGAAAGCTGCCATTTGAAGCTCCACCGACATCGATTCTCTCCAGCGGACAGGAAAAGCTACACCAACTGTGCCCATGTTTTGAAACAGTGGCCCTTCTTTTGCTAATAAGATTTTTCAGACCACAGAAATAATTCTGCTGATGCCTCTATACTCTTCACCTGCACTGCAGCCTTCTCCTTCCAGGCCCTTCCTACATATTAGACCTGGACCAGTGAGCAAATACATGTTGAGTGACAGCCGGACAGAAATGCAACCTTCCCTTATGGGTTCATCTCTAAATATGGACACTACAGCAGAGGCAGAAGATGAACAGTACAGCTCATTTTCATCAGATTTTGTATTTTATAGAGGAATACTAGGACATAAGCCTCAAAAGCTTCTTTAGAAATGTGACGAGTAAGTGGGGGAGTAAATGCGGCTCCTTTGCTGTGTGTTTCAATCAGATTGAGGGGGTGCAAGTGCAGCACATTATTCTTCCCCTGCTCTGCATAGCGCTACGCTGGGCTGTGTCCTCTCGCTGTATTAGCATGATGTATGACTCAAATGCCAAGCTGCACTACAGCACTCTCCTATACCGCACACAGCTCCCAACACCCGCACTGGCTGTTTCATTCCAACTGTCAAACTGTTATTCATCTCCCCTCGCCCTTCTTTCTCAGTCTTAGCACCCACCTCTATATATCTCTGCTCTACTGTATCCATCACTTGACTTTGTCTCTGCCAGTATTTCCCTCCAGCTCTGTTCCCCTTATAAAGAACACAATATTGCACATAGGTTACAGTTAATGCAGCATGTGCCTCAGTACACAATATGCTGGCTGCTTCAAAGGATGTGCTGTATGAATTACTGCGGATCAAAGCAACAAAGGTGTTTTCACACTTGTCCACTGCTCTCTGACAGCTAGGGACAACTCTCTACAACAGCGGTGTGATAGCATTCAAGGAAATGGGACAGAACATGCCTCTCGAGTTTCAGGAAGCACAGAACAGAACAGAACTTGTCATTTCTGTGCTGCTCCGGTTTGGGAGAACCACAGCTTTTTGAAGAGGAGTTTCAAAGGCAGGAAATGTAATCTGGGAAAGACAATTAGCGTCACTTACGGTGTCTTTTTGTGAAGCATGCCTGTTGTTATCAGTGATGCTAATTTATCTCAATTCTATTAAGAGAAGACCTAGCGGATGGTGCTGTGGCAGGCAAAAGCATAGGAAAAGGCTGTCAAACCAATTCACACCAACCCCCACTTTCTTCATTATCTCTGGCTGTTGCCTACAGAAATTCTTAATTAGGCGACTGGTTGTGTGCGCTGCTGCTTTGTGTGCTTCCTTTGTTTTCTACATATATATGATTTTATAGCAAATCATAAAAAGATCAGAGGCATGGTTAGCTTTTGTGCTTTATACATGTGTAAGAAAAACACTGAGATGCAGTATATGTGTGCGAAATGGACAGTTGCGATTATAAATTCCATCAGAGGACAATATGGATGTATAACAAATATTATTTAAATGTTACTTTCAGTGGTTCAAAGACACGTTCTACATTAAAATGAGGAAAAAAAAATCAGTCAGGTTTACCATTGACCATCTTTGATCATCAGGAACTAGGTAAATCTTGTCCACCTCTCACCTGAAAGCTTTGGAAATATCACTCAGCTGACACCAAAGAAGAAAACTCAGTTGAGGGTGGTGCAAGAGAATAAGTTAGGACAGCTATTAAAGAATAAAAGGTCTAAATTTTATTAATTCATAAACTAATTTACTGCATCTGATAATATGCTGGTAGCATGTCCACACAGGGATAGCTATGATTATATCCGCTATGGTTCAGGGCCATCTGAGATGAGGTTAAGCTTGGGGCTTACAAGAGAGAAGGGGTGTAATTCAGTTAGCGTTTAGGATATACCATGCTCTGATTTCTGCCTGGGTATATCGAGTGTGACACGTAACTTAACGACATTTAGCACTGGACAATTACCCTATTACCTGTCTGTAATCTAAAGATATATTATTCAATTAGTTCATGCTTGGCTCTGTGTGTGTGCGTGTGTGTGTGTGTGTGTGTGTGTGTGTGCACTCCATTTGCTTTAAAGTCAATTTTATTGTTTTAATAGCTCAATTTCATAGCTGAATTGCAATTATATTACTGGCATGTAGAACATAATTGGTAAGAAACAGGCATTCAGGAGCAGTTTGTACGGATGTAAAAGTTAGACTGGTGGAGGACAGGTAAATTATTAAAAACTTCAATGGTCATAGCTGAATATACCAAATGTACAAAACACATCCTTAGTTGAACCAAAGTCATGGTTTGTAAAGTAATTAAAAAATTTTATGACCCAGGGTTGTGCTATTTCTAAAAACATAATATAATATGAAAAACATCTTATGTAAGACGAACAGTTTGACCAGATGTATAACTGCCGCGACATGAAAAAACCCACTAAAAATAAGGACAGAATTGCTGCTTCTACACAGAGTCACAAGGACTGGGTGGAATGCTATAACTAAGGCTGATGGAGTATAAAACAAGAAGTTGATCGTTCCATACGGGAACTCCACACAAATCCCTGCGACCTCATGAGAAGGCAGAAAATCACTCATCTGTTTCGTGGCCAAGAACGGAAGGCCAGGATGATATTTCCGGAATGTTTGACCAGAAGCTTTGGGAAGCTGGAGGGATGCTGGAATTATATACCTCTGTTCAGTGGCTGCGCAACGCCGTGAATCACAACAATGCTGAAGAATGCAATGTATGTGTCTCTTTATTAACACGAGCACTCTGTCTGGAACCTTGGGTGAGGAGGAAGCCCCCCCCCCCCCCACACACACACACACACACACACACACACACACACACCATGGACAGAAGCTGGTTTGAGTTTACTTTCCAGAGAGATCAAAGAAAGATTCTGACAGAGTTTCTACTGTGATGTGATGGGGATGGGATGGGAGGTGGGTGGGTGGGGGGGTTCAGACACTTTGCAGATCATAACTCAATGTATACTGATGTCACAAGAGAAAAAGTTTTGGTCAAAGCTATTAGTTATAAGTTGCAACTTTATAGAATTAGGTTTTGAAGTGCGTTTAAGATCTGTGTGGGCAACAAATAATTACAATGTGGGACATAACAGCAAAGAGAGCAAAACTATCTGCTTCAGAGTGAAAGGTGTATACCCCAGCATCATCACCAGTCCACCCACCACCCCCTTCCGCTCAGACACGTGTATCATTAGTCATCCTTTCTCTCAGGCTTGATTGATGTTTCCTCTCCAAACACAGCCATGCATCACTAAACACTTCATATGAGGCCACGCATGTTTCTGCACAATTGAGAAGACCCCATTTACCGTCCAAGGACAACAGTGAGTGATGCTTTAATTTTCAAATTCAGCTCCATGAGGACCGTGAGCAGCGATGGCATTTATTTCTATTCCTCAGACTTCTAGAATGTTCATTCTTACTCATCTCATTATCAACTCAATTCCATAATCCACAATTTTCTATTGCTCCCATTGTTGATGGTCACTATTGTTGAGTAATTTGTCGGAAACACTTTGAAACATCCAGCCAACAGTTGATTGCTGACTGACTGCACTGGGAGCTCTAGTTGCTTGAAAAGTAAAATTATTATCCCAACTAACTAAACTTATACTCTTTCATTTCATAAGGCTGGCCACACACTTTAAGGGCCCAAGGTTCAGATGAGAAATGTCTTTCACTGTGTAAACATTGTATTTTTTTGCAAAACTACACAATATTTAAACAAATATTTGGGTTTTTTTTTACAAGCAGTATATTTAGATGAGGAGAATATTTTAGCAGTCAGCAGTCAAGAACTGCTGACTGCCTCTTTCTCGACTTTTGGGCAGATGGCAGTGACGATGTGGATTTGTTCCCTTGCTTCCCAATGTAGCTACTGAATGTGTGCGAGAATGATAAACCCAGAATAAGGGAATCCTGGCATAGCTGTGAGGCATTTTGTGAGTAATCTGACCCTGTGGGCAGGCTTAGGCCGAGGTTTGTAGGATGGGAAAATGAACCACAGCAGCAGAGAAACTCCCTCATACACACACACACACACACACACACACACACACACACACACACACAGCTCTCATCCTAAATGACTTTAGACACGCTTTACCACAGAAGGAGATTATGGCTGATTTTTATAACATTTGTGAATTCCACTCTTCTGCCTGATAATGGTAGTCCTCCCCAGCCCCCCCACCCCCGCTATCAATGACCGCAACAGTCTGAAATGCACTTTTTAAAAAAGCAATTGCTACAGCTCTGAGATGAGAGTATTATACTGAATACATTTTGTGTTTTGCCCTTCTAATTTTCTCCCATAACATGTCAGGCACATTGTGCTGCCTTTGCCAAATCTTAATATAACTGAACACCCAACAAAACAACACCCAAAAGACACACACACACACACACATTGAGCAAAATGGAGAAAGATGGTGAAAAATGGAGAGAGACGATGCAAGTGGCATTTGAGTGTCAAATGCAGTTCGGCAAGGATCAAATATGTATGGAAATGCTGCATTTCATAAAGAAAAGGTTTTCCTTGCCCCTTGCGGTATAATGTACATGCTCTGTTGTCATCCCATTTCCCTTTCTTTTCAATCTTGTTCATGTTTATGTGGATATTTGTGTTTCTGCATTGAAAGATAACAAATGCCCATGATCCATTCAGGTATGAAGCACTCACTGCTTCTCCTATCATGTCCAAGTCACCCCTGCCACTTTCCATCTGATTTCTCACCCAGTTTATTTTCACCTCCCGCTCTTTAAAAAGCCTTCTCTTCCCTTTGTAGGAAAATGCCGGTCCTCGACTCTGGGTAATTTTATGCAGTGATTATAATGGCACATCTTGTGACCAACTGTCAAGCAGAAATAGTTTTCTTGTTACTATTTAGCCAGCGTAATTACCAGCGGGAAGCAGAGTTCTTTGATTCAGTCAGCATATTCGCACCTTCTTACAGCTGTGCTAATATAAGCCATTCTGAGATGTAAAGACATTGAGAGTCTCAGACAGGGAGGTGGAGGGAACAGAATTATGAAGAATGAGCATGTGCAGTGACTGCCCATGCTGCAGACGACGCTGGGATGGCAGCATGTCGCCGCCTGCCTAATGACTGCCAATTTAATTGAAGTAGAGTAGCTAGGACACCATTGTCTGGCTCTGGCAACAAACATGCGAAGAGGTGTAAGGGCCAAGAAGTGTAGTTGAACAGCAGGAATAAAAAATTCCATGGAAGAGATACGAATAGTGACTGGAAGAGGCATAAAACTTGCGATGGGAGAAGGAGCAGAGGGCAGGAGATACAGAGAACAAGCAAAGAAAACAGAGAGAAAGGGGAAAAAAATCTGAGCTCAGCCCTTTTCCCCAGGCTCAATTTCCAGTACATGAATGGTTTAGAGTGATGACATTAAATGGGTGCAATAAGGGAAAAAAAGCTGTTTTCCCGCACTCTCGAACCTTGCACAAAATCTCCAAAACTCAGGGGACTAAGCAGCCTTCATCGCTCTTGTTCCAAAACCGTGTGTTTGTGAACCACTACCATTACAACCCACTAAGTAGATGTCTGTATCTCTGTCTCCACTAAGAAGCACCCTTCAGGAGGTCCAGTCAAGTTTCTATTACTTCTTAATTCCAAACACAAATGCTGTTCTCTGCTAAAAAAAAAAAAAAGAAAAGAAAAAAAGCAAAACCCTAATCCTGGTTTGTGTGGGAAATAGCGGTAACTTCTTAATCCAGAATGATTTCACTTTTAAAGAACTACATCTAAACTAAAAAAAAAAAGTGACAAATTCTTCTGTCATCAGTGAGACCTACGTGCATGTACACTATACAGCATGAATTCATGCATGTCTGAATGACAAATGCACATGGAAATACATCAGATATCTGAAAGAAAAATAATTCTGTGGGAATGTGATATCTGGTTGACACAAGCAACATGAAAATAGATGCATAATGTATACACTTAAAAAAAAAAAAGAAAAAGAAAAAAAAAACTAGCCAACTAACTCCAAAACTAACTCCAAAACATTTGCAACATTTGTGTTTGAGCTCTTTGCATGCATGTTTGTACTGAATTTGCACAAAAACAGGATATGGAAATCACTCAACGCTCCAGTGCTACTGACCTCTCCAGCATTTGTTACACATGCGAACAGTGTGGCCACTGGCCACACCCACATCCCCTGCTGTTACAGAGTTAGACAGGGTGTCCTGAGTTGGCTCTACCCTAGTGAGCAACAGCCTGGTCCCAGGCCTGCTCTCCAGATTGAATCTGTCTGGGCTAGCATGCTCTTGGCTAATGCAAATACAGCCCATCTGCTAATTCTAATCCACCCACCCTACAATGATGTAAAAGGACAGACTTGCATTTGTGTATGTGCGGCATAAACAAATGTCTAAAGGATGACATCACTGCTAGTTCACCAAGCATTGTAAATGTGATTTATTGATACCATCACTCCTGTTAAAAAGCCTTGCTGTCTGTTATCAGCTGTTGATCGATGATTATAGAGTAAATAGCACACTACTGTTGCAGAACATTTTTGGCCTGTGGGGTGGATGCATAGACAGCAGCATCCTCTGAGATAACAGCAAAAATGGGAATGAAAAAAAAAACACAAACACGGGTAGTCACCACAATAAAACATACTCAGAGCCTGAGGAGAAGCATGAAGTGATGGAATTTTAACATAGAAAGGGAGGATCATACCGACAGTTTGGGAATGCTAAGAGATTAGCTGTGCTTAAATAAAGCAGATACAAGTACTACGTGGGCTGTGGAGTAGCTAAGCTAATCGCACATATCCTGGGGATTAACACTTATACTGGTCTTGTGTTAGAGTCATCCAAGCAAGTCAGTGTAATAAAAACATCAGTTGAAGAAAACACAGTTACAGAAGGGTCACACATTTTAATTTGTAAACATACAAGAACAATGAAACTAATTGAAATGATCCCTAGAATTCTGGGTCTGTATTGAGAACTCTGGCACGTGTGCATGTTTTAAAATCTATGGTTGCGCTCTTCAACAAAGATTTTTTTTTTTTTGCGGTGAAATATATGTAAAAGAGCTTATGTGTTTATATGTGAAAACAGTGTGTTGTCAGTGTCTGCAGTTTGTGACTTTGCACATCTCACGCATGCTGGATGAGTTCTTTCCCTATAATCTCATTTAAAGCCCCTTCACATACTATAATTCAATTTTCTCTTCTAGACAATGACCATGTCATCTTAATCTGGCAGGTAGATTATACAGCAACCCACACAAGACTGCTAATGCTGAGGAAACGGCCTGGCCTATTGTAAGCTCCTTAAAGGTTGGATGGGCTGCTACAGATTGCTTCAGAGAATTGCATTTGCCATTTATGTTTTCCACCACTGGTTTCTTCTCTTAATCTGGCAGTCCATTTGGTTTCTTTTTTAAATCCATTTTATTACTAGCAAATCTTTCTCATATTGGATTTGGTGCATTATTAAGAGTATGACTCTTATGGTTCTGATTAATTTAGTCTCTACAAATTTTGATTTAGAAATTACAACCAATAATCAGTTACACATAACTGTCAATATGTAATCTTGCATCCTGAGATGCAGCTTGGGAAGGTTTGGTGCACAAACCATTCTGCTCACAGCGGAATCCTTAATTTATGTTCAGGTTGCACTGAGCCGGAAGTACTTTGGTGAAACTGCAGCATGAGCCAACTGCTCTATTACCCCTGTCACCTTTAGTAGGTGAACATGTTTTTTTTTTTTTTTTTTACATGCGAGTACATCCATTAAAATTGGCATTTGGCCACCTTCAGATTGCAAGCCTTTTTTTTTTTTTTTGGGTTGTGTCATGTTTGATGTCATGACATCTGTCAGCGTGCAATAGGAGTGCCAGAAACCGTTAAGCAAAGCAAAAAGAGATTATAAGAAGCCCTCTTACTAGGAAATCTTGCGAATGTATCTTAAAAAAGGATAAATTGCAATACCTGTGAAGAAAATTGGTAAAACATGCAAAATTAATTAGAAGTTATGTTTTCTGTTGATTTGCCAGCCGGTTTGTTCCTCGACAGCACAAATCAATGATGTAAAGCCGTTGGCACTTGCGTCACTACGGAAATTCACGGGTGCACCTGAGTCTGCCATTCCAAGTGCATGTCTATTGAAGCCAAGCGAATAAAAATCCAGGTCATTTGGATAGTCAAATGATGAATGACATGTTTTCTACATATCCCATGATATATTTTTTTCTCCTAAACTGGGATACCAAAACACTCTATCTACTCTGTCAAATTTTAGAAACCATTGTGGCCCCCGAGTCAAAAAGTTTGCCCATTTCTGGGCTACAGTCAGGAATTTACAAGTTTTAATTTGCATCTGGGCTTTTTATGGTACATGAGGCATCTGAACATTTATTGGCTCTCATTTTATATCCACCAGTGGCCAGGCCTCTTATCAGAGATTTGTTGTATCGTTGTTGCCTTTGACATGACCCACTCTTACAGGCCGAAAGCAGAGTGGCTGCAATCATTTGCAGGTGTTAACACAGGCGAGTGGGAAATGAGGCTTCTGCTCTGGATATCAAGCTGGCACAGCAAACATCAAGATAACGAGCTATATCTACCATGAATGGTAAGTGGATAATTAAGCTAAAACAAACCAAACAAAAAAAAACTGCTAATAATCCCTATTTTGACAAATCCCACTTGATAGTGAATCAGATATAATTAGAATTTATAATTACTGTCTGTAATCAGCTAAAATGCTGAGAGGAAATGAAGTTGCAGGTGTGAGCAGGATGGCTTATCTGGCTGTCAGGAGCTGGTGCTGCCTAAATCAAGGCTCCCCAGCATTTGCAATTGGATTATAGTTGTCATCTTTATATTCATATTTATAGAAATCCTAATGAACAAGAACACATTACCAAAGATACAAGCGTCGATAACAACAGCCAACATGAAACTTGGCCTGGATCCTGCTGACATTTTCCAGTTAATGCAAGGCAGCAACCTTATGAAGACTAGAGCATGAGATACAAGTCATGCTTTAAAGGACAGACTGCAAGAACCAACATTTTCTATTATGTTCAGCATATTTGTTGTAGTTTGCTGTTAACATGCAGTGTTCCGAGTCTCAGGACAGATCCCTGAACAGGGCGATATCAGTTCAGGTATGGCCACAAAACACAAGCAGACTATAATCCAAGCATCTGACATCACCTGACATCACTGAGCACAGTCTGTTATGAAAAGTATGGAATCAGCTTTTGTGCATTTGACCCAACAGATGTAGATTTGACCTAGGAGTAGAATGTTTGCCATACCCACCCATGGCAAACAGATCCTAGGTGAGGGACCAGACAAAGTGCAGCCCACCGATCCCTTATTACGAATAAAAAACAAAATAATTGGTCCCTAGTTTCCCTTGCTCGGACACGGGTCACCAGGGCCCCCTCCTGGAGCCAGGCCTGGGGGTGGGGCACGTTGGCGAGCGCCTGGTGGCCAGGTCTTTGCCCATGGGGCCCGGCCGGGCACAGCCCAAAGAGATAACGTGGGACCCCCTTCCCATGGGCTCACCACCTGCAGGAGGGGACAAAGGGGTCGGGTGCAGTGTGATTTGGGTGGCACCCGAAGGCAGGGACCTTGGCCGTTCGATCCCCGGCTGCAGAAGCTCGCTCTAGGGACGTGGAACGTCACCTCTCTGATGGGGAAGGAGCTTGAGCTGGTGCAAGAGGTTGAGAAGTTCTAATTAGGTATAGTCGGCCCCACCTCGACGCATAGCAAGGGGTTTGGAACCAGCCTTCTCGAGAGGGGTTGGACTCTCTTCCACTCTTGAATTGCCGATGGGGAGAGGCAGCGGGCAGGGGTGGCAATTCTTGTTGCCCCCCGGCTCGGTGCCTGTGACTTCAATGCTCACATTGGCAGCGACAGTGAGACCTGGACGGGTGTGATCGGGAAGAATGGCCCCCCTGATCTGAACCCGAGCGGTGTTCTGTTGTTGGACTTCTGCGCCCGTCACAGATTGTCTATAACGAACAGCATGTTCAGGCATAAAGGTGTCCATATGTGCACTTGGCACCAGGACACCTTAGACTGCAGTTCAATGATCAATTTTGTGGTCGTGTCATCGGATTTGCGGCTGCATGTCCTGGACACTCGGGTGAAGAGGGGCGGCGCTGTCAACCAATCACCAAATGGTGGACGGACGCCTGGCAGAGTCTCCTGATAGAAGGAGCTTCAACTCCCACCTCCGGGAGAGCTTCGACCATGTCCCAGAGGAGGTGGGGGACGTTGAGTCCGAGTGGACCTGAGGCAGCAGACGGGTAGGTGGGCCAAGCGGAGAGCGGCTGTGGACATCGGGGGCGGTGCCCCTGGATTGGCAGACCGGGGGTGGTGGTGCCTCTTGCACATGCACTTAAGAAGGGGGACTGGAGGGTGTAATACAGGGGGATCACACTCCTCAGCCTCCCTGGCAAGGTCTATTCAGGGGTACTGGAGAGGAGGGTCCGCCAGATAGTCGAACCTCGGATTCAGGAGGAGCAATGCAGTTTTCGTCCTGGATGTGGAACTATGGACCAGCTCTATACCCTCAGCAGGGTCCTTGAGGGTGCATGGGAGTTTGCCCAACCAGTCCACATGTGTTTTGTGGATTTGGAGAAGGCGTTCAACTGTGTCCCTCAGGAAGTCCTGTGGGGGGTTCTCCGGGAGTATGGGGTGTCGGGCCCCCCGATACAGAAGCTCTTGATTTACCAGTCGATCTTCATTCCTACCTTTACCTATGGGCAAGAGCTTTGGGTAGTGAACGAAAGAACGAGATTGCGGGTACAAGTGGCCGAAATGAGTTTCCTTCGCAGGCTGGCTGGGCTCTCCCTTAGAGACAGGGTGAGAAGCTCTGCCATCCGGGAGGAGCTCGGAGCAGAGTCGCTGCTCCTCCGCATTGAGAAGAGCCAGATGAGGTGGCTCGGGCAGCTAGTAAGGATGCCTCCCGGACGCCTCCCTGGTGAGGTGTTCAGGGCATGTCCCTCTGGTAGGAGGCCCCCGGGAAGACCCAGGACACACTGGAGGGACTATGTCTCTCGGCTGGCCTGGGAACGCCTCGGGATCCCCCCAGAAGAGCTGGACGAAGTGGCTGGGGAGAGGGAAGTCTGGGCTTCCCTGCTTAGACTGCTGCCCCCGCGACCCGACCCCGGATAAGCGGCAGAAAATGAATGGATGGATGGATGGTTATTGAAATGTAATGTCAACAGTTACATTTATGAAATGTAACATTCATGATACATGGAAAAGTACAAGAGCTCCATATTAAAAACACATACATGGTCAAACTACTGTTTTATTTACATGAATTATTTTGTTTTCAACACTGATTTACCACACAATTACTCGCCACACTAATAGTAGAAGGCATATTAGAGAGCAAAGTCAGGTAGTGTGCCATTATGTGCAATCCATTTGATCTAGCCCTAAAATAATCTCAAGTCGATATTTTAGTCAGCACTCACTAAAATGCAACATCAGCGACCCAAAAAACACTGCAGCTTTTACAATCTTTCCACTTGATGTGAATTTCAGGTAAACGGATTGTACAATTTGGTGTGCCAGCAGCTCTTTTTAAGATATTAATCTTAGCCTGTCTTTGTAGTTATGCTTTGCTGGTTTTTTAGATGGAAACTAAGAAACACAGGTGTCACAGTTGTCTGCACACATATGCATGATGTCAGCCCACAAAGCAGTTTCCAGGTTTCATCTTTGTCTGTCACCTGCATTCACACAGAAAAACATGCTCTGTTTCATAGGACACAGCTAAAAATAACCTCTCATCTCACCTCATTTTTTGCGTCTGCCATCAGTTTCACCAAGCCAAGCTCTCAGTTGCAGTCCGGTCACAACCAAGTGGGCAGCTAGCTGTCAAACATGCTCCCACACACCCAGGGTCCCTCAGCAGCAACCGATGTCAAATGCACCATTCAGATCACACTAAATATTTAATCAGGACAAGTAAAAGCCAATTGTCTACAGCCACTATCATTAAACATTTAATACCCGACTGACATGCTGGCAGAGACAAGTGTGTAATAGAGAACTGCAAACATTTGTTCTGTTCCTTGTTGAATTACAAAAAGCATAAACTGGAACACAACTAAAACTGAACTTCCAACTAAGATGTGACACACCTCCTTTCACTCACACACACTGAAAGCCAAATTTGATACACAAGCATGCATCATCAGAGAGAGGTGAAGCATGAAGGAAGCTTGTGATTCCCATCAGTCTTCATGTTAAAATAAGGTTATACGATCCACAGGGCAGCAACTCCCAGTCAAAGGATAGAGATATGAGAAAACACATACAAGGGTGGTTATGGTTACCTCACTGCTATACTACATGTGATTGTAATACGGTCTGTGGTTTTCAGGGAGTAGTTAAGATGAGCTTTGAATGGTGAAGAGGTGCTTTCAGGTGACCAGACAACTACAGCTAACGTGACTATGGAGCAGGTGTGTCTTCCTGAAGGAAAGTGGATAAGTAGACTTGGTGGTGTGGGGACGTGCTGGAGTGTATGCAGGGAAAGAGGCTGGCTAAGAAGAAATGGGACACCGAGAGGACTAAAGACAATAGACAGGAGTACAGGGAGATGCATTGCAAGTTGAAGGAAGGCAAAGGCCGAAAAAAAGGCGTATGATGGCTTGTGTCCATGATCAATTGTAAGTGTCAGGCAGGAGGCCCACAGAAAGACCAAGTAGGAGATTTATGGATGTAGTGAGAGAGGACATTAAGTTAGGCGAAAAGAAGAGGATGCAGCAACTTAGTGCTGGGGGGTATACGAATACCGGTACTTATTTTTCTTATGATAGTAATTTTTCATATACCACAATACCAGTGAGTATGCGGCGTACACAAAGTTTGGATTGCCGCATGGTGGTAGGGTCGTGCCGCCAGACATCATTTAACAGGGGACTCTTTTCGAATGTCCTTGGAACTCAATAAAATCCGAGTTTGAAAGTCCAAATTTGGTTGGAGCTTTCTTAGTTCCAAGGACATTCTGCTGCATGAACAATTACGTGAGGGCACAACGGCGTGCTGAGCGGTAAAGTTAAGAACAATTAAAGTTCCGAAACAGAAGTTCCAGAATGAACTGTGTCATGTTCAAAGAAAGTTGAACATGACACAGAAGAACTTGTTCCAAAAAGAGGATTCGTGTCTGTTGTTTGGAAGTTTTTTGGTTTTTAAAAAACTTTTGGCTTTTAAAAAAGTTCTTGGCGAGACAGGCCGGGACCAGGAGAGGTTTAGGGGTCTAAGGACAGCAACCTAACAGCAGCAGGACCACTGTCTAAGTTTTTACTTGGGGTGATGGATATATGCTGCAATGCCGAAGTGTGCAAAATAAAGTGCTAGGAACATACATGCTGGAGCAATACCTTTTAATTATAGTCAGCTTTTTTGTTGTCAAGGCCAGAATCCAGCTTTCTAAACAAAAGATGAATCAAAAGGCACCACAGAAACAATTGTTGCAAATTTCTGCAACCATCTGCAATTTTGAATGACTCAAGAATCAGGAAGTTGCTGAAGATGTTAATGATTTTCAATGAAGTGGTGAGTCCCTAAATTATAAAATGAATATGAGAGCAATGTGTGTGTGTGGCTGTGGCTCCTCTCTGCAGGAACATATGCTTGTGTGGTATAAGTGTCTAACACATGTGTAAAATATAGACTTGACAAGTACAGTTGCAGTTACAGATGCAGATACTGGAGGTGACCCAGCACAGTCCCTGTGTGGGATGTGAGTTGACTAACAATGGGGAGGCAAGTGTGATAAAGTACCATCTATATCCACCCACACCCTGTGACCCTACAATAATTCAAAACAAGTGACAGCCACACACACCATAAATAATGCTGTATAACATCAAGCTGATCAGCCTGCTCAAGTTCAGATTCATTGCTTGGTCAAAAGTGGAAAAGTTTTACTCCTGAGTAGACAAATATCAAGCACCAATAGCCAACAGTAAGCTGCTATAGGACATGCTATATGACCTTACTGTCCCCAGCCACATACACAGAAACAGTGATAAATCACATGTAATATGCAGCTAATAGCGCAGGTGTCCAGTGTTGAGCTCACTCGCTGCACTCTTGACTCCATCGCTAAATTTCTAGGCTAATTTAAATAAACAAATAAATAAAATAATCTGCAAACATTCGCTGGACCATTCAGGCTAATGTTCAATCAGCTTCTTTTTGACACGGTGCCACAAAGTGCCTCATTACCATTCCTGAAGACAGCAGTGCAGTACTGAGCGATAGAAATGAGGACTGGGAAATGACTACACTGAGGAAAGGGGAAAAAAGAAAGACAGAAAACTGAAGAGAAGGGAACAATTTATTCTCAGAAATATTCTCAGAAAGAAGCAACTGCTTGAGATGGAGAAATAATGTGACTTATTCTAACAAATACATCAGCAGAGCATCAACAAGGTCAAGGCAGACCTGAATAGAATTGTATTCCTTTTTAACATTGATAACTAGCACAAAATGAAAATGGTGCAAAAAAAAAAAAAAAAAAAGAAAATGTGGGAACATACTGCGTTAAAAAAATGAACACAAACACACATTCGTCTGAGTTGTGTAAATGTCAAAAACATGTCCAGGCTTCCATCTTACAGCACATATGAAATGAAAAACTGTTGGCTAGCCTCCTTAGGAAGAAAAGAGGATATAGGGAGGAAAACATGTTCCCATGGCAATACAGCCCTTGGTTTTATTCACCGAGTTTCTGCTGAAGTTCCTTGTATTTTTGGCACAATCCTGGAGATAATATCTGTTTCTGTCTCTTTCTGTGTTTCACAGGCATGATGAGGGCTGCATAAAATTAGCTGCTTGATGGGGACAACATGTCTAGGGGCAACATGGGGCGATCCCCAAACCCCCTCCACTCCAATCTTCTGAAGATTACAAGCAAAAAAAAACAGCAGAGTAAAAGTGATTAGCTTCGCTTTGACATTTTAGCATGCTCAGTATCTTTAGTTTCTCCCAAAATAAATTATGGATTATATTAGTGCATAAGCAACATATTGGTGGGCAGATTTTGATATCACAGTGTTGGGAGGCAGCATTTACATTTAACTGAACTTTAAAATAGCTTCCTAGTCCTTCATCTACGATCATATCTTGATTTCATAATTTCAATTATTTGTAACAAAAGCAATATGAAATTTACACAAACTCCTCCCATGACATGTTAATAACCCTGCAAAAAATGCTTTCAGGCCAAAGTTATTTTCACACACTGCATTGTTGAGTGTTGCAAAGGCAACCTTTATGATATGCATAGTGCTTTGGCAGAATGACCATGACCTCGGCCTTTCAGAACATCATCGATGAGAATCATCTCGCCAGCATTGTTTTTATTCCTGCCACAACGTGAGTTACAATAAATTGTCTAGTGTATTTTTTTTCACTGTACAATACTGGTATCAACTGTATTCACTGTTGGGTCATAGTATGCATGTAAGGAAAAGAAGCTCTTGTATGAGAAGATGGAGAAAAACCTGTCATGTCTTTGCCTTCATGCACTGAAAGCAGACAGGTTGGAGCTCTCAATGCTTCATCAACTCTCTGGTATCCCTAACCAATTACAACTCATCCCACCGAGCTCTGACTTCCCATTCTTTTATAGGCTGTCAGTTTCTGATGGGGAGGCCACTGCGATATTGAAGGGTGGATGGTCCGAACATTTAACCTCATTTCCCAACACTGCTCTGTCTCTACCATAAGAGCCTTTTGATTGTTGTTCATTTTAAAAAAAAAAAGGGCATTCGGTTTGAAGAGAGGTAAGAGTAGATGAGAGCAGCCTTAGCAGAGCTTGAGAAATGAGCTTTTTTTCAGGGCATGACTTGTGACTGCAGTCAGCTATACAAGGTTTCAATTAACAAGGGAAAAGAGTAATCTTGGTGAGCACAGAAGAACCAGTCATGCAATATTCATGCACACAAACTAATGAAAGCCCAGATTAGTCTACATATTTACACAGGGTCGATGTAGTAGCATCTACACTTTAAAGAAATGTACTGTGGATAAGAAAGTGAGAAAAAGCAATGGATAAAAAGGAAGGATAGCATGCTGGGCAGTAAAATCCAACAGGGAAGAGATAATGAAGCACGGAGAGGAAATCTAGAGGGAACAAAAGGTGGAGAAGAAACTAGGGGTCAACAGGACACCGGGAAGACCTTGAATGAAAGGGAAATGGGATCATGAGATAAAGGGGTAGGGAAAAGCAATAGGAGGTACAGCTCCTCAAAAGAGATTAAGGATCATCTGCATTTTGGCTTTTCATCTGCCTTCATAATCAGTCTTCTCCAACGGCAACACCCACCCCCACTTAAAATCATCCCAATCTTAAATGAGTGATCTTGACAAATTGGGTTGCTGGAGCAAAGAGGACACTCTTTAGACTGAGGGGAAGGGTGAAGACAGTGCAGAGTCCATGACAGGACAAAGATATAACAGTAATTGGCTGCTACACTATCCTTCCTCTAATGTACAACCATGGGGAGAGATGAGTGGAGAAAATGGGCATGAACAGCTTGGTGAAAACAGCACAATCCTCGGCAGCCGCAAATTTCACGTCGATAATGCTATGTGCATGTCTCAGAACAATAAGGGAAATTCATCCCTAATCTTCAGTCAGCCACAAAAGATTTAAAACCACTTCAAAGTTGGATTAATGTATGACTGGACATAGCAATTCCACAGTGGGTACTTCTTACTCAGTATTAACGTTGTATCTCAAACAAGAAGATAAACGTGGGTTAAGTTTGGAAAATATCCATTGACCTTTTATAGAGGTCTCAGAATTAATTTTATGCTCCACAGATATCTAATTTTATGCTTTTGCGGACTTACACATTTTCAGAATAATGGAAATGTCCTGATATTTTTCTTCACTTAGCAACCCACCGAGCCTGATGCAGTGTTAACTGTCTGCTTCTGTTTTATTGGCCGTATATTACAGGGTTGTGTACATATGCCAGTTAACTAAGAGCAAAATACAGGGAGAGCTACATGTCTGGCTGATTTAAGGAAAATGCTCACTTTCTCATTTCACCCAGAAAGACTTATACATATAATAGTCTACCAGTAGGACTTAGCAAAACCTCAGTACCCCACCGATCCTATACTTCAAATTTGAGAAATGAAATGTAAGAAATGGACCAATTTACAGCTAAAGGCTATTTCTTCCTCAGAGACACTGACATAAACTTGCAGTACAGCCAATATGCAGAGGTAGATGTGGGAGATGAGGGGTGTGAATTTAGACAGAGAAAAAAATAATAATAATGAGAGACAGGAAAGCAAGACGTAGGCATGAACACAAACCTCATCTCTGGGGTCCTGGCAGAAATGCTTGAATTGCGTTTTCTGCCTTTAACTTCCTTTGTACAAAGAGACCAAGGATGAAGGGCGGCTCTTGATCTTCCCAATCACCTACCATGACAAGAGCTGCTCAGATATTCAACAAGCAGAAACAAAAGTGAGTGTCAGCATAGAGAAGTTTACTATATTGTGGGAAGTTGTTTTTTTTTTTTTTTTTTATGCGGGGGCACTGAGACTGGGGGAAAAGGAAGTCAGGGTAGAGAAAGAATGATGTAAATCAATATTAGAATGTGACCTGTTTAGAATTAATTATCAGGCACTTCAAATTATCATAGTGCGATAAATTGTCTTTCAAGGCCCATCTTTGGGTGAAGCACATTCCTGCTCTTCAAGGTGTTAAGGATGAGGTGAGGTCAATTTAAGCCACACTGTTACAATACAGGGACAGCAACTGAGAGCAAAATAGAAAGAGGGCAACTTGTCTCACAGATTTATTGAAACAACAAACACCTAAATTAACCATCAATAAACAGACTGTCACACTCTTATCAACCTAGTTGTTGAGGAGAATGCCACAGAGCAGGGCATTAACACAAAAACAATTTATCAGTCATAGAGAACACCAGATCAATTCAATATTACACTATTTTAAAAGCATACTTTATGACAAATCCTATCCATATTTATTTCTTTCAGATGTTTTTAAAAAGCATATCAATACCACTAATTTAAAACTGCTATTAGTCAGTTAGAAAGACCAACCCAAGCTACTTCTTTAAATACTTTATTACAAAACACTTCTTTGAAAATGTGGGTATATAAATTCAACAATGTATTTTTCCCCCCATATGTCACCTTTAAATGAAGATACTTATAGCTTCATTGTCAGATAAAGGGGACAGTTTCAAAATTCACCTTCTGGAATGGAGACAAAAAGAGGTGGGTGGACTACTGGGAGGAGTTTCAATTCAGGCCTTAAAACCACCCCCCTCCCCCCACCCTCCTTCCTCATGGGAGCATTTACATTTTCATTTGATAGGAATTGGAAAATGCACCATCTGTAATTAGATTACAAATAGGATGAAGGGTTGAAAAAAAATCTTAGTTAATTAACTCAAACCATATTCTGATCAGGTCTCATAACAACCCCCCTCCTCTCAACAATCACTGATTTGAATCCTCTCACAAATCCCGGAAGACTCGCCATCATACAAGCAAAAAGACATAGGCACTCAAACAAGATCATTTCATGCTAATTTCCTAAACAGGAAAGCACTTAAAGAGGCATCTGATTGACAAAACTAGATGAATGGCTGACAAAAAAAGCAATAACAGTAAGGAAGGAATAGTCCAGAATATCATTTTTCATTTGTGCTGCTTAGATAAACAGTTCCTGAGGGCAGGTAAAGACAAGGGCATCAGGGCAGAAAGGAAGGATTTAAATGAGTCAAAAGAGTGGGGATAAGTGGTTGTGATGACAGTGAAGTCTGAGAAGGGGTGTCAATCTCGACATTCACATCTCCATTATTTGTCAACATCACCAGCCATCTGTCTGTTTGTCCCAGACCCTGCTGATGAAGGAAACACATTTCCAATGGACTGCACGTGAAAAAAGATGTAACCCTCAATGTTGCAGCTACCAGCAATCATGGCTGTTATTCAATATTTTTCACTGACACTTCCATAAAATAAAGCATACAAATATCTGACAACTGTATTTAGGTCTCAATGCATTTGTGTCTCACTCTTATAACAAGAACATTTCAAATGTCAAAACACTTTTTTACTGTCTAAAACAAAGCACAGAATAAATGAAAATAACAGAAACACTGTTGAAACAGGTTACATGTCAAATTGCTCTTCCATTCTCTTAATTCAAGATTAAAATATCCAAGATTTTGTTTCAGAGGAAAGGTCAATTTGAATCTTTGCAGAAATGTAGTATGCAATCAAAGATTTGTGGTAGTTTTTTTTTACAAATGCAGGTCTTCCAAGTTTTAATTTCATTAAATGCAGAATCAAACCACCAGGGTCTACAGGCTAAATTACAATTTAACACAGCCAAAAATGCACACATAACAAAAGCAATTGGCCACAGATGTCACTTGGTTCTTTGGGTCCAAGAAGACTTTGGCACATGGAAGACTGCTTGAATTTCAAAACACCTGCTCGCTCTCCATTTAGACAACAGGACACAATGAGAGCAGACATGTTTTCTTCTATCCTAAAAACAACAGCCATGTGGCTTCATAGCGTGCTGTTGGTTGTTGAACATATGTCCACTGCATTGTTAGGAATAAGTCCCAGTGGTACAAAGTTAAATCCCTTGCACCTCAGGTTGGAAGTGTGAACACGCATTCAGCTGTGCAGCTAGTAGAAGCTGCTAGCTGCTCTGTGATGAACACATACAGCTGTGCTCACTGACAGACTCAAGCATGGGTAGTTTCACATGTTCAAACGCCGATGTGTCTATGATACAATATCCCACATTTTTGTAAAACTATTTGCAGGCATGAAGTGGGACATTAAAATATTCTGAAGTGTGATTTATGTTTAGTGGCGCACAATCCTCAAGGTGTGAACATAATCACGCTTAAACATGGCGTGATGCTGTCACTGAAAAAAACATTGCGAGTGCCTCCTGTTACAAATCAGATCCATTTCATCCTTTGAACTACATATGTGGAAATACTGAGACCATTGAGAGACAGTTATTAAAATTAAACCATCTTTAGTGATTGCAGAGCATCTCCATCCACACTGCCACCTACTGTAATGGGCTGTGTAAATACGGTATAAAATAGTCATAAAACAATGATCTCGATTCAAAAGCATTATGGGAAAAAATGCTACCATGTCATTTCTAAGCACAATTTTCTGTTATTTTCTTCCTAATATGAAAACCTGAGCTGTATCTCAGCTTTATCCCTGTCTGATACAGCTGCTTCACTATACTCATTTAATTGATCATTACTCCAAACAAACGTCACTCTCTCAAAACAAAAACAACAGTATTTACTGAATATGTTGAGTAGATGGCTAACACATGCTACAATATAAACTGCAGGACTAATTTTACACATCAAGTGTTATACCAGCTGTTGTGTTCCAAAGCTTTTGTTCCAATGGGTGATCGAGTATCTCTTTTTTTTTTTTTTTTTTTTTTTTTTTTTTACTGCTCTCAATGGAGCAACTGGAATGAGTGAATATACTGATGTTTTATTGCCAAAAACAAAGAAGCAATCAGAACTAAACATGCATGATTTCATCAAGCAGAACATTAAGACAGGTGACAAAGACGCCAAACACATGGCTATAAAGGCAGACAGTACTTAAAATAATGTAACCTTACAACGCAGATATTGTGTTGCATCAGTGTCACCCCTAGTGTGTAGTGTTCAGCTGTGTGAACAGCTGTGTGAGAAGTTGTTGATATTTGAGGGTTCACACTGGTAATGGGAGCATTCTCCAACCGGCAGAACAATGCTAATGTGGCCTCTGAACCTAATCACAAGAATACAAAATCAAACCACAGGCCCAACAGGGTAAAAAAAAAAAGGCCCAACAGTACTGTTACAAATATCTGATAGATTATAATATTATGGTGTTTCCATAAATCATGTCCTTTCTAACACAAGAATATTACTCACAACAGGACAATTTCTCAAAAAACTTAAAGATAAATGCAAAAGAGAAAGCAATGTATAAATACAGACAGCCTGCGGATAGCAGACAGACAGAGCAGATAGCACAGGCTGACAATTATTATGGACACATGAACTGATTTTTTTTTTCCTTTTTTTCTTCTTCCTTTGTTTCTTCCTTCTTTAAAGGAAAATAAGTCATATGGAATTTTTCATATCCATGAGGTTCACATCCACAAATGTAAGCAACACAGAGAGTATGTGAGATTTTAGAGAAAGGCAACAACAACACACACAACAGGAGGGAACACTGTCTGAGTGCTCGAGGAGGGCATGATGAGCTACACAGCTGATGGGGGAGGAGGCAAAAGATAGAATTATACTTAAAGTCACTATGGATCCTTCAGCATGCAACACATTCTCTGGTCGATTATATAAATTCTATGGTACATGGGAATCATTAGAGATGGTGAACATGGTGGTGGTCGAGAAGGAGGAGGAAGCATAGGTTTGTGCTGCCATCCTCATTACTGAGTCAGACGGTGTGCCTGTCAGTCACCACCTGTCTGTCTGCCTTGTTCAGGGCGGAATGATGAATCTCCCTTAGGAGACAAGCCCACAGAGTAAATATAAGTGGTCCTGGCCTACATCTTTTTCCAGCTATAAACATATTCCTGGCAGTATCTAACCATAAGTCTCATATAAATAAATCCAAGTGAACATGAGGCAACAGCAGCCACATCTTGTCCTGTGAAAGAGAGATGGAACAGGATCGACGGGGTGTGCCCAGCAACATATCTCCTTCCTATGTGCAGGATTTTACTGCCAGCAGTAAAAGCCTTTCTGAACTGCCCTGGCCACATTCAGCCAGGTAAACAATTTAACAAGAGAGGTAGGAACAGAAAGGCTGCAATGACAGTGAGGGGATTGAAAAAATTTGCTCCATACTTTTTTGCCTCTGTGAGCCCTGGAGAAGCACTTCACTGTTTGCATAAATGTTCGACTCAGCCATAAGCAATAGTTAGACCTTACATTTAAGGCATGGTTTCCACCGTTTACTGGAAACGAGGCAAAAGTCTTTGGCCGATGTTGTGGCATTCAATCGGTGTCGGGCATCACAATTCTAAAAAATCACTGCAAAAGGAAACAGGTTAAGACTGTGGCTCCAGATCAAACCTCTTTTCCCCCAGTGTTTAAAGCAAATAAGTGAAAAATCTCGAATGAAAAAAACAGCCAAAATGAAGCTATGAGTGATATTCTGGACTGTTCTTCATCCTGTACTCCACACAGATAGTTGTGCTGTTCTGTAAATTGGTGTAATATGCTTGGTTCATGGTAATATGCTATTGAAGGAGATGATCCTGAGACATGTCAGAATGTGAATAAAGTATGTGAGACAAATTTACTCAAAAAACAATTATTTCAAGGCACTGATATGATACTTCTACATTTACCATATGGCAACACTGAAATAGACTTTGGTAAGTAAGTACCTCCTTTTGTAAGTAAGGTAAGGAACACTTGCATGCTGGTGTTAATCAACTGTGTGTTTTCACAGTCAATAATAATCAATAATCTATTCATGAACTTTCTAGTCACTTAGGTACTACTCTGCACCTTCAATCCAGGGAATGAAATATTGGGTCCTGGTTACAAAAAAAAGCTGCAGTTAATCCATGGACACACACCTGGAAAATTGAGCCTTCAAAAAGGAGATTATGAATCCCATCTCTGACAAAGGAAAGAGATGGAATTGAAAGGATTTAGGGGCATCAGTATGAGGCAGGCTGGTATTAATAATGCTCTTCAAACCTTCTCCATCAAGGCTGGAAAAGCAGGACCTCTTGGAAAGTCATTTGGGTAAATGTGTAATATGAATGCTGCAATATACAATGCTGAGTTGACTGACGACAGCTGCAGGAACTGGACCATTGGAACCAGTCCAGTGTGGAGTTCTAAAGGAATGCGTAAAGACTGGTTGGTTTGGAAGCCAAATACTTTGAATTACAGAAAAGTACTCTGTGTTTTTAGAAGAAAATGTGTCTCCGGTGCCACTGGCAGGCCTTGTTCAAAACATGTTTTAGTCCACTTTATGACTGAAATACTAGATTTTCTATAAATGCAAAAGAGAAGCTTAACCAATAAAAACAATGCATGGAATAGAGCTCAAGTCCTGCAGAGGACTGTTTGACCCCTTTCAACAAGGAAATATTGTATACTGTTGTAGCCCACAAGCTAGGTCCCTTTTATTCTCTGTGGAGGCACAGAGAGGCATGCACCTGACCACTGAGAGCAGCTGACCACACCCATGGAACAATGACCTCAATAAACTCAAACACAGGTCCATTTGCTGGAACAGAAGCAGTGGAGGGGAAAGGAGAGCTATAGCAAACCAGAAATGAGCCCTCTGAGTCTTGGAGGAAAAATACAAATGGTCTAGCTGACATATAAATCAATCTTTGCATTTACTACTTCCTATCAAAAATCCATCTTCACATGCACAGTGAAAATATGTTGCTCTAAGAATGAGGAATACATAGAGATGGACGACCCAGTAACTGTCACTAGCTCTATTTTGACACTGGACTCACAGGAGCCTTTCTGGGTATCTGCCTGCATCTTGTGCACAGGACAAACTGCTCTGCGTGTAAGGCAGGCCTTGCATTCCAGGGAGCCCTTTTTCTCAGTCCTCCATCTCTACACAGTTTCCCCACAGGAGGCAGCAGACTGATGTATACATTTCAGCTGTATTGCTGACTTGTTCTTTTGCTGCAACCCCCTACTCGCCCTCCACACCTACCAGGCTCATTCTCCTGCCCCCATTCCCCATCCATCCAGGGGGAAAAAAGCCAGAAGGCCCATTTCACTATCCGCTCTGCATGCTGGGCTGCAAAACCCACACAGTATTATGAGCAGCAGGTTCTATCACTCCTAATTATTAATTATCCCTCCTTCATTACTCTCACTGTTTTACTCAGTCTTAAATTTCCAAAACTTGCCCTTCACCTCAATATCTGGTCACATTTATACAGAATGCATTTCCAAACAATCTGTCCCCATACTTTTGCTCCCAATGTGCCTCAGTCATTTTCCTGTGATGTCTGCTCCTCTGTCAGTGACTCTTTCCCTCACTGAGAGGTTTTCTCCCTTTATATTCTGCTCATATGTGTGTCTTCTGGCATTTGTCTTCCCACCCTGATGAGGTTTGCCTTGCTGTAAATACATTCCAAAATTGCTGCTCTGCTTCCAGCCAGAAGATGTCATATAGACTGATAGAAACCTGGGGGGCACAGCCATTTTCTCCACTGGAGCACTCATAAATAATACTGAATCAAAAAGGAAAAGCAGCAAGGGGGAAACTCCCTGTCATGCAGAGCCAGTGAACACTTTCAGAGGTGCTTGCCGATGGCTAAAGGCCTGTACTTACAGTGTGTCCACTCGCAGTCACATCAGCACTCTGTTATGTGAGAAGTTTCTGTGTGGAACCCGTGAAAGCATCTGGCACAACCATAAAAACAAGCAGTTGCTTCTTCCGAATTTGGTCACATTGATATTTGGCACGTGTTTACGGCTTCATAGCACAACCACAAAAACCACATTTTCTGGTTATCGGCTATTCTACTCATGATTAGATGGTGACATAAAAACAGGTCTGTCAGCAAAAAATGCCATAAAGTGTTTTCTTTTCACATCTGTTGAAGAAGTTTACATGCATAAAAACATAATCAAGCTCAGCTTCAGGTACAGGTCAAAATCACACAGAAAGATGAAAAGACACTGGAATCCATAATTTATGCCAAAACCCAAACACACACACTGGTTCTGCTTCCACATGTTTTTAGTTTTTTGGAAAAAACATGCATTTCCTCCAAAATGCTTCCTGGAGGCTAGCTTGTAAAACAAGTCAACAAAGACTACTTTAAGGTCATAATATAGTAGCAATATAAGTTGCCACATTCAGGACATATATTTAAAGCATGAAAAAAGAAAAATATTTGTGTTAATTTACCTGGTCAGGACAACATGGTGAACATCTTTAAACAACGCAACAGATAGAAATAAAATGTGAACGACAGTCAAATTAGTAACCAATCATGTTAGCATAAAACACAAGCATATTGCAAAATAATTTAAATTCAAAAGGCACTCACTCCTTCATTATGAAAGAATGGGGTCACTATGGAAAGTTCCACTCAGCTCATCATAAAAGCTACAAGTAACTGCAGACTTATCTAACCCTGTTGTGAATCTCTTTACTGTGGCAGCATCATTTTGTAGAAAATCCTTGTGAATCATCTCAATCAGTCACCAAAACTGCATGGAAAAAAAAATCTAATTGATGGCACCAATTGACAGAGAAAGAAAAAAAATCACTATTGTCCTATATGCTGTCTGTCAGCAGAAATAAGAGGTCTACTCTATCTGCTCTTAAACATCTCACATGTGGGCTTCTGAATTAATTTTAAAGAGCACACTCAACCCAAATCACTGTGACTCTCCCCAACATTCTATTGACTCCAATTCAAAGAAGAAGAGCAAAAGATGGATGGGCAGATAATCAAGAGTCCAGGCATGTTAAAATTCAAGGACCATTGTAAATGTCTGTATCTGCTTTCTATGGAGAACGATGTACATTAGAGAACTGGCTTTGTGTAGAATATGGAAGCCTAAGGTTGTTGCATATTACACGGACCTGTGGATCAAGTTTAGAGTGAAGGAATAACATGGTGCATTCTCACAAACATGTCTATATTCGTGAACCCTGCTCTGATTTGTGCTTCGTGGCTCTGCAGCTCATCAAATCCAGGGTCATTATTCAGCATCACAGAAAAAAAAAACTGATTATTTTCCTCCTTAACGCACACCCTGTGTGCTCAGTCAAATTTATGACAAAAAGGGAAACTAGGCATAAACGACAATGTTACTTTTAGAATTTTTTTAGGTTGTGCACATGTGTAGTGTGACTGGGAATCAATTCCTGCAGTGAAATGCTTTTAGTCCTGAGAGGGAGGTCTTTCGGATAATTCTGGCAGACATGCAGCACAGCTGTAAAAATCATTAAGGCGAGCTTGCAGCTTTTTATTTTCTCTGCTGACAATTTGCTGCTAAGAGGCTTAGATTCGATCATTCACTTTCATCCTGTCTTTTCAGGGTGAGATTACACACGTTAAAGGCATTCAGTCACAAACAACAGAGGATATCACTTAGGTGAAGCAATAGCAAGGCAATATTTAATAATTTAGATGGATGTCATATCGTCCAACATAAACAACAAATACACCTATTAATGTATACTTACAAAGACACAATATGTCTCAAAATAACTGGACCAGAAAACAATCCATCCATCCATCTTCATCCGGTTATCCGGGTTGCGGGGGCAGCAGCCTAAGCAGGGAAGCCCAGACTTCCCTCTCCCCAGCCACTTCATCCAGCTCTTCCGGGGGGATCCCGAGGCGTTCCCAGGCCAGCCGGGAGACATAGTCTCTCCAGCGTGTCCTGGGTCTTCCCGGGGGCCTCCTGCTGGAGGGATGTGCAGAGTCTGCATTACGGCAGACGCCGCACCAATCCACCTGCCGATCTCCCGCTCCATTCTTCCCTCACTCGTGAACAAGACCCCGAGGTACTTGAACTCCTCCACCTGGGGCAGGATCTCTTCCCCGATCCAGAGAAGGCAATCCACCTTTTTCCGGCTGAGAACCATGACTGGTTCTCATCCGGGCTGCTTCACACTCGGCTGCGAACCAATCCAGTGAGAGCTGGATGTCACGGACTGATGAATCCAACAGGACCACATCATCTGCAAAGAGCAGAGACCCGATCCTGATGTCACCAAACCGGACACCCTCAACACCACAGCTGCGGCTGGAAATTTTGTCCATAAAAGTTATGAACAGAATCGGTGACAAAGGGCAGCCCTGGCGGAATCCAACCCTCACCGGAAACGAATTCGACTTACTACCGGCAATGCGGACCAAGCTCTGGCACCGGTCATACAGGGAGCGGACAGCCCTTATCAGGGGGCCCAACACCCCATACTCCCGGAGAACCCCCCACAGGACTCGCCGGGGGACACGGTTGAATGCCTTCTCCAAATCCACAAAACACATGTGGACTGGTTGGGAAAACTCCCACGCACCCTCAAAGACCCTGCTGAGGGTATAGAGTTGGTCCACAGTTCCACGTCCAGGAAGAAAACCGCATTGCTCCTCCTGAATCCGAGGTTCTACATTCCGGCGGACCCTTCTCTCCAGTACCCCCGAATAGACAAACACCAGAAAACAAAAATGTGCATTTTTCAAAACGATTAGGATTAAAAAGTTGGACATAATTTCATGGACAATAATAAAGATGATAATACAGCAGTTGCTCTTTTTTTCTTTCTATTTAAATTGCAGAGATTAAGGCATGGATGTCACTGAACTTTCTTAGTTTGAATAATGAAAAAGCTGAGGTCATGTTGTTTGGCCCTAGTGAGGCCTCCAAAATTCATGTGGATCTGGGTCCCTTGAGTCAATTTTCTGACACAGACAGCCACAAACTTGGGGGTAAAACTGCACAATAATCTTAAATTTGATGTGCAGATTAAATCAGTCGTCAAGTCCTGTTTTTATCAATTAAGACAAGTAGCCAACGTCAAGTCATTGCTCTCAAGACATCACTTTGAGATTTTAATCCATTCTTTTATCACATCTAGACTTAACTATTGCAATACACTTTATGTTGGGCTGAGCCAGACGTCACTGTCTTGTCTTCAGTTAGTCCAAAATGCTCAGCCCGACTTTTAACTGGTGCCAAAAAAAGGAAGCACATCGCTCCGATTTTAGCCTCAATACATTGGCTCCCAGTGCATTTTCGGATTGATTTTAATTCTTTTATTTGTTTTTAAATGCCTTAATGGCCTCGCCCCAGAGTATCTGTCCGACCTGCTTCAGCCATTCACTCCTTCACGCTCCCTCAGGTCGGCAGATCTGTCTCTTTTAATTGTTCCAAAGACAAAGAGGAGATCAAGAGGTGATTGTGCTTTTTCAATCGCTGCCCCTAAACTATGGAACAAGTTGCTTCTGCATATCAGGCAGGCTGACTCTCTTGCAGCTCTCTTAAAACACATCTTTTCTCTTTGGCTTTTAATTCAGTTTGAGATGTTGGCTTTTAATGTTTTATGTTGTTTTAACTTTTTATGTTTTAATTCTTCTAAGTCTTTTATGTGTTTTATATGTTTTTATAGTGGTGTACAGCACTTTGGCCAACAAGGTTGATTTTAAAGTGCTTTATAAATAAAGTTGACTTGACTTAAGTTTTTGATTCTGTGGAAAGCTCACTTACACAAAACGAGTTGAATTTGTTAGACAAGTGCCCCCTGCTGGAGAAAATATGTTTACACCCCCCCGCCCCCATACGAATTATGCTGTAAAACTATTGCTTTATCTGTCCCAGAGAGGGGAAACGGCAAAGGCTACAAAAGTGGTGAAACAACTGAAACGCAGCCAATCATGTGATTTCTAATGGTGGAAAAAAAAACTATATATATATATATATATATATATATAATTTGGAATTTTTTGTTTTATTTTCTAATCTAAATCTTCCACATCATAACTTTGGTTGGATTCCTATTTGTAGCCAAATATAATAACGATAATAATAATTGATTGACAAAAATCACTGATGTATCAACTGATCCAGATTAGGAATACATGTACGCCTTGATGTAAAAAAAAAAAAAAAAAAAATTCAAAAGAAAGAAAATTTAAAAGGCGTTGTAAAATACTAATACAGCAAGACCTACTGGTGTAAACTATTAATATTCAAGGTATTGTACTGTAAATGTCGAACAGGGCGACTCACTTGGGTACAAAGCTTTCTCTCTCACATTTATTCAAACACACAGTGAAACATTCTAATTGTGAGGAAGCTGGGAGCAGATAAAAGAAACTTATTTGTTATCTGATGCGGTTCGTTACATTGCAGCTCTGTTTTAGTTATTCTATTATCCGGTGTACTCGAAAAGGATAAGCCCTGTTTCCAACTTTGATCTTCCAGAGAAACCTTGGCGGAGACGCACTCAAACATAGGCATATAAAACCGACTTACCTTCTTCCGGGGCTGCCATTTCATCATATTTGTACACAAAAATGGACCAGCATTAAAAAATATGAGAATATAATGTAGATTCAAAGAAATCCAGAGCGCAACTCATGCTGTCTTTCGAGTTCCTTCAATTTTGCAGCATATCCAAGAAGCGATTCATGACGTGCGAATCTCAGCTTTGAGCTTTGCGGTAGTTTTGAGGAGGAAGGCACAGTCCACACAAATCACTCACGGGTTTAATCCACAGTTGAGGTCGAAGAATAAATCAGACATACATGATGTCGGCTGACAATGCCGGGGGAGAACGGTTCCTGTGCGTAAATCCGTTATGTACAGTCCCGCCTCATTCGGCACTGTGATCAGAGCCACCAGGACCCACACGGAGTGAGAATACGAGAAAAATATTCTTAAACTTTTCGTCCTTGGTGTCAAGAAGATACGCCATGGGTCCAGAGCTGTTCAACGCAGAGGAAACGACCGGACCACGAACTATGTACCGAAACGCAAAAATTATCACCACGCTGGCAAAACCTCGTTTTCCAGTTACAAGAAACACACTTTGGAACTACTAATGTGAAAAAGAGTCAGACGCAGTCAGCCACCGCGACAAGACGTGGGATTACTTTCAAGGAATGAACGAGGTACTACAAGCAGCTGAAAAAAATCCCTGGAATTTCTGCGAGGAGCAGAGGATATCCCGATCCTGCAACGGCTCCAAACTGGAATACGGCCCTCAGTTGACTTGCCTGCCTGCCAGCACTCCTACATCTGCTCTCACCACAGCAGAGGAGCTGAGCACGCACAACGCAACAGGGTCATAGCGCCGCCGCCGTCACAGATGTGCCCTAAAAACAGCGTGCTTTAATTTTACGCACGAAGCTGACGATGCTGTCCAGACAGGAAGTAACATTTGGGTGCAGTGCTTCTCAAGGACACTTTCCGGCACATGCCATATTGCCAGCAAAGTTAAAGTTGTCCGTGCACTTAAGTGTTTTCCCCCTAAATATATCAAGCCTAAGATCCACCAGAGCCCCATTGACATGTCTGTTTTACAATTTTAAGGATTTCCAGCTTGATTAGTTTATAGTATTTTTTTCTCCCCAACAATTTAAATTATATGGCAAAATTTAAATATTTCATTATCAATTAATCTAATTAATAATTTTAAGAATTCTTGACAAGGAAAGCATTGCACTGAGTTAGAAACCTCTAGCAGATTCATATATAAATATGAACAATAACTGTCAACAACATACACATTTATATTCACAGATTCAAAAAATAGAGCAACTTTTACACAGTAAATGTCTTGACAGCATCAGCCAAGTCAATATGAAAGCAGGACTTTCATGTGAACGTTCATGTTACATAGTCCAAATCCACAACAACAGAAATAGTTTTTAAACTATAACTTCCATCCATCCATTTTATGTGCCTGCTTTATCAACAGTTTGGGTCACAGGGCTCTGCTGGAGCCTATCCCAGCTGTCAAGGGGCGAGAGGAGGGGTACACCCTGGATAGGTTGCCAGCCTATCACAGGGCTAACACAAAGACAAAACCACTCACGGTCAATTTAGATTGCTCAATTCACCTAACAAGCAAGTTTTTTTTGGACTGTGGGAGGAAACTGGAGTGCCCGGAAAGAAACTCACGCTTGCGCAGGGAGCACATGCAAACTCCACACAGAAAGGCCAGAGCCGAGATTTGAACCCCAAACCTTCTTGCTGTGAGGCGACAGTGCAAACCACTGCACCACCATAAACGATAACTTGATCCCATTTTTCTAAGTGTTCCATGCCATTTTATAGAACAATTGAATATTTTTAGCTCAAAATGCTTCTTCCTTGAATATCTAATAACCAACGCTGCATGCAAGTACACAAACAGGTAAGAAGTGACATCAGGGGTTCATTGGTGATCTATGAACACTTATCCCCATTTTAACTGGTATTATTGGGTGTAGACATTACAAACACTTTCTATTGTGAGAGTAACTGCCACACATGATGTCTCAGCAGAGATTTTATTTATTTTTATTTTTGTTTAAAGCCTGGCTTGTTTATTGTCAAATATGGAAGTGAGATGTACATTCAAAACAGTGGTTCAAGGTCTCACCACAGTTACTACCACAGTCACAGAATGTCTCATCCGCAGACCTGTAACAACATTAATGCAATAACTAAACAAAAAAGCACTCGGAGAGAGCGCAAACCCATACCAAGCAGCTAAAATTATTATTGCGACTTAAACTGTTATGTCCCAAGGCGGGCTAGGTAGTGACCGTTGATGTTAGGTGGGACAAAGAAAAAAATGAAAGACACTGATTCCACACTTAAAAGTTTATTGGTAGAAAAGAAACAGACACAAGGCTTTAACTAAAAACAAGCTTGCCGCAGACCAGCAGAGGCCACACTGAAGTCACCACTAACTTAACGGGGGAACAAAGAAAAACAACCAGCAAGCTGATCACCACCCTCCAGTCACACTTCAGGGGGATCCCAACCAAGGATGGGGAAACACATACATGCAACACAAATGGCTGGACCGCTTACATAGACACAGCACAAACGAACAACTGGAGACTGAAAGAACTACAGGCTTTTTCCCCACTTTTATCTAAAGGGAGGAGCCAAGCACACCTGTGCTCACTCAGTCATGGGCTTTAGCCCTCCCACAAAACTGGGAGGAGTGAACAGCCCATAATGGCAAAATACAAACCCACATACGCCCAAAACAACCTTGTAGGGAGCAGGTGTTCTGGTGTCCTCTCTTCCTTAATGGTACCATTTTACCTCAATGGTAGAATGGTAGAATAGTAGGCCCAGTAGGATATGCAGGGCTTAACAAATTTATTCGACCACCACCCAAAGTAAAATTTATGCTATAGCTACTCTAAATTAACAGCATTGGTAATTACCAAAACCATTGTTTTTATGTTGATTAATATCTGAAATCATAATTATTTACTTTCATTCCTGAACAGAAAAATTTGTTTTAGTGGTTATGTTTGATTAATTTTTAACTTCTCAAAGAAACCCAGTGAGCTGGCTCAAATTTGTGTATAAAAAGGTGAATTCAGTTTCCTTAGTCCTTTTTAAACGTTGATATATATATATATATATATATATATATATATATATATATATATACGTATATCCCTGAGACTGTACACAAGCCGTAAGGAAGGAGGCCGAGGACTAGTGAGTGTGAGAGCCACTATCCAGGATGAAACAGCTAAGCTCCATGAGTACATCAAGGACAAGGCCCCAACGGATGACGTGCTCAGTGAATGTCTCAGACAATGGCAAGATCAGGGGGTGCTGAAGGAATGACCAGCATGGGAGGACAAGCCCCTACACAGGATGTACCACCGGAACATAGCTGAAGTGGCTGAACTCAAGAAGTCCTACCAATGGCTAGAGAGGGCTGGCCTACAGGACAGCACAGAGGCACTCATCCTGGCTGCACAGGAACAAGCCCTGAGCACCAGAGCAATAGAAGCCCAGACATACAACACCAGACAAGACCCAAGGTGTAGGCTGTGCAAAGAGGCACCTGAGACAATCCAACACATAACTGCAGGGTGTAAGATGCTGGCAGGGAAAGCATACATGGAACGTCATAACCAAGTGGCTGGCATAGTCTACAGAAACATCTGTGCGGAGAATGGGCTGGAAACCCCAAGGTCAAAATGGGAAACACCTCCAAAGGTGGTGGAGAATGACCAAGCGAAGATCCTGTGGGACTTCCAGATACAGACAGACAGGATGGTGATGGCGAACCAGCCAGATATCGTGGTGGTTGATAAAGGGCAGAGGAGAGCTGTTGTGGTGGATGTGGCAATACCAAGTGACAGCAACATCAGGCGGAAGGAACATGAGAAACTTGAGAAATACCAAGGGCTCAGAGAGGAGCTGGAGAAGGCTTGGAAGGTGAAGGTGACAGTAGTGCCCGTGGTGATCGGAGCACTCGGGGCAGTGACCCCCAAACTGGAGGAGTGGCTACAGCAGATCCCTGGAACAACGTCAGACATCTCAGTTCAGAAAAGTGCAGTACTAGGAACAGCAAAGATACTGCGCAGGACCCTTAAGCTCCCAGGCCTCTGGTAGAGGACCCGAGCTTAGAATAGAGGAGGAACCCCCCGCGGGGGGTGAGAAGGGAATTTTTCTTTTTTTTTTTTTATGTGTGTGTGTGTGTGTGTATAGGAGTTTGTAGTATAAGGTTAGGTAGATCAGAGGTCAAAGTCCCTCTAGAATCTTGGCCCATTGTCAACATTTCCTGAAATTTTATTTAAATCCGCTTGTAATTTTTTAAGTTATTTTATTAAAAGTCAGGCAGATAAACAAACAAATGCTGACTGTCACATAACCTCCTCCCCTTGGTGGAGATAATTATTGCGCATTTATGAGGCAAAAGAAATGGTCAATCCTTAAGTAAAAACACTCTAAACATGAAGCTTTCAGTTTAAATTGGTTTAAAGTAATGGACTCTATGGAGGTATGAGCTGGTCAATAAGATGGTGTTAGTTTGGGGTCAGTGGGGTCCACAGGGCAGTCCAGGGTCACTTTGATACCAAAAGAGAAATTGGAGGAGGGGGCACAGGCAAACATATGGTTATATGGACAAGCTCCTGCGGTGCAGGGGAGCTTCTAGAAATGCTTTTTCATCCACATGGATGAACATGGAGCAAATGGATATGAACATGGACAATTCTGTCAGGCCAAGGAGCACCCCATCACCCTCAAATTGTGTAAAGGGGACATCGGCCGGGTGCAGTTAAGGTGCACTTGCACATAATGACCGTGTTATGAGCATTATATATGTAACAGTGCTTGTTCACATGTGTTACCAACTGTACCATGCTCAGCCATACCTCTTCCACTGTAATGTGTGAACTCACAGTAGGCAAATATCCGGGCTTTAGGGAAAAAGCTTGTTTGGGCACAGTGCAATTGCTCAGTGTAACAGCACCCTCACTAATGGTGAGATTTTGGGTCATCCCAGATGAAGGATGGCCATTGTGTAAAAATCGTGGAGAAATCTTTGGTTTTGGCTCTAAAGCGGTGATGTTACGTTGCAGTGTGAGACACATTTAAGTATGGCCGTTGTCAAGGTCTTGCAATGAAAGATACCCTAAGATAAAATTCTAATTATGTCAGAAATTTAGGATGACCGTCTCACAATGTGACAACTGCTATGACCTATGTCCCAGTGTACTTGATTACGCATGGTGATGCAGTGCGTGCTGATGACACCACATATCGATGAATGTATCATCCTAGTTCGTGATTCACAAAGCTACACATATGATATTTGATATCATACCAAAGTTTATTAAGTCTACGTCACAGTATGTCATTCAGTAAAACTGCTAAAATCACAAAGTGTGTACCAGCCATAAGACAGAAAACCAAGAAAGCACAATGGATTATCACACTCCGTCTGAAGGCCTGTGTGAACCAGCTGGCTCCAATCTTCACCAGGATGTTTAACAGCCCCCTGGAGAAATGTCCCCTCCACCTTCAAATGCGTTGCCATCATCCCAGTCCCGAAGAAACCCTCCATCACGGGACTGAATGATTCAGACCGATAGCTTGGACATTTGTAGTCATGAAGTACTTGGAAAGACTGGTGCTGACCGATGTGAAAAACATTACTGGCCTCCTGGATGCCTTGCAGTTTGCCTACAGAGGCAAACAGGTCAGTGATGCATTCAATCTAGGTATGCACTACATCCTGCAACATCTGGAGGGCCCAGGGAGTTATTAAGATTCTGTTTGTGGATTTTACTCTGTCATTCAATATCATGAATCCCTGAAATCTTCTCAACCAAACTCTCCAACCTTACACTGTTTCCAAAAGTCTGTCAGCAACAAAATATTGAAGTTTGCTGAAAAGAACAACCTGAAGATGAACACCTCAAGACTGTGGACAATGGGCTTTGGGAGACAGCCTCCCTCGCTACTGTCCCGCACCATAACCAACAGCCCTCTGTAAGCCATGGAGTCCTTCAGGTTCCTGAGAACAACAGTCTCTTAGGGCCTGGAGTGGGAATTACACAACTCCTACATCCTGAAAAGAGCTCAGCAGAGGATATACTTCCTTCGACAGTTGAATAGACACGGTCTGTCTCAGGAGTTGTTATCGTCAAGTCTGTCCTGTGCACCTGCATCAGTGTGTGGTTTGGAGCACAGGAGCACAAGAACCGACTGGAACATTCTGATTCTGAAAATGTTTGACACAAACACTACAATTGCACCCATACTGAATGACACACTATGATCAATTAGTACAGCTGCAGTACAGAGAATAAGGTGCAGGTCATAGTATTTAATTACATTTATTCCCATGGAGACGTGACTCCTACTGTGCTCCATTCAACCACACGCTAACGCTTTGGCTCTGAACCACATCATCTGAAACACATTTACAGTAAAGATTGTTTCATAAAAGGCATGTTTGATGATCAATCAAAGGCTGCTGTTCGGCCGCACTCTGTTCAAAATGAAGCCTGTCATCTGGCATGGCAATACAGGCTCCGTATGCCTCTGTTATCCCAATCACTGCGGCACAGGAAATCAGACTCCAGCCTTCAGAGCGAAGCACAAAGGCCACTCTCATTTTCCACAACTTGAACCTGTCTATGAGTTAGAGCTTTTTGCTCTTCAAATTCATACATAACGACACACACACACGTGGCTAGTGAAGCATTAACTCTTTCAATCTCAGATTTACGGAAGTATAAATCCAGCAGAGTAGCATGTCTACCACGTTACTGCAGTATGTATATTGACAACTGATTATGATTTATATCTGATTTCAACATACTGTAGATTGGTAGAATATTTAGGATAAGAAAGAATGTTGCATTTACAGAAATAGCACATTTGCCCTGTACCCTCATTTACCATCAATAAAAGTATAAAGTGTTGTTCAAAAACATATATTTTTCTTTTTAAACTAAATATTCAGTTGTTAAAAGCTTTTTATTCTGATGGCTTGATCAATTTTAAAGCTCATCCTTCTGTGTGGCAGAGAACATAAACCCACAGTGCCTTTTCACTGTGGGTTTATGCCTGATTAGCGAGACTACATACAGTATGTCAGACTATTAAAAGCCAGAGGGTATAATAAAAAGGTTTGTGATATTGCTATTATTATATTACACATAGATAGCAACAGTCATGCGTCAATCGCAAACCAACCCCTAATACTGTCACTGTCACCTCCTGTTTTAAATGCTGAAAGTACTGAAAATATGTGCCTGCACTCCAAGGTGATGCCCCAAAAACACCAAAGTTAATCTGATCCAACTCACATCCTTCTTCATGTAACACCGGCCTGGTTGTTGGCCACAGTGTGCTTGCCAGCCTGGCTCAGTCGGATAATACTGCTGTCAAATGTGACAACACCACTGTCAACTTTAGACTACTTTTCCGCTTACTTACAGGGAAACAGCATCTCATCCAGGATCTCCTCACTGATCATAAACTAGACTTTCTCTGTTAAACCAAGAAGTGGCAACAACTCAACTTCTCCCAACTCAATGAATCCACTCCTCTGGGGTTGATTTACACCTGTCAACCCCCTGGGGCTTCAGCCAGGGCGGTTGGTCCCACAATAATTTACCACAAGAAGTAATGTCTGCCCCTGCTTGCAGCTCCTTTGAATTCACTGTGTGCGACATGCCCAAACCCACTCCAACCATCACTGCAAATGTTTACGGCTCTATCTCAAACTCTATCCATTAAAAAGCAGTTCTGTATCTTTCTCCCTCTCTGCCCCTTTGTTTAAGGCTGAATTTTGGCTTATGAAAGCCAAAGAACAGCAACTCAAGCGGCTCCACAGTTAAACAATAAAACCAAATATTACATTATAAGAATTGCATTGCTCAAGCCAAATCCAACTATCACTGTAGTATAATCTGCTATAGGAAAGGTAACACCAAGTCACTGTTTTCACTGCTCAAAACATCACCCAACCACCACACTCTAACCTGTATTCAGCGGATTTTTCCAACTCTTATGTCCTTTTTTTAACGAAAAATCCAATTGATTCATCAACACCTCTGCTGAGAACTTTCCCCTATTATTTTAGCTGAACCTCTTTTATCCACTCACTTCTTTTCCTCTTTCCTGGTCACCCACCATCTCCAAAATCTCAGATTTCATGTGTAAATCCAAGCCAATTACCTATCAGCTGGACTCTCTCCCCACAGTTCTGGTTAAATCCTGCCTCCCATCTCTGGTCCCCCTTATCTCTGCCATCATCCACTCTTCCCTCACCACTAGTACTGTTCCTACACCCTTAAAGCGCACGATGAAATCCTTATGTCCAATTTCTAATCTACCTTTCATCTGCAAAATTCTCAAAAAAGCAGTAGCTTCTCAACTTCTCTCCCATGTATCTCACAAAAACCTTTATGAACAATTCCAGTCCAGTCCAGTCCTCCCTAACACAGAAACTGCACTCATAAAAATCACCAACCACCTCTTCATGGCTGCTAAGTCTAAACCAACAGTAAGTGTTGGTTTACTTACTGTTCTCATCCTCCTTGACTTGAACGCAGCCTATGATATGATCTGTCACACTACCCTGCTCTATAGATTATCCTCCACTGGCATCACTCATGCCCCACTAAACTGATTTCAATCCTATCTCTCAAGCTGTACCCAGTTCATTCATCTTAAATCCTTCAAATCCCAGCCTTCCACTGTCACTTCAGATGTGCTCTGGGGCTTTGTCCTGGGGCCCTTCCTTTTCATGATCTACCTCCTTCCCCTTGGCAATATCTTTCACAAATACATCAATTTCGACGCTCCCTCGACGCTCCTTCCCTCCTCCCTTACTGACTACATAGCAGAAATAAAATCCTGGTTCTCCTCAAATTTCCTCAAACTGAGGTGTGATAAAACAACGATAGCGACTAAACTGAGGTTCTAGTCATTAGTAAAAAATCAACACTGACACCAAAACTGACAGCTTTTCTCTTTCCATTTACAAATACTGTGTAATTTTATGGTCCATGTCTGTTATGAGTGGAACAGAGTGAAATGAAATTTAAAATTCACCAGATTATTATAATGCAATCTGCAAACAGTCTGAAGAACAATGACAATTTTTATATATCTTTGTGCCACATTTTTGAAAAAAAATCATAAAGACCCTTCTTTTATTTTGTTACTGTTCAAACCATTATTTGCTTTTATTAAATAAAACCTCTTCTTTTTTTAGTTGTTTAATAATGTTTCATGTTTAATAATGTTTGGAATTAAGTTTGGCTGAAAAATAGGAAGCATAGATCTCCCTTACAAGGATCACTTCGCATACAGCATTGTTGCTCCCCACTCTTCTTAAGCGCTGCAGCACAGACACCTGTCCCTCTGACACTGGTTTCCAACTGGTTATGATGTTCCTCCTAATGTTATTATGCAGGATACAGGTTGCCTTCACACACACATTCCGCATTTTCAGGGCTCATTCCAATGCCCTGACAGCACATGCGTCACTGTCTTGACAGAATGCCAAAGGCATTCTCAGCTATCATCCTCGCTCTGGACAACCTGTAGTTGAAGACCGTGTTCCTTGGAGGGTGGCTGGCCCCTGGAAAATGCCTCACGAGGTTCCTGTGGGGGGAAAAGGCTTCATTTGCCACAGCAGGGCATCTTCAGGGAGTTGGAAAGTGCCATCTATCAGTGCCTGGCCAAAGGTGGTTTGCCAGGGTCCCTCTATCACTAGTTCTGCCATAACTGCCAACATCAGCCACATGGAAGTAGTATTTAGCATCCACAACTGCCAAATAACTGGCCAAATGCCAGATGGATCCCAGATAGTTTGGAAAGTTCCATCAGAAATGCCTCCCTATTCTTTTGTTGTCAGGCATGTTGTCAGGCATGTATTCCACCAGGCAATCCCATATTGCCTTGGCTATTTTTAACAAATATAAAGGATAGGTAACTATATTTGAAATGGAGCCACAAACACACACACACACACAAACATGCACACATGATTATATACTGTGCACCCCAACAATGCATACAAAGGGTGAACGCACATTTGATACAAACGTCATTAACCAAAGCTAAGAAGAAACTGAATAACATAAGTTTTTTTTTTTTGTCATTGTTTATTTATTTTTAATGTAATTTATATGCCATTTATTATTGTTGAGAAAATATAATAAGTTTAGAAAATGACCTATTATTTTATCAGGAATAATCAGGATTCAGGCAGCTTGTTATTCCAGATTAATATATCATAGCTACAGACATGGAAAATTAGTTTTAGTATTTATATTGCGTGCGCGTGTATGTGTGTCGGGAGTTTCTCACTGCAGGCAGATAGCTAGGCATTCACTGGGGCCAATGGCTCGGCGATAGTTGGTGTCCATGTTGGTGATCCATGGACTATCCTTGTTCAGCAGATCATCAAATTGGGTTTTATCCAATAATGCTGGAACCAAACACTATCGAAACAGAGCTCCTGAATCAACCAGTAAAATTCCTCATTGAGATGCCACCTACTCAGGATTTTATGGACCCAAATGGACCAATGGCAACGGGCCCTGCATTTCTATCTCATATATACCACTGCTATGTAAAGAAGATGTGAGGAACCGGCCGAGCCGGTAGTTTGGATTTGGTTTTGTGTTTTTATTAATGATGGGTTTTGTTTCGTTTTTTCTCCAGGGGACGTGGGCGAACTACGGCCGATGAGACACATCTGCGACTTATCAACACTGCAGCTATTTAATGAGTGCCCATGGGTGCGCCGGCATCAGGACGTTGCCAATCAAGAGGTAAATGGAAAGAGCTTACACGCATCTTTGCCTGTTGAGAGAGGAAATTAACTGTTGTCCTGTGCTCGAAGGTCGCCACGAGTCCCCTGAGAGAGGATCATTTTCAGTTGGTCTGAGAACACCAGTGGATGACTGAGCGGAGCCCAGCATGTTGCTGCGGTGTATTTTTGTTGGGCAGTTTTTCCTCCTGTGGAGCACTTTTGGTTCTTTTTTTAAGGGGTAAAGCGGTGATGTGGGCACAATCTTTGAGCGCCCACACCGACCTGGTAACCCTCACCTTTGATGAGCTGGAAGACAACTTCAAGGCGGTGTTTGACCGCCCAAACCATTCCAGCACTGCCATCGAATGTCTATTTGCAATTAGCCAGGGGCCCCACTCAGTGGCTGAGTATGCAGTCAATTTCTGGACCCTGGCGGTCGATGCTAGATGGAACAAGCCGGCCCTGGAGGGAGCCTTTTGTCCAGGACTAAACGGTCCAGTCCAGGATTCGCTGGCTCTCAGATCTCGACCCCGAGATCTGAACGCCCTTGTGGCCACGTCAATCGAGCCGGACAATTACCTGAGGGACCAGTGACGACAGCGCCTGGTCAACCATCTGCCTTACCCTGCTAGTCTTCACTCCGTCAGCAGATTCCACCTAGGCACCCACCTGCCGCCACAGCCGCCGCTCCATGGCCCACACAGCCCTCTGGTGAGGAGGCGATGCAATTGGGCTGAACACGCTTCCATCAGGCGGTGAGACGAAGAAGGCTGAGTTTCGGAGTTTGCCTGTTCTGTGGGGAGCCGGGGCACTTCCTCGCCTCTTGTTCCAAGTGGCTAAAAGAATGAGCCTGTCAGTGCATGCAGGAGTGCTGGTGGGCGCAGCCTCGTCCTGCCCCACCTCATCCCGTCTGTCCCTCCCAGATATGCTTTTCTGGGCTCATGACTCTCTTTCTTCCCTGTTTTCAATAGATTCTGGCGAAGACGACTGCTTTATTGACCAGAACCTGGTTAGACAGGCAAATGTCCCCACCAAGGTGCTTCCGCGACAATTTTGGATCTGGACGGAAAACCCATCGCCACAGTTACACACCATACTGCACATCATTCCCTCATCATTTCCGGCAATCATCGGGAGCAGATTCATCTATACCTCATACCTTCTTCCTCTGCCGAGGCGGTTCTTGGTTCTCCCTGGCTGGCGCGACACAACCCACAGTTTAACTGGATGACCGGTACACTCATGGGCTGGAGCGTGGCATGCCACGCCCTCTGCCTCCAGTCAGCCATACCACTGTCGCCAGAGGCTTCTGGGGGTCCCGCAGCCCCCCCTGACCTATCTCCAGTACCAGAAGTGTATCACGACCTAGGAGAAGTATTTTCGAAGCAGCGAGCTCTGTCTCTCCCACCCCACTGGCCGTACGATTGCACAATCAATCTCCTTCCAGGAGCTCCGTTACCTTCTAGCCGGCTTTACAACCTCTCCCGTCTGGAGCGGGAGGCCATGGAGAGCTACATCAGCAAGTCACCGTGGGGGCGGGATTCTTCTTTGTGAAGAAGGATGGCTCACTGCGACCCTGCATTGACTATCAAGCTCTGAATGAAATCACTAAATGCAACAAATATTCTCTGCCGCTCCTAGACGCTGCTTTTCACAAGGCTTGCATCTTCTCCAAACTGGATCTCCGTAACGCTTACCACCTCATCCGCATTTGTGACGGAGATGAGTGGAAGACTGCCTTTAACACTCTGCTTGGTTTTGAGTACCAGGTGATGCCATTCGGGCTGACAAATGCCTCAGCAGTTTTCCAGGCACTGGTTAATAACGTGCTCCGGGATATGTTACATAAGTTTCTCTTCGTTAGTTGGATGACATTCTCATTTTTTTCAGAGACGCTAGAGGAACACATTCAGCATGTGCGACTGGTCCTTCAATGTCTCTGGGAGAACCGACTATTTGCAAAAGCCAAGAAGTGTGAGTTCCACGTCACTACAGTACAGTTCCTGGGGTTCATCAAACACGGGCAGTTCTTACTAGACCCTTCCAAGATAAAGGCGGTGGCAGAATGGCCCACCCCATCCTCCCGCAAGCAGCTGCAGCGCTTCTTGAGCTTCGCAAATTTTTATTGCCGTTTTATCCAGGGATACAGTAAGGTGGCATCCCCTCTAACCAAATTAACCTCCACTCTTTGCTCGTTTGCCTGGCCTGCGGAGGTGGAGGCAGCGTTTACTCGCTTAAAGAATTTATTCATCTCTTCATTTATCCAGCCCGTCAGTTTACGGTAGAGGTGGACGCCTCTGACGTCGACGTTGGAGCAGTTCTCTCCCAGCAGAGCCCGACAGACCAGAAACTGCACCCCTGCGCGTTCTTCAGTCGGCGACAGTCCCCGGTGGAGCAAAATTACAACGTGGGAAATCGCGAGCAACTTTATCCTTACCTGCCGTCCCTGCTCCAAAAACACAAAGCCGGATGTGCTGTCCCGTCAGTTCGCCCCAGATCAGTCCAAACAGGGGAACGTCCGGTGGACGAGAAGGTGCGGCAGAAGGTGCGGCAGGCGCTGAGCTCCGCGCACTGCCAAATTCACTGTTCCTGCCAGAATCGGTCTGGTTGGAGGTTCTGCAGTGGGAGCAGGGATCTCGGCTGGCCTGCCATCCAGGTTTCCATGGCACTCTACATCTTCTCCGGCAACGCTTTTGGTGGCCATCCATCGTGCGAGACACCCAAGCCTTCATCGCCGCCTGCGCCGTGTACGCCCAGGGGAAAATTTTCAAAGGCTGCCCATTTCGTGCCACTGCCCAAACTCCCATTGGCCGTGGAGACAAGGGACCTTCTGGTGCAGCATGTTTTCTGCATCCACGGCTTCCCGAAGGCTATTGTGTCGGACAGAGGTCCACAGTTTGCCTCCCGGGTTTGGCACGCATTCTGCGCGGCGCTCGGGGCGACACCGAGCCTTTCTCGGGGTTATCATCCCCAGTGCAACGGGCAGATGGAGAGGACGAACCAGATCCTGGAAAACATGCTGCGATGTGTGGCGGCTCCACACCCAGTCGCCTGGAGCTCTCATTTTCCGTGGGCCGAGTATAACTCACTGGTCTCTTCTGTTTCAGGAGTTTCACCATTTATGGCATGGCTGGGTTACCAACCCCCCCCCCCCTTTTTGATTACCAGGAGGAGGAGGCGGTCGTCCCGTCGGTGCAGGCGCACCTTCGCCGCTGCAGAAACGTATGGAAGCAGGTGCATTCTGCTCTCCTCCTTCTCTCCAGACGTGCAAACTCACCAATCAGCTACGGGTTCCTGATCTGGTCTACCGGTCTGGACAAAAGGTATCAGAATCAGAATCAGAATCAGAATTACTTTATTCAGCGTTCAAAAGTTTGATGGCGACAGGCAGGAAAGATTTCCTGTGTCTCTCGGTGGAGCAGCGCGGCAGCCGCAGTCTATGGCTGAAAGAGCTCCTCTGGTTGGCCAGCACGTTGTGGAGGGGGTGGAAGGGAGAGTCCAGAATAGTCCAGATTTTGTCCAGTATTCTCCTGTCCAACACCACCGTCAGAGAGTCCAGCTCCTCCCCCACAACATGTCCAGCCTTTCTAATGATCTTCTCGAGTCTATTAGTGTCCCTCACGCGCAGACTGCTGCCCCAGCAGACTACCGCGTACATGATGGCACTGGCCACCATAGACTCGTAGAACATCCTGAGCATTGTCCTGCAGATGTCAAAGGACCTTAGCCTCCTCAGGAAATAGAGGCGGCTCTGGCCCTTTTTGTAAACTGCGTCCGCGTTCCTGCTCCAGTCCAGTTTATTGTCCAAGTACACCCCCAGGTACTTGTACTCCTCCACCACGTCCACACTGACCCCCTGGATGGAGATGGGGGTCACAGCAGCTTTGGTCCTCCTCAGGTCCACCACCAGTTCCTTTGTCTTTGTCACGTTGAGCTGGAGGTGGTTCATCTCACTCCAAGTGACAAAGTTGTCCACTACAGTCCTGTACTCCTCCTCGTCACCACCGCTGATACATCCTACCACTGCAGAGTCGTCAGAAAACTTCTGAAGGTGGCAAGACTCGCTGCAGTAGTTGAAGTCCGTGGTGTAGAGGGTGAAGAGGAAGGGAGACAGGACTGTCCCCTGTGGAGCCCCGGTGTTGCTGACCACTTTGTCCGACACACAGCTCTGCAGACGCACATACTGTGGTCTTCCAGTGAGGTAATCCACAATCCAGGACACCAAGGAGGCCACCTGCATCACCGCCAGCTTCTCAGCCAGCAGAGCCGGCCTGATGGTATCGAACGCACTGGAGAAATCAAAAAACACGATCCTCACAGTGGCGGCCGGCTTGTCCAGGTGGGAGTAGACTCTGTGGAGTAGGGTCAGGATGGCATCATCTACACCAAGATGGGGCTGGTAGGCAAACTGGAGAGGGTCTTGCAATTGTTGGACCATGGGCCTCAGCTGCTCCAGGACGAGTCGCTCCAGAGTCTTCATGATATGGGAGGTCAGCGCCACGGGCCTGTAGTCCTTAGGGTCACTGGGGCGCGGCGTCTTCGGGACAGGGACGAGGCACAATGTCTTCCACAGCAGGGGGACTTTCTGAAGACTCAGGCTCAGGCTGAAGATCTGGTGCAGGACACCACTGAGCTGGGGAGCACAGCCCCTCAAGACTCTGGGGCTCACTCCATCAGGTCCTGGTGCTTTACCAGCCTTCAGTCTCTGCAGTTGACACCTCACCTGCTCCTCAGTGATAGTCAATGTGGAGGTGTCAGGAGGGGGAGGGGTGGTGTAGTCTGAGGTGTGATCTGGGTTTTTCACAGGAGATGGGGGAGGGAGGGGGAGGGGGGTGCCTGCTACTGGCTGGGGGTGGACAGTTCCTGCAGTGTTAAAGCGATTGAAGAAGATGTTGAACTCATTGGCTGTGTTCACATCTCCCTCAACGCTTCCCCCTCAGGTCGGCTTGTGTCCCATGATGGTCCTCATGCCGCTCCACACTTCCCGCATGTTGTTCTGCTGAAGTTTCCACTCCAGCTTCCTCCCATGTCTCCGTCTAGCCTGGATCAGCTGCACCTTCAGTTCCTTCTGAGCAGCCCGGGCCTCGTCCTTGTTTCCCGAGCTTCAGGCCTTCCTCTTCCTAATGAGTGTGGCTTTTATGTCCTTGGTTATCCATGGCTTGTTGTGTGGATAACAGCTCACAGTCTTTATTGGGACAACTGAGTCCACACAGAAGTTTATGTAGCTGGTGATGCTACATGGTAGCTGGTATGGCTGTCTATGAAGAACCTTCCACTCCAGGTCGCTTCTAAGAAGCTCGCTCCCCTCTACGTGGGACTGTACAAGGTGAATAACTCGGCAGTGGTGTGTCTGAAGCTCCCTGCCACACTCAAGATCCATCCTATGTTCCACATATCTCTAGTCAAGCTAGTGCTGGAGTCAGAACTCAGCTCGCCGATTGAGCCTCCACCCCCCATTTGAGCCATTGATGGGGGACCAGCGTACATGGTTCGGCGCATTTTGGACATGCTTTGGTGGGATTGGGGTTGGCAGTTCCTGGTGGACTGGGAGGGATATGGCCCAGAGGAGCGTTCATGGGTTCCTCGTAGTCATATTCTAGACCAGGAACTGCTGCGGGTTTTCTACAGAGCCCATCTGGACAAGCCCAGTGGGGCGCCAGGAGGCGTCCGTTAGAATTTGGATTTGGTTTTGTGCTTTTATTAATGATGTGTTTTGTTTCATTTTTTTCTTCAGGGGACGTGGGCGAACTACAGGTGCGGCTGATGAGACACACCTGCGACTTATCTGCACTGCAGCTATTTAAGGAGTGCTCACGGGCGCGCTGGTGTCAGAACGTTGCCAATCGAGAGATGAATGGAAATAGCTTACACACATCTTTGCCTGTTGAGAGAGGAAATTAACTGTTGTCCTGTGCTCGAAGGTCGCCACGAGACCCCTGAGAGAGGATCATTTTCAGTTGGTCTGAGAATGCCAGTGGATGACTAAGTGGAGCACAGCACGTTGCTGCGGTGTATTTTTGTTGGACAGTTTTTCCACCTGTGGAGCGCTTTTGGTTCTTTTTGCCTGCCTTTGTTGAAATCATTAAAAAGAAAAGAGAAAAAAAAAATCAGTGAACTGCTGGAAATCTGGGTCCGGTTTTTTCCCGAGTGATTCCTGACAGAAGTCCAAAGTAGATCTCTCTGTGTCAACTGGACTGAAAGGTTTCCTTGAAAACGTTTTACCCTCTCTCCAGAGAGCTTCTTCAGTTCTAAGTTTGCTGGGGCAGAGCTTGAAAATATAGCCCTGTGGACCACTGGCATGTTAATGGCCCGGGTGGTCACCTGAGAGTCCTTGGCAGGGTGGTTGGCAGGGTCGTTCATCTAGTTTCGGTTGGGGTGCTTCCCCTTTGTCTGTTGGGTCACATGTTAATGAGTCTCCAGGTCTGGTCAAACAGCGTGAATGTTTGGAATGCTGACGAAAAGAGTGGAGAACTGCATTGTACGTGGGTGACAGAAAGTGCCTTAGTCCACCACCTCTGTTTAAAGATGGTTTTTCCAACTTGACGTGGATGGCTTCCTTGACACCCCTCTCAAACCAGCGATCTTCTCTGGCCAGCACACGTACTTGACTGTCCTCAAAGGAGTGTCCGCTTTCTTTTAGGTGTAGGTGTACTGCTGAGTCCTGTCCTGAAGAAGTGGCACGTCTGTGTTGGGCCATTCGTTTGTGGAGGGGCTGTTTGGTTTCCCCAATGTACAGTTCCTTGCATTCCTCCTGGCACTGTACAGCATAGACAACATTGCTTTGTTTGTGTCTTGGTGTCTTGTCTTTTGGGTGGACCAGTTTCTGTCTGAGTGTGTTGGAGGGTTTGAACTGTACTGGAATGTCATGTTTTTGAAAGATTCTCCTGAATTTTTCTGAAACTCCAGACAGGTAGGGGATAGAAATGCTGTGACGTTTATTTCTTTCCTCTTCTTTGCTGGGGTCTCATTTTCTGGAGGTCTTTGTGAAGGCCCAGTCCGGGTAACCACATGTTTTGAGTGCTGTTTTTAGATGTTCCTGTTCTTTCTTCTTCCCTTGGGTTGTGGTGGGTACTTCTTTGGCCCTATGTTGTAGGGTTTTGATAACACCAAGTTTATGTTCCAGTGGGGGGTGTGAGTCAAAAAGAAGGTACTGATCTGTGTGGGTGGGTTTTCTGTAGATTTCAATACTAAGGTTTCTGTCCTCCTTGATCTTGACTGCACAGTCCAAGAAGGCCAGACTGTCTTCTTTTACGTCCTCTCTGGTGAATTTGACGTAATCATCTGTGTTATTCAGGTGGGTTGAGAACGCTTCCAATTCTTTTGTTTGAATCTTGACCCAGGTGTCATCAACATATCTGAACCAGTGGCTTGGGACGGTTCCTGTGAAAGACGACAGGGCTCTGTTTTCAACCTCCTCCATGTAGAGATTGGCAACTATGGGAGACACTGGTGAACCCATGGCACAACCATGTTTCTGCCTGTAGAAGCCCTCTCTGTATTGAAAGTAGGTGGTGTTCAAACAGAGGTCCAGCATGGTGCAGATTTGGGTTGGTGTTAAGGCTGTTCTCTCTGGAAGGCTGTCGTCCAACAGAAGGTGCTTGTGGATGGTCGCTGTTGCCTTAGTGGTAGGGATACACGTGAAGAGGGAAATGACATCGTAGGATACCATGGTCTCCTCAGGTTGTAGTTTGAGCCGACTGACCTTTTTAGCAAAATCCTGGGAGTTACTGATGTGGTGTGGGGTGTTGCCAACCATGGGAGCCAAGATGGAGGCCAAGTATTTTGAAATGTTGTATGTGACAGAATTGATGCTACTAACTATTGGTCTGAGAGGGGTCCCTTGTTTATGGATCTTGGGTAATCCATAGATGCAAGGGATGGCTTCTCCTGGATATAAACGGTAGTATTGTGGTCTGTCAATGGCTTTTTCCTTTTCCAGTTTCTGGAGAAGATCTATTACTTTCTTCTTGTATGAGCTGGTGGGGTCCCGTTTGAGTTTCTCGTATGTGTTAGTGTCGCTCAGGAGGTTGAGTATTTTGGTGTCGTAATCTGTGGTGTTGAGAACAACTGTGCATCTACCTTTGTCAGCTGGTAAAATGGTGATGTCCTTGTCTTTTGCTAATGATGCAAGGGCTCTTTTCTCTTCCATGGTGATGTTGGAAGCTGGAGCTTTGGCACTGGATAAAGCAGCAGATACCTTCAGTCTAATCTGTTCTGCTTCAGCTTCAGGGAGTTTGTTGTTTCTAATGGCTGTTTCCGTAGCTGTGATGAGATCAACAACCGGTACCTCTTCTGGGGTTACTGCAAAATTCAGTCCTTTGGCTAGCACGTCCTCTTCAGGTTGTGTTAACTTCCTGTTCGAGAGATTTTTCACCCATTTCTCCCGCTGTGAATCTGACGAGGGTGTGGTGTGTTTTCCTGTCCAGGAGAGGGGCTTGGTTCCGTTCAAGGTGTGCTTGACCAGCAGGGTGTTAAATTTGCGTGTCTGACGTTCTTTTACTCTGGTATGTTGTATGGACTGTGTCCTGGAAACCAGTTTAGATACTTCTTCCATGACTTCAGGGGGAAGCAATGAGGACAATACTTCCCTTCTTTGGTCTAACCTTGCTTCCAGGGTGTCTATAGTGAAGTGGATCTGCCTGATCCTCTCATTAAGTAGGTGTTTTTCCGTTGTTTTAAGGATGACTTCTGCTCTGTGTCCCCTTACTGTTGACCTCATGCGTAGACAGGTGGGAGTAATTTTCTGCTGTCGGCATCTCAGGTTGAAGCGGAGGTGGTTTCTGAAGTCCGCTAATTTCTTGGCTGTCTTCTCATGCTCTCGCACCAAGCAAAGGGTATCTTTCCCAAAATGTGATGCAAGATGTCTGTGAGTCCTGTCCTGAAGAAGTGGCACGTCTGTGTTGGGCCATTCGTTTGTGGAGGGGCTGTTTGGTTTCCCCAATGTACAGTTCCTTGCATTCCTCCTGGCACTGTACAGCATAGACAACATTGCTTTGTTTGTGTCTTGGTGACACCAAGACACACGATAACAATAAAAAACCCTGCAGCGAGGGGTCCCATCCAGGTGAAGGATGGGAGCCAAGGTGAACCGCTCCTTGAGGGTCCGGAAAGCAGCGTCAGCCTCTGAAGTCCAGGTGAAGGGCCTCTTGGTACTTGTGAGGCTGGTGAGAGGGGCAGCCACGGAGTTGTAGTTTCTAATAAAGCAGCGATAGAAGTTAGCAAACCCTAAAAACCGCTGTAACTTCTGCCGAGAGTCGGGAGCAGGCCAGTCCAGTACTGCGGAGACCTTTCCCGGGTCCATCTGGATGCTTCCCTGGGCAATAATGTAGCCCAAGAAGGTCACTGACGACAACTGAAACTCACACTTCTCGGCTTTCACAAAGAGTGAGTTCTCCAGGAACCGTCCGCACATGCCGAGTGTGTTCTTCGAGGGTCTTTGAGAAGATAAGGATGTCATCAAGTTAGACAAACATGAAGTGGTTTAACATGTCCTTTAGCACATTGTTGACTAACGCCTGAAATACAGCTGGAGCATTAGTCAGACCGAAAGGCCGGTAGCCGTCAAGGGCCTGGACGGGGACAGACAGGGGCAGCGGGTCCCGACCTAGTCCCAGCTGCAGGGCTACCTCACCACTGATGATCCTCCCCACGCGGCCAATCGCATTCTCCGCCCGCCGCGTCGGATTCCCGTGATGCGGAGCCAATGCAGCTGGGTCACACCTGACTGCCGAGGAGAGAAGGCATAGAGGCGTAGAGGAGAACGCCTACCATCTCGTCCGCATCCGCCAGGGAGACGAGTGGAAGACAGCATTTAACACACCGCTCGGCCACTTTGAGTACCTGGTGATGCCATTCGGACTAACGAACGCTCCTGCTGTTTTCCAGGCACTAGTCAATGATGCGCTCCGGGACATGCTGAATAAGTCCCTCTTTGTTTACATTGATGACATTCTCATCTTTTCAGAATCTGAAGAGGAACACGTGCAGCATGTCTGCATGGTTCTGAGATGCCTACTCGAGAACAGCCTCTTCGTGAAAGCAGAGAAGTGTGAGTTTCACGTCCAGTCGGTCTCCTTCCTGGGTTTTGTGGTGGGGCAGGGACAACTCGCACCGGACCCAGCCAAGGTGCAGGCGGTGGTGGACTGGCCGGCCCCGTCATCGCGCAAGCAGCTCCAGAGGTTTCTGGGCTTTGCGAACATCTACCGCCGGTTTGTCTGAGACTACAGCAGGGTGGCGGCTCCACTCACAAAACTTACCTCCACTGCGCAGCCGTTCGCGTGGACAGTGGAAGCAGAGGCAGCGTTCACCAGGTTGAAGGTACTGTTCACAACGACACCGGTTCTCACTCACCCAGATCCCAACCGCCAGTTCACAGTGGAGGTAGATGCCTTGGATGTCGGAGTGGGGGCGGTGCTGTCGCAGCGAAGTGAGAGTGACCAGAAGCTGCACCCCTGTGCGTTCTTCAGCCGCTGCCTGAATGCTGTCGAGAGGAATTATGACGTGGGGAACCGTGAGCTCCTGGCCCTGGTTCTGGCACTCTAGGAGTGGCGGCACTGACTGGAGGGGGCTGCCCAACCATTTGTGGTGTGGACAGACCACAAGAACCTGGCCTACCTACGGAGCGTGAAATGGCTGAACTCTGGGCAGGCGTGGTGGGCGCTTTTCCTCAGCCGTTTTGACTTCACACTCACATATCGGCTGGGCTCTAAAAATGTCAAGTCGGACGCGCTGTCACGGCAGTTCACCGCAGACTAACCTCATCCGGAGCCCAAGCCCATCCTCCCCTCCTCCTGATCTTGGGCGCTGTCGTCTGGCCGGTGGAGGTGAGGGTCCGCGAGGCGCTGCGCTCGTCGCCCAATCCCGGCGGCGCACCCCCCAACACCCTGTTTGTTCCTGGCTCTGTCCGCTCTGAGGTACTACAGTGGGGACACGTATCGAAACTGGCATGACACCCGGGGCTGAACCGCACGCTACACCTCCTGCGGCAACGTTTCTGGTGGCCGTCGATAGTCCAAGATGCTAGAGCCTTCATCGCTGCCTGTTCCGTGTGTGCGCGGGGGAAGTCTTTGCATCAGCCACCCGCAGGCCTCCCGCTGTCGGTCTATTACCTTCAAAGGGACATATGGTAATACTAACCATTGTCGACCGTTTTTCTAAAGCAGCGCACCTGGTGCCGCTGCCAAAGCAGCGTTAGCAGCGGAGACCGGGGACCTGCTCGTCAGTCACGTCATGGCATCCCCAAGGACATCGTCTCCGACTGGGGCCCACAGTTCACCTCCCGGGTCTGGCGGGCCTTCTGCGTGACCTTCGGTGCCACGGTGAGTCTTTCGTCTGGCTACCACCCACAGTCCAACGGCCAAACGGAACGCACCAACTAAAGCGTGGAGAGTGCGATCAGGTGTGTAACGGCCAGCCACCCCACGACCTGGAGTTCCTGGTTGCCGTGGGTGGAGTATGCCCACAACGCCCTGGTCTCAACATCCACTGGGGTGTCGCCCTTCATGGCGTCGTTGGGCTATCAACTGCTGCTTTTTGACCACCAGGAAGAGGAGGTGGCGGCCCCGTCCGTCCAGTCTAATCTGCGCTACTGCAGGCGGGTATGAAAACAGGTGCGTGCCTCCCTCTTTCGCTCTTCCCCCAGGCCCAGAGGCAAGCGAACCACCACAGAACTGCCAGAATCTGGCTGTCAGCCAAGGACCTGCCACTCCAGACTGAGTCCAGGAAGCTGGCACCGCGGTTCATGGGACTATTCGAGGTGGAACGGATGGTCAACAGGCTGGGTCAAATCCAGGTAAGTAGGCAGAGAATAAGCACTGGAATGTCTCGCAGAGGACAGTCTGGCACTGAGCCATTCCCAGACCAAGACTTATATACCGGTGCAGAGTAGTGAAGCGCCGGTTTGAAAAAACTGGTGCAAAAAACTGGAGGCAGGCAGGCATGGTGCAGATTCACCGATGATGGAGGTGTGACTGATCAGGGGGTGTGGCACCGGTGAAGTGGTGTGGAGATGCTGGTGGCAACCCGGCGTGTGTGACACGCACACTAGATACAGAAGATAGCAAATGTCTGGAGACATTCTTTTTTTGTGGGGGAGAGTATAAAGGGTTGAAGAATAGGAAAAAATGTAAAACAAAAACATAAATAAGGATAGACACCCCATTTTTTATATCATTGCTTATTTAATTCTTGTTTATGTTTCTGTTTAATTCATTCATTGCAGGAAGAATAAATCCTACTGCCGTGATAATAGCACCAGCAACCTGTGGTGTGTCCTATTTTTCATACCACAGGTCAGTAAACATGCTCTAAACCTAGTAGATATGCAGGCGTCGTATGCGTAACTAGATGATCACATTCTGCATGAGAGTCAAGAAAACAGGTTGAAAGGAGACTAGGATTATCGCAGTTTGGGCATGTATAACTAGCTAGCTAATGCTAGGTGGACCTGTATCATGGTGTGTGAACCACGCTGCAGTATTAAGAAGTAATAGACATTTCATTCAATCTGCACTTTATTCATTAAAAAGGATACATTAAAAAAATATATTTTTAATTCTCATGGATTTAGTAACAGTTAATAAAAACATGCTGCCTTTATTATTTTCATGGATGCAGAGAAAATGTGCTGTATATGAACAGAAGAGGATGTTTTGGTTTGTTTATTAATTGGAAGTATATTTTTGGTGGAAGAAAAAAATCCTGCTGCCGTGATAAGAGCACCAGCAATGTGTGTGTGTCCTATTTTTGATACCACAGGGCAGATTGAGGACTCGATGTCTTCTGACCTTTGAGTTAGGGAGGCAACATTAGTATTGATGGCTAACTAGCCAGCTCATTGTTTGCACACAGGAAACATCATGGCTGACCCTTTTTCTTTTTAAGTGAGAATACCACCAATGCAATAGACCTTTTTCACACTTTTTTGACAGGAAAGGCATAGATGACAGGTAAAGTTGCTTCCAGTCTCAGTGAAGGTTTTCAATTTTTCAATCCAAGATGCTTCTTGGTCTTAAGAAAAATTTTAAGATGAAGAGAAGTGCTCCTCTCTCCAACAGGGCAAATTGTATTTGGTGAAAGTCAGGAATAAGCATTTACCAGGCTATTCTTTTCATGCCTCAAAACAGCCATCTGTTTAATTATTTTCCATTTACAGAAGAAAATTAATCAAGGCTAGCCAAATGAAATAAGGGGTGAATTTGGTAATAAAGAAAAGGTGCACATACATTCCACGTCAGATTATAATTTGGGGCTGCACTGACAGGTATTTAAACTCAAGAGCTGTTCCTTTCTAATCCGAAAGATTATTAAGTATCTGAAAAATGGCAGTCTTTAGGGAGGGAGGGTCAGAATGAAAGCATAGACATTCTGGTGAAGAGTGAGTTGCATGAAGAGGCATATACAGTATACTGGCTTGATTGGCCCCCTCCTGGGCTGCCACCTTATCGTGGTAGAGGGGTTTGCGTGTCCCAATAATCCTAGGAGCTCAGTTGTCTGGGGCTTTATGCCCCTGGTAGGGCCACCCATGACAAACAGGTCCTACATGAGGAACCAGACAAAGTGCAGCCCACCTTATGACGAATAAAATAATTGGTCCCTAGTTTCCCTTGCTCGGACGCGTGTCACCAGGGCCCCCTCCTAGAGCCAGGCCTGGGGGCGGGGCATGTTGGCGAGCGCCTGGTGGCCGGGCCGTTGCCCATGGGGCCCGGCCGGGCACAGCCCAAAGAGATAACGTGGGACCCCTTCCCGTGGGCTCACCACCTGCAGGTGGGGCCAAAGGGGTTGTGATGCAGTCTGATGTGGGTGGCAACTGAAGGCGGGCTCCTTGGCGGTCCGATCCCCGGCTGCAGAAGCTAGCTCTATGGAGGTGGAACATCACCTCTCTGATGGGGAAGGAGCCTGAGCTGGTGCGAGAGGTTGAGAAGTTCTGATTAGATATAGTCGGCCTCACCTTGACGCATAGCAAGGGCTCTGGAACTAGCCTTCTCGAGAGGGGTTGGACTCTCTTCCACTCTGGAGTTGCTGATGGTGAGAGGTGGCGGGCAGGGGTGGCGATTCTTGTTGCCCCCCGGCTCAGTGCCTGTACGTTGGAGTTTATCCCGGTGAGCGAGAGGGTAGCCTTCTTCCGCCTTTGGGTGGGGGGGACGGATCCTGACTATTGTTTGTACGGTCCTACAGCCCAAACAGCAGTTCAGTGTATTTTTTGGAGTCCTTAGAGGGAGTACTAGAGAGTACTCCTTCTGGGGGTTCCCTCGTCCTCCTGGGTGAATTTAATGCTCACGTTGGCAGCAACAGTGAGACCTGGAGGGGCATGATCGGGAAGAATGGCCCAACTGATCTAAACCCGAGCAGTGTTCTGTTGTTGGACTTGTTTGTACATAAAAAACACCATGTTCAGGTATAAAGGTGTCCATATGTGCACTTGGCACCAGGACACCTTAGGCTGCAGTTCGATGATCGACTTTGTAGTCGTGTCATCGGATTTGCGGCCGGTAGACACCGGCGGTGAGGGATGCCGTCAAGCTGAAGAAGGAGTCGTACCGGGCCTTTTTGGCCTGTGGGACTCCTGAGGCAGCAGACAAGTACCGATGGGCCAAGCAGAGTGTGACTGCGGAGGTTGCCGAGGCAAAGACTCGGGCGTGGTAAACGTTTGGTGAGGCCATGGAGAACGACTTCCAGACGGCTTCAAAAAGGTTCTGGACCACCATCTGGCATTTGAGGAGGAGTAAGCAGTGCACTGTCAACACTGTGTACAGTGGAGATGGTGTGTTGCTGACCTCGACTCAGGACTTTGTGGATCGGTGGATCCACAAAGGATTTCGAAGACCTTCTCCGGGTTGGGGAGGAGATCCTGCCCCAAGTGGAGGAGTTCAAGTACCTCGGACTCTGCACCATTCCGTAGTGGTGAAGAGAGAGCTGAGCCAAAAGGCGATGCTCTCGATTTACCAGTCGATCTTCGTTCCTACCCTCAACTATGGTCACGAGCTTTGGGTAGTGACCAAAAGAACAAGATCGCGGGTACAAGCGGCCGAAATGAGTTACCTTCGTAGGGTGGCTGGGCTCTCCCTTAGAGATAGGGTGAGAAGCTCTGCCATCCGGGAGGAGCTTGGAGTAGAGCCACTGCTCCTCCACGTTGAGAAGAGCCAGATGAGATGGCTCGGGCACCTGGGCAGGATGCCTCCAGGACGCCTCCCTGGTGAGGTGTTCAGGGCACGTCCCTCCGGCAGAAGGCCCCCGGGAAGACCCAGGACACGCTGGAGGGACTATGTCTCTCGGCTGGCCTGGGAACGTCTCGGAATCCCCCCGGAAAAGTTGGACAAAGTGGCGGGGAGGGGGAAGTCTGGGCTTCTCTGCTTAGGCTGCTGCCCCCGCGACCTGACCCTGGATAAGCGGTAGAAGATGGATGGATGGATGGATGGCTTGATTAGCGATGGTGAGCAGGTGGAAGCAGTTGCAGTGATGAAGGGGTGTGACTGCAGGAGTGACTGAAGAGAAGCGGAAATTTCCACCTAAGGTAAATGTGTTGTGACAGGATGGGTGTGTCTTGAGCAGAGCAGAAGTGCAGCACAAACTGTGACACTCCGGGTCCATATTACTGTCGATGCATTTTTACAAGTGACCGAAGTCATTGTACCCATTGTCTACATAATTCTGTTTGTTTTATTTGTTTTTCTGGGGTTTTGGGGTTTTCTGGGCTGAGTTGAGGCTCTGTGTCTCCATGGCTGAGTTTTATTGCTCGCTGTTCATTGCTTTAAATAGCATTTATTTGATATAACTATTCCAGTCCTTTCTGTTTGACCCACTTTGGCCATCCCGGTCCTCAATTACTTAGTAATCACAATGGTGTTTTAAGCTTTTGTCAACATTGCGTTTATGTCCACTGGTGCCCCAGAGCAGCTATGAACCTGGAGACCTCATGGTAAAATTCAGGTAGCACCATTTAGTTCTCTCTGGTTTCTATCCTCTGCCACACAGCTGATGGGTCTAGTGACAGCCAGTTCTCACAGCTACAGGTAGAATAGGGTCATCAAACATTTATTCTTCAATCTTTAGCATAGCTCTGCTGCTATAGGCCTACGCTACCGGGGACATAAACATGATCCACTGAGCAGTTCCAGCTCCACAATACCAACCACATCTCTATTCACTCACCTCCTTTTCTTCTCATCGGAATTATCACTGTGTCCAGTCTTCTCTCTCTCTGTATCATTTTGCAGGTCTCCCATCTCCAGATCTCCCACCTCCCATCTCCAGACCCATGCTACACAGATCCTGGCCTCTGACAAATCCAGTGTCTACTGTCAATGCCTGCCTATGCTGTACCTGTCACAGCTGCTGCTCTGCCCTGCTCCGGTTCTCGCCCTCCCCTCTCTATTACACCAGCCCAGCCCTCCGGATTGACCACACCTGTGCTTTGATTTTGACGAGCAGCCAGTGCTGCTCATCAGTAATCAGTGCAGCCTTATAAACTCCAGACTCTGAGAGACCCGTTTGTCAGATCATTATTCCTTTGCTCATTTGCCTGTGTGTTCCTGGTACAGAGAGTTTCTGAGTTTCGTTGTCTGATTGCCTGTGTTCGACTCTGCTGTATTAGAACCGATCATGTGTTGTCTCCTGGTAGACCTGTCTGTCTTTTTGTCTGATCCTCGTTCTGCCTGCCTTGGAATAAAACCTCAGTTTGATTCAACGTTTGTGTCGCTCTTGGGTCCTACACCAAACCCCGACAGAATGATCTGATGGACCCAGTGCACTAGTTTCCGCCCTTGGATTGGCTGGACCGGCTCGGGGCGAGCCTTCGACAGAGGGAAGCTCGGATGGAAGCTGTGATCGGGCGGGTTGAGCAAGCCGCGCTTGCCTTCCAGCAGGAGCTGCAGGTGTGGTCCCGCGGGCCTGGCGGGCAGTCGGCTCCGCCATCCCGGGCAGAGAGCGGCTGGTGCCGTGCGCCGCCACCATCACTGCTACCGCCATGGCTACCAGCATTTAAGCCGCTACCTGTGTTTGTCCCTGCGCCAGTTGGTCCTGTTCCTGCCCCTCCTGTGGGTCCGGAGGGTCTGCCTGATGCCGCTCCTTCCTGCTCTCCTGGTTGGAAGCCTCCTGCTCCGCCTTCCCCGAACTTCATCTTTCATCCCCTTCGTCTGAAAGGTCTTCCCCCTGGTGAGTCCTCGTGGGTCTTCTCTGTCCCGGAGGTGTGTCCCGGAGGGTCCATCCGGACTCGTTGCTCGGTGTCGGCAATTCGACTGACCCAGGCGAGTTGCGTGGGGCCCGCGATTCCTCGACTGCTGCAGCCCAGTTAGTTCCTGCATCCGCTCCAGCCAGGTCAGTCCTTGCTCTAACCCTAACCCTAACCCAGTTAGCTCCTGCTTCCGCACCAGCCAGTTCACTACCTGCTCCCACATTAACCCAGCCCGCTCCTGCATTAGCCCAGCCCGCTCCTGCATTAGCTGAACTAGTCTCTGCTCCTGTGCTAGCCCAGTTAGCTCCTGCTTCCGCACCAGCCAGTTCACTACCTGCTCCTGCATTAACCCAGCCTTCTCCTGCATTAGCTAATCTAGTCTCTGCTCCTGTGCTAGCCCAGTTAGCTCCTGCTTCCATACCAGTCAGTTCAGTACCTGCTCCCGCATTAACCCAGCCCGCTCCTGCATTAGCTGAACTAGTCTCTGCTCCTGCGCTAGCCAAGTTAGCACCCGCTCTTGTACTAAGCCAGTCCCTGCTTCAGCTAAAACTCCTCCTGCAGCAGCCAAACCTGCCGCTGCACCAGAGAAGTCCGCATCAGCCCCATGGCCCAGGGTGAGGGGTTTCCTTGCATCTCCAGAGAGGAAGGGTCTGGTGTCAGAGTGCCTCAAGGAGCCAGAAGGTGGAGAGGCTCCACTCATTGGCGTCCCGCAGACTCTGGTGCAGAGAGGCCCAGTGTTGCCCACAGTCAGGCACCAGGTCACAGCTGACCCACTGTCAGTAGCTCCAGGTCTGCAGTTTCCTGCTCCGCCTCCCTTGGGCTTCACCTTTGGTCCTAGTCGCCTGAAAGACCTGCTTCCTGGTGAGTCGTCACAGGTCTTCTCTGTCTCGGTGGTGTTCCCCAGAGAGGGTGAGGTCCCTCCAGACTCGTCACCCAGTGGCAGCAGTCCGATGGGCCTGGGCGTGCCGCTTCAGTCCAAGGATTCCTCGACTGTGGTGGCCCAGCCTTCCCGGGGACGAGAGAGGAAGGCTTCTGAGGCCAAGAGGTGTGAGGGTAAGACGCAGACTGAAACCACGGCGGCTCCGAGAGCAGCACCCTCGCCCATGTTGGCTCCGAGGACAGCGCGATGCCGACGCCGGTTCCAAGGACAGCGCCGACGTCCACGCCGGCTCCGACCCCACCGGCTCCGACCACCCCGGTTCCGACCCCAGCACTGGCAACCCCGCCGGTTCCGACCCCAGCTCAGGTGACCCCGCTAGTTCCGACCCCAGCTCAGGCGACCATGCTGGTTCCGACCCCAGCTCTGGCGACCACGTCGGTTCCGACCCCAGCGCCAACGACCCTGCCGGCTCCGCCTGCCTTGCCGATGTCCACGCCATCCCGACAACAACACAGATGACCACGGCCCCGACTACAGCACCAACGCCCACGCTGATGACCACGCCGGTCCCGACGACACCCATGACGCCAGCATCCAGGGTCACGTTTCCCGCGGCATGGGCTGTAACCCCTGAGAGGAAGGCAGTATCTCCTGCAGCCGAGCCCCCGATCCCTGCAGCCGAGCCTCTGATCCCGACAGCAAGGCCTCTGACCCCTGCAGCGAAGCTTGCGGCGTTTGAAGCAAGGGCTGCCGTCCCAGTCAAAGCTAACGCTACTCCTGAATCCTTGGCTAAGGCTGCCCAAGCTAAAGCTGCTTCCGAACCCTCGATGAAGGCTGCCCCTGTTGACGCTAAGGCTGCTCCCAAACCCCCAGCTGAAGCCGCCACCGTTAGAGCAGAGGCTGCCTCTGTGCCCAAGGCTGCTGCGGGGACTGCCCTGGAAAGGGATGCAGCCGCCCTGGAAGACACCCAGGTTGCTAGAGAGGCAGAAACTGCTTCAGGAGATTGGAGAGAAACTGGAGCCATCCCTGGGGGGGGGGTTCTGTCACAGCTGCTGCCCTGCCCTCCTCCGGTACCCCACCTCCCCTCTCTGTTACACCAGCGCCGGATTGACCCCACCTGTGCTTCGATTATGACGAGCAGCACCGGCTGCTCGTTAGTAATCACCCTTATAAACGGAGCCTTATAAACGGAGCAGCCTTATAAACCGCAGGCTCTGAGAGACCCATTTGTCAGATCGTTATTCCTTTGTTCATTTGCCTGTGTGTTCCTGGTACAGAGAGTTTCTGAGTTTTGTTGTCTGATTGCCTGTGTTCGACTCTGCTGTATTAGAACCGATCCTGTGTTGTCTCCTGGTAGACCTGTGTGTCTTTTTGTTTGAGATCGCCTGATCCTCGTTCTGCCTGCCTTGGAATAAAACCTCAGTTTGATTCAACGTTTGTGTCGCTCTTGGGTCCTATACCAAACCCTGACAGTACCTCTTTTTATAACAACCTGCCATGCTGTATTTTCCTATGTTTACTATGTTTGCATGTTGGTTTCTCTCTCTGGGTGTCTCCAGTAGTCTTGATAAAGAAAATGGTTGGAACTTGGCACTTTTTAATTGAATACGTCGGACACTATTTTTGTGCCTGTGTTTGTGGTGGGTTTTTTTGCGAGAGGAGGAGGAGATCGTGATGACATTAGGGGGTCTTTGTTCAAAGATGGTTGTGAAACACTGATTTATAGCATAGAAATATTATTGAACAGATTGCACCCACATTGAAACGTGGATGGATGAATCTGTTCTGAAATGCTTTACAACAGCATAATAAAAGCATGAAACAGCAATGACATCCAGTCACTCTATTGTGCCATACATCACTGAAAACAAACATCAGCAATCAGTCATTCACCTTTTTACAGGGTTGTCTTCCTGGATGATGTGTAAGTGTTTGGCTTGCTTTGGACTGCACACAGGGGTACAATGGTGTGTGCATGTATGTGTATGTCTTACTTTGAGTTTGGTGTTGATTAAGTGTCTGGACCTGAGTAGGGGGTAATGACAGCGTATAAGTAATGAGCCTGCACATATCTCACAGTCACAGGGTTCTATTCAACTGCACATACACCCTTAGTCACAACACACAATACACACACCCCAGTGTATCATTGGGATCCATCCTCATGCTGCATCGTATTTTCCCCAGGGAAAACCAGCTGAGACCATGTCACTTCGGTTTTGATAAGTGTCCTTTAATCTGGATGGATGGGGGTTAGAGCCCCGCTATGAGAAGGTCATATGCACTGACCACCCAACGAGCCCCAAGCAAAGGTGGATGTTACAGGTCCTAAACACCATTCCGGATCTTAGGTGTCTGCTACAATTGTGCCATGAAGGGTTCATTTCAAGATAAAACTCACAGCAGAATAGAATGAATAGCATTCAAGCATTCATTCGCAGAAGGTTATCAGAGCAGAGTGTGATGATTTGTGCCTGCATGATATTAGTTGTATAGAATGCACTTTTTTGTTTAAAGATTTATTTGTGGAATCCTTCTTGATGAGCAGGTTACACATACAGTGTTGTCATTTCTACAGTAAATTATCCTGTGCAACATGAACACTGTTGTGAAAATCTGTTTCGAATGAAATCAGGCTGCAGAGGAAGAGCAAAATATTCACTTTGTAATTATGAAAAAGCAGGGCAAGCAAATCAACCAGAAAACAGCAAGAAAGTGATAGTGGAAAAGTGTTGCCGAAGAAGCTGTCTAAATGTCTAAGAAGTATCAGCAGAAAAGCAGGCAAACAAGGACTGCAGTGTCAAAATGATGCATATGTAAACATCAGAACCGGGTAAGGCTATAAATACTGCTTGAATAAAAAAAAAAAAAGTCCTTTTCCAACAGTGAAAGGATAACAGATGCTGTCTCCATACAGGTACACATTTTTCATCATATCTGTGCAGAATTGGGTGGGGAAACTGCAGATTTGTTGATTCAAATGGTACTTTTTTTATGAAATGTCATCACTGCACATATTTTCCTGTTGATATGAATACCATCCAAAACCCAAATGTTGCAAAGTGAGCATGATTTTCACCCACTTTTCTCACATGCTCGCTCTGTTTCATATTATGACAGTTCATTTTTTGAGTTCATTTTTTGTTCCATAGGACAGAGTAGGGTTGATAGAGGGGTACACCCCTGGAGTTGCCAGCTCATCACAGAGCACTACTGAGTATTCGGGCCTTCAATATCTTGTTCAAAGGTACCTCGGCAGTGCCCTGAAGGTGTACTGGCACCTCCAAAGCTACCAGCACACTTTTCATCTTTTGTCCACAAATGGGGTTTGAATCAAGAAACTTCCACTTCCCAGCCCACACAGACAGAACTGCCACCCCATCCAGGCAAAGAAAAAAAAAAAAAAACATGCACCCAAAAGTGATTCTTACGTCAGAGGAAACATAAACGTCCTTATTTGAATTCAGGGTGTAAGAGTGGCATATCAAAATTTCATCAATTATGATTACTATGTAAGTATCATTTACTAATTTTCCCATTTTCTCAAAGACCTGAAAGGAAAAGGCTTGTACATTTGATGTAGTGCCTTCGCTTTCATTGATGTGTAATAATTGTTTTGGACAAAGATGTTGATTTAATCGGACTGGGACTTAAATGGGGGTGGGGCTCTAACAGGATGAAAATGTTAGCACCGCCTTGCTCTGACACAAAGAGCCTGTGTGGTCCTTCTTGCTCCATAAACTAAACATAGATCGTGTGTTTGTGTCTGCATCTGCATAAACCAATGCAATCATGCACACATGCACTCAGACAATCATGCTGTGGCAAGACACACCCATCTGTAGTCACTCATCTAGAAAACCCCAAAACCCAAACTTAAGCCACTCTTTTTTAAGCACCTTTCTTCTCACCATCATCGCAAAACCCCCATTCTCACACATAAGAAATGTAACCTTGTGTTACCATCACAAACAGGCACCCACACTCAGTGACACAACACAAACCAGTAACTATAATATGCACATAAAAGCTTTAATAACTAGCAAGTATCCTTGCTAAGTACTCCTAATCTCTTGAATAGATCACAATTAATAGTAAATCCATCCATCCATCTTCCTCCGCTTATCCGGGGTCGGGTCTCGGGGGCAATTAATAGCAAATACATTTCAAAACACCAAACTACCATATTTTTCAGACCATAAGTTGCTCCAGAGTATAAGTCGCATGAGTCAAAAAATGTGTCGTGAAGGAGAAAAAAATGTATATAAATCACATTGGACTATAAGTCGCATTTTTTTGGGAAATTTATTTTACAAAATCTGACACCAAGAACAGACATTTAATCTTGGAAGGCAAGTAATAATAATAACAATAGAATAGAAAACAACAGGATGAATAGGTGTACGGTATGCAGATGTAACACACTGATGGTTATTCCGCCACATTGATGGTTATTCCGCTACATGAAGCACCGACAACGAATTGAATATGTGTTTGGTATGTTAACGTAACATATTAACAGTTATTCAGATAACTATTGCATAGAGAACATACCTTACAAACTCTCAATTTCACTTCAAATCACTAAAATCCATTGAATTCTTTATCTTTGGTGTCGCTTTTGAACAACTCCGCCAGTACCAGAGGTAGAGGAAGCGCTGCTTCCTCTTTTTTCCTTTTTCGGCTGCATATTTTACTGCTTGCAGCTTGTAATCTGTAGAATATGATTTTCTTTTGAGGGACATTTTTGTTCAGTCTTTCTCAGATGTCTTTATTAAGTTACCAGTAACAAAGCATAGAGTGCCCTTGCGCGGTTGTCATTGTGAAAATAACGAACATGTGAAATTACCATATATTTTTTAATAATTTTACATTATAAGTTGCACCTGAGTATAAGTGGCACCCCGGCCAAACTATATAAAAACAGTGCGACTTATAGTCCGGAAAATACAGTACTTCTGAAGGGCTGTGTAGCTTTTTATTTGGTCACTGCAGTTGTTTAAATGGAAGTAAGAAAAGCCACTGTGGTTTCTTGTTCAATAAAGAAACAATAAAACTGTTTTCTGCTTTCAGCTGGAGGCTTGCTGTGCTGATGACAGCCCTTACTGCTCTTACTCTGCGAGAGCACATCAGATGTGCATTACAGAAACTCTCCTATCTCATGACAGAATCAGGAAGGAAAAGTGCAACTACAATACTCTGTTACAGAGCTGCCACCATTAACCAATCAACCAGTCAAGGACGGAAAAGTGTTATTTATTTATTTTCTCTTGATTGTTATTTCCCTGACAGGGAAACGGGGAGCATGCTGGCAAGGTACAGCCCTGGACGAGTCAAAAGCTGTTCACAGGGCCCTATCTGAGCATTTGGGGCTTCAGTACGTTGCTCAAGAGTCCTGGCGACTGCAAGGTGTCCTACTAGCACAGCCTTGAGCCAAGAACCATTTGCTTCTCAGCCTAGTACCCTACAGACTGAGCTACCACCAATAGTATTAGTATTATTTCACTAACAATTTAAACATCACTTCTCAAATATAAATTTCAATGAAGGTTCTAGTGTCTTAAATAGAAAATTTTGCTGCCTTTCTTTGAGTTAATTATTTAATATTGTTCGTATCCGACCCAAATAAATTTGACTCAGTAAGAAAAATTAAACAATAAAGTGAAACCCTAAAAAATGTCTCCATTCAGATGCAAAGAAGGTCTAACTGCACCGTTGCCATTTTAGTCCCACACCTGTGTGGTCCTATCACACAACACTGGTGAAAATCACAATCGGTGAAAATCTAAAACAGACACAAACACTGAAGGAAACGCTGGAAAAAAAAAAAAAAAACGAAGGAACATATTGAAAAATCTCATGCTTGACTCTGGTTAGTTTCTATGTTTTTTTCCCCAACAATCTTCAGAAGTATATGTATTTTCATGTCAAGGTTTAGTTCGTGGTGTGATCCAAGTCTTCTAACCTTCTAACCTACTACTTAAGTGTCATTTATGGATTGCAAAAAATGCTAAAATCTCTAACTCATTATTTTTCTGACTTTGGTCTTGATTGGTGAATGAATGAAGACCCTTGAAGAAGACTGTAGCTTGAATCCTGTTGGTCCATCATGTACCTCTAGTTCTGCTCACTGTTGTAGAAGGATTAGACCAGTCCACTCTATTAAATTGAGGTTAAAGCAGGATTAGGATTAATCTGCCCTGGTAGAACAGGTGTTAATTCCTTAAATTAGCCATGTAACATGGGCAGGCCTCTCTTTCATGACAGTTTTAATTACAGCAATGTGGGGCTTTTTTCCTCCCTCACACTGACCCCTTTGATAATCAACATTGCTCTAATGTATCAAGACAGCAGCTTCATGTACATGTAGCCAGTGTTCTCAAACAGCTGTTCTCTCTGCGCCTTTTGAAAATGGCAGTTACACAATGCATACTTGATTATTTACATTACTAACCAGCGGTCTGCAGTAAAAATGTCATCAGAAATTCAACAGGCTTCTGATTAGAGAGATAGAAGCACAGGAGATGGTGTGGCGGAGTTGTAGGGGGATGCAATCTCAGAGCAGCACTAATTTACTCCTGTCCTTTCAAAATGTCTGCACAAGCTGTCTCTCCCCTAGCATCAGCTTCCTCCCCTGCTGTCAAACCTTCTCGTCATTGCGGTTAACTTTTCTACTCCAATCATCTTCATCCTGCTCTTGCTCAGCCTCCCGTGGCAGATCCACAATATTTTAGAAAGATAGAACTGTACATGCCAATTTTTCTGACTTTGAAGGTAAATGATCAAATATTTCTGTGCCTTTGGAAGCAAACCCCAAAATTAATTAATTGTGTTACCTGAATGAAATGTAGGAATTAACTATCAAGTTTTATTTTGAATTTTCCATTCTCTCTTCTGTTGAATTTACAAACAGATGATGAATGGTTTTGTGTTTCTATTGCGTCTCTGAATTTAGGACATTTGGAATCACATCTCAGTCTTGCTCAAGGAATAATTTCACTGGTTTTGAGAATGTTTGACACAGCTCAGTCTGAGAATAATTAAATTCTTTCTTGAATATCCCCACCAAAGTTGACAGTTAATAGAAACCTTTGAATACAGGGGTGAATAGTAATAGGGGTGATTTTTTTTTTCCCTACTGAGCTCATATCTGCTGCCACAGTCATCGGTTTGGCCAGTGTGTTATTCCAAGTCCAGGATTTCAGTACCAAGAAGACCTCTACCATCTGGCTAGTCTGGTAACTGCCCCTCATCCCTGCTGGCCAGCTAGACTGAAAGACAGTCCAAGGAAGGTCAGACATCAAAAATGACCAGAAGGGCAGAGAGACAGACCAGTAGGGAAACAGAGAGAAAGACAAAGCGAGAGAGATCAAGAGGTGGGGAGAGAGAGAGACAGGGAGAATGAGAGATGTATAGACTGACAGGGTTGACAAATAAACTAATGGATAAGAAAAAGTGAAAGAGTGACTGTGAGAGACAGAAAGGACTGCTATCTTTAAACCACCACCATGGGCGGGACTCAGTGACTGATGAAACTATCCACCTTTCCTCCACCTTGAGTGTCTATGTGTATAAGAGTGCATGAATACAATCCCGCTTCGCTCATGACAGTTCACAGCAAGAACGAAAGTTTCATTTACCCACAATTTTCAAGTAATTCACAGATTCCCAGAAGACTCTCCTGTAGGGGATCATGTGAAGAGTCAGAAATAAGGTTTTAAAAACATATGGGAGATATTTGTTTTTCAGGCTCTCGTGGACTCATAACATTTATCGAACAAAATCAGATTCTATATGCATGTAGCACAGATATATTCAATGGTGCTGGTTCCATCATTCTATTGTTGGTCTCACCAATTTATTCCTAATTTACTCTTCCACCTACTCATATTGGGCTGATAAGAATAATGCTGCATATCTAATAACAAAAGAAGATAGGGCATAGCCAAAGAAGAAATTAAAATTAAAAAAAAAAACCTCATTAAAAATCCCTGAAGTTACGAATATCAAATCTAATTTAGAAAGAAAAGCATTCGGTACTAACACACAATAAAACCATTCTTTACTGCCAAAAATCTGAACGGCAGTTCACAAGGCTAAAATTGTAACTTTGTATAAGAAGATAGCAGTTTTGAATATTACTTGTGTATTATTACAAAATATACTAAAAAAAATAAAAAATAAAAAAATCTGAACGGTATAAAAGGCATCACAAAGGTAAGGAAGCACGGCACTGCCAGTACAGTGCTAGTACTTTATAAGAAATGGTTTAAGGTTTTAATCAGCAAAGTTAAAGATTGAAACATTTTGTCTTGTATAATATATGCTTTTTTAATCTTCATTTTCTAATGTTTCTTGTAATAAATGGGCATCTTGTGCAAATGAATGCATATATAGTTTTTTTTTCCTTTTTGCAAATCAATTACAGGTAATTGAATACATAAAATAATGATATTTCAAAACAAAATGCTTCTTATCCATTTTCTGTGATAATTGCTTACTGAAGTCTCATCTGTGGAGATTTTAAGAAATACTTTTCTTTAATACTGGTATTAAAATTGACACAGACTGGAAATGTTTTCCCTTCTGATGACTTTTTTATTGATGTGTTGACCCTCATGGTTGTGACAGATGAGGTAAAATACTTGGATCCGCTGCCTGGATATTGCCTGAGTAAATGCAAATTTAAGCCATGCTATAGCTCAGAAGAGCAAACATCAGCACTTCTCAGGGCAGGTTAGTCTCTCTCTGACCCTCATTCTTCCTCCAGACTTAGTCTCTCCATCTCTGTCTCACCATCTCCTTCCCCCTCCCTGGGCCAGCCACAACTCCTGTGTCCTTCATCCTTATTCTATTTCATGCCTCGTCCTTCTCTTGCTCAGTCCTCATCCATCAACACCCACGCCCTCATCTGCAATACCCCTTCTGCCACCCCTCCTTTCAGTGACCAACTTTGCATTATACAGATGTGACTTCACTGTGACTCATCACTTCATCGGACTCCATTTGGCATTCATTACACCGCAATATCCCCTTTACCATCCAACTGAGACACATTAGGAAAACAAAGGCTTGGATGAACCATACTTTATTTCATGACATATTCCTTTATAAGAGCGCTCAGTAAAGATGTGTCCCCAACTGCACAATAATAGAAGGCTTAAAAAAAAATCACAGGATCTTCAAGCAGCCTAGGTGGTGATCAATTAACATACACAGCTGGAAAGCTCTTGTAAATCTAAGTCAGCGATCACAGAATAAAAGGCATTTTTAAAAATACAAGTCTGTGGTTTGCGTAGAGTATGATTATGAGAGATGATGACATGTTTTTGAAAGTGTAAACACGTGTTCCAAAAGGCCTCACTTCTCTTTAATATATATTTTAACTGTCTTGATCACTTTTAAAGAACTTTGAGGCTGATGCCTTTTCTTTTTCTGAGGTCTCTATCCATTCTAAGACGCAGGAAAAGGTTTTAGGCTTAGTTAAACAATCCAGTGGTTTGTTTAAGGCATACTCTGCCCTCAGTGATCTGTTGCTATTGATTATTTTGAAATAAGGAATTAGGAGAATTTGAGTCTCTTTTAACCATTACAGCAGTAAGTTTAAAGACTGGCTGTCATCATAACACAATTAGTCTATTATGCAATTTCCATCCATAATAAGACTGTGGTGCACCTCTGTGTTTGCTGGAACATAGTCTATAAAATCTAGTAGACTAAGTGCTAGTTATATTAATATAACAAGCTAGTTACATACAGACATTTGGGGATGAAGTCAAAGCTAATATCAGATCTTCAACTGAAGGGTGCAAAGTTCATTTTCACAGTTTTAAGAAGAGTGCTCAACAGGCAGAGCAGAAGTGGTGCTCTGCCAGAAGCAGGAATGATCACAACAGTAAATGGTATTTGAATGAGGAATAAATTTAGGGTAACAATTGGATTTTCTCATCAAGTGTTTTCACCCCTCAGGCATTTACTTCCTGTTGGCTTTATCAGAAGCTCTGAACTGCATCAAAGCAAAAGTTGTGGCACTGGGTGTGACCGTGGCTCAGCTAATGCCTTTACATCAGCACTCAAACTAATCGTCGCACACTGATCCTGAAAAACAAAATCTATTCCGTCCAATATGTGAATGCAGACTGTACAAGTCTGGTATGGTTGCGTTTTGTACAACAGAACATGTTTATCTCCAACGGTCTGCGCTGATTATTGCTGATGAATAAAACGCTGCTTCAGAGCAGCAATGTTGTGACTGCTGACATTACTTTCTAAGCCCAGAGAACATTTATAAAACTGGATATGAATGATGTAACTGTATTGACATGGAAGATTGGAGGAAAAAACTGAGTTTAACCTGTTATATATACTCTAAAATTAATGTACGTCCTGTTTTTTTTTAAGATTTGGTAAAATATAATATTTTATTTTTCTCAGGTTGAGTATCCAACCACACCTACAGTACAGTTACTTCATCAAGAAGTAATTGTACTGTACTGTATACCAACTAAGGTTTGCTTTCAAAAATCTAAAAGTGTAAGATGGTGGCAGAGGCTTCTGGTGCCGCAGCGTGCTTCTGCAGCACTATCAGCACATCCAGATGGTGTACCATTCAGAACAAGCTTTCCAGCTGCTCTCCCACCCTCCCAGATTTTACTGACCCAGATCTGCTTGTCTCAAACAGAGAAGGAAGCTAAAGAGTTGACACCCTCAATTTTCACATTTTGAACTGAGTAATTAATTCTCTCTGGCAATGAGTTTGAAAGTGAAGTTCTATAAAACGATAATGCTCTAGTGCTGAGTCTACACAACTTTAATAAAGTTCCTTTATTAGTTCTAGACTGCGTTTTGAATCCTTTCTAAATCTAATCTGAAATTATTATTGCCTGAATGTTGCTCAGAAAATTATGTGTTTGTCAATTCAGACATAAATACATACTTCATGTCAAGGTAGATGTGTTCGAAACACATTGGCAATGTGATAATTGTCACAGCTGCTGCTTTGCTCTGCTCCAGCTCTCGCCCTCACCTCTCTGTCACACCTGCCCTGCACTCCTCATCAGTCACACCTGTACCGCATTTCTGACGAGCAGCACCGGCTGCTTGTCGGCAATGAGTGCAGCCATATAAGCTGCAGACGCTGAGAGACTCATTGCCAGATTGTGTGTGCTTTCATGTCGCTTGTTTTAGCATTGAATTTGTGGACTGTTTTCTGGTATTGGACTCTGCTTGTAATTGACCTGATTCTGCTGCAACGTCCTGGTAAACCTGACTGCCTGTTCTGTACCAGACTACGGGATCGTCTGATCCTCTGCTCATCTGCCTGGAATAAAACACAGTTTTATTCAACGTTTGTCGCTCTTGGGTCCTATGCTGAATCCTGACAACTTAATTTGGGATAAGTTGCATACCTTCGTATCAAGTATACACTTAATCCACATTTTTTTTGATTTGTACAAGGATGTAACTAGTTCATTAAAACATCTAATAACTATTATTTTTATAACCTATTGGCATCTGTAACACTGAGACTGTGGCAACATATGACCAGTCTGCTAAATCTATAATATTTGTGCTCAAGGTGTTAGAGTCTGGCTTGCCAACCCTTTATTGTGTGTGCGGTTTGTCCTGTGTTCTCCCTGGAGAGGGCGCAGGTTCCCAGGATCCAGCAGTGGCTGCACACCTGTTGATCGGCTCATCAGCGGCTGATTTGGGGAGCCTGCCAGCTGGTCCCCATTGCTGGATCATTGTCTCACCTGCAGAGTGGTACCAGTCTCTCAGACTGAATCTTTCCTGTATTTTTTTGTGGATTGTGACTCATGAGTTTTTGCCCCGGTTCCAAGGTTGCCATCTTCCTTGAAAAGAGTGAGTTTGGGTCTTTGGACACCCTGCAGTGGAGCCTGTGAAGAGTTTGGACTTTGAGTTTTGTATGATCATTGTTTTTCCTCCAGTCGGAGCGCCTTCTGTTTCCCCGTGTACACCCAATAAAGGGTTGTTTTTGCTTCGATTGCCTGCCTCATATCTGAGTTTGGGTCCTAAACACTATACTCTGTAACACAAGGGACACTCTCAATTTGTTTTATGATTCTGAATCTAAATTATAATGTGCTGCGATTTGAAAACACTACCAATGAACCAACTGAGGAGAAACATGTCAAGTTATATTAGAAGCCACCAGCAGTGCCATCATACAAACACGTGCCTGGTATGTGCTGGAGGCAAAGGAAAGACAACAGATGCCATCCAAACTGCACCATCCCTCCTCCATCAACCAGAGGAGTATATGCGACCAAAGAGAACAAACTGTTACAATGCTTTAAACCAATGGCCACAGACTGACATCTGTAAGCCCAGAAATGAACCCATCGCATCTGTTTACTCAGAACAAACATGCTGTTGATCATCACCCACAGCACCAAAACAGGTTTCTGAGAGCATTATTAAGAGACTACAAGGGAGCTTCAAAGCTGAATTTCAGCACAGTTTGGTAGGTGGGGATTGTGTAAATAACACCTTATGTTGATGCTGTTCGGTCACGACAGAAAGTTAAAAAGGTAAAAACTGGGGAACTGGGGAGTACTTCTGACAAAATTATTTATTTACTCTGGTATTTGGCGGAGCAGCCTGCTGCATAGCAATATAAAGGGATACCAAACAGACACACACCAAACACACACACTTGTGCTTCCAACTTTGTGAGGACTTTCATAAATATGAAAGCCCCTAACCCAAACCATTACTACTAACTCCATAACTCTAACCTAAACCCAATCTTAAAACCATGTCTTCACTCTCTAACAGTCATTTGAAATTGTCTTCAAATGTCTTCACTTCCCCAAAATGTACTCACTTTGCCGGAAGAATGACTATTTACATATTTACTCAATACATAAATATGTAAGTACAAGAACACAGACGTACACATTTATCTTTATGATAATGTTCACACCGTAATGCCTTCTGAGACACCTAACCAAATCACCGTCAAGACCAATTCCTTAACCTAAACCCAGTTCTTAACCCTTAACCCAAGTCTTAACCCTCAAACAACTCCTTTGAAGTTGTGAGGACCACCCAAAATGTCCCCACTTCCCAAAAATGTCAACAGTTTGACAACAGTGAACTGCACATTTTAGTCCTCACTGTGTATGTACATGAATTGACACGTATACTCTTGAAATTTGGAGGAAAAAAAGAGTTTTATTTATCTTTCTGCAATACTGTGTGAAGTAAGTGAAGCAATGGCATGAAGGTACCACCACAGTAGCCACATCAGCTGCAACAATCACAACATCCAGATTGTGACTCCTCAACAGACGTTGCCTTGGAGGTCAACATTTGCAAAGACGGGTCTGACAAAAGGAGGAGCGTAACGTTTAAAAACCTCAAGAGGGCTGACACAAGGCAGTTAATACACAGTGGGGGATAAAATCTTCCTTCGGAGAAGCTATTGATGCATTTGACAGGGACATCTGTGCTAATATTGATCAGTTATTGACTACAGCCTCCTTCCATTGCAGTCGCACAAAGCATTTGTTACCACTGCACCCATAGAAGAAAACAAAGCACACTGGTGCTGCAACGAAACTCTCTCTCTCTCTCTCTCTCTCTCTCTCTCTCACACACACACACACACACACACACACACAGTGCCCCCTGTTGGGTTGCAGCTGAACCCAACAGGAGGTACTCCCTAGTGCATCAGCCTCTCTGAGAGGAAGATGCAGTAATATATTGTATCTGCTGCAGGAATGGGCCCACACTCCGTCTACCTCAATCATGTCCATAATTATCAGAAATCTTCACAATTTGCTGTCAGTGCACTCATTGCTCATCTTTCAGGAACATGATTTCTCTCCACAACAGAAGACCAAAGCTTAGCAAATGATGCATGAAATAAAACAGTGACACACGGCACACTGAAACCTAATAAGACATCACATTAGAGAGATGAGAAACTGTATCATTACCATGGAAACTGCGAGGCACACAGCCAGAAGGCTGGCTAAATGACAAGAGAAGAAAAGGATGAAAGAAAAAAATGGGGGAAGGAGAACAGGAGACAAGGAACTTTTTAAAGACATGTGTCTGAATGAAGAGACAGACAGATTAAGAGGGAGGATGGTGAGTATTCCCAACTGTGTGATGGGTGCTTGAAACACCGAATTAGCCACATCAGTCACTTGAGTTTACTATTTCTCCTTGACACCACCAGTCCTACCCGCTAATTAGTGCAGAATATAATTTCAACAAACCACTGCAATACTCAAGCAGGCTCCTGATGAGTGGCAGGATTAATTGGCAGAGTAAGTCTGAGGTGGTCGCTTGCCAGCCGACCACCTCAATGGAGATCTTGGTAGACCCAAAGCAAGAACATGACAAAGAGAAATAGGACAGATATTTTTCATTTTAACTCTGTTATAGTAATTGGACCATGTTCATGGGGTACTGAAACATTAAAAGCCCCATCTGTGCTCTAAGATTTGCTTCATTTGTTATCTTATTCAAATGTGTCAAGAACAGTCATTAAAAGGAGCACAGACTGGGATTTTAGTGTGCTGAAACTGCACCAGTGCTTCTCTGAAGAAATGCCGACTGAGCTTTATAAAATCCCAACATTTCCATAGCAGCTGTGAGTAGTCTGGAGAAGTGAGGGGGGCTGTACAGTGGACAGCATGATACAGAGCATCTGGTACAGCAGGTAGCACTCCAACAACTAAGACGCACCAGATCAGAGCAGAGGTATCACCACCTGCCCAGGAGTGGAATAGTGGGTTGGAATATGGCAAGTCATTCCCAAGCGGAATAATAAGTGGAAGACAGGGAGAAATGTTAGAAGAAGGAAATGTATGTAGATGGGTGTGCAAATTGGTGGGGGATAAAAGTATAGTATCCTGAATTTGGCCTGACTGGTGGGAAGTTGAATATGCAAGTATGAATAATTTAACAATGTAATACGATCTAATGGGACTAATCAAAACACTTCACGGTCTGACTCAAACAGGTCATACATTACATTACTGGCCACAGTGATTTAACTCATTTTAAATAATGAAGTACATTTTCTAGTGCTACATTTCTCACACCAGGGCAGCAGCGCTTGTCACTTCAGCCTCCATGAAAAAGATGCAAAATGCCAGCATTTAAAGCCGTTAAAATGACAGATGGACTGTTAAAGGAGTGGTGGGGGTGCATGCAAAGTGGGTGTGGGGGGGGGTGTCTCTTTCTATGTGCATTGCATTAGCCCACGTCAACAGTCTCCCGGGCTAAAACAAATATGAAGTGCATGCAAATGATTGTGCACACCATTTGGTGCAGAAGAGTTTAACAAGGAAATTGTTTAAAACCATTGGCAAAGAAAGGAAAATCAGTTCTGATAAAATAAATGGTTTAAATGTTGAGAATGTACGTGATAAAAATATTTTAAAAAGTTACAATATTAACCCCAACTAAATAAAGTCAAATATTTTATTTGTTTGAATAGGATTTCTATTACAAAGGTGTAAATAATTAATGTATATTATATTTTGGTAAATACTGGTATTTTGATGTATTGTGTGAAATAAAAATTAATTTTTAAATCTGCACCCAGTGATTCTACAAAATTGTGTACTTCAGAAATACTACAAAGTGAAAACTGATTGCTGAAACGGTTCTTTCATTGCGCCATCAAGTCATCAGAATTGTTTTTTGAGGATTTCTCCATTTTATTTTTTTCAAAAATCTGAAAAACACTTTTTGTTTGTGTCAGCTTCCTGATGATTGATGGCCACGCACTTTCTCAGTGTGTGGCCATCTTTTTCCATATGATTCAGTTTCCAGCATCACAAAAAGCATTTCAGACCAATGCTTTGAAAAACTGGCAGATTTGTTTTAACAACTTCAGTCTGCATTCAGCATATTCCAATGTTTTGGAGTACATCAGATGGAATATCTGACCTCAAACATTTAAAGTAACCGCAGAAATTGAAGGTGGCAGTAAAACTGTATTGTGCAGGAAAATATAGTGTATATATAGATATAGTGGATCCAGTCACTTTTCAAACTAGAATCCCTTAAGTTGCCTATGTTTTAAAAGCAATTAACATGATAAAACAATACTAAAATAGTATACTAACCAATAACTATGTTATGAAAGTTAATAACCTGGAAATGAACAAAAACACTCAATCAATCATACATTGTTCTTCAGGTGGTCTACAGATGACAATGAAGTTTACTTTGAATTCACTTTTGCACCTAGTGGTTTCCAAATATAAACATTTGTATGTCAGGGATAATTCAATCAGCAGGAAACACAACCAGACAAGCAGTACACAAGTAGACTAGTTGCAGCTGTTGTGGTCAGCACTGCTGCACTAGCACACAAACCTGCACTGTTCCCCCTTCATAACAATAAAATGTACACGAAAATATAACACGAAGCCTGAAATCAAATCATAACACTTATTATGCATTAAATATCCTTGAGTTTAATATTGACTAGTCTACTTCACAAAAAAGATAAATAAATATAAAGCTAATGCATAAATAAGTAAATATGTGGGAATAACACATAAATAAAGGTACTAATGTGGCATTGTCTTTCTGGAATGGTAAAACTTCAGGAATAATCAATATAGTAAAAAATATGTACCCAATAAGAAATTGCACTAATAAATTGTTATATGTATTAAATATTATATCCCTGCTTCTACTGTACAAATAACTTTCCTGAGCATGTTAGATTATAAGGACATAATCTACATGAATTATTGAGCTCTTCACAGCCTGTACACAGTTTTAGCAGTGCTGTACAATTTGTAAAAACTGCTTTTAGGACCCACCACTGTCAACTTTATGCTCTGCTCGCGTGCCCATTGTGAAACCTAAGGAGGCACCAGCCCCATTCCACATTCAGTTATAAGGTCATCTTGGACAAGCTATCCTCTTATCTGTGTTGCCTTGTGTCTCCAGGCAGGATTGAGTACAATTCCTTTAATCACATCATCTGGTCTTCAAATTGCCCAGAATCCATTCAAAACTTGCCAGGTTGGTTTTTGGCCATACTGTACCTGAAGCATGAAACCTGCAAAACTCATTACATCGGCATTTCATTCCTCTGGAAGAATCCAAAACATTTTGGTAAACCTTTTAGTAGAAGACTGTAACTTCTTTTCTTAAACAGAATTTAAATTATTCTACAGTCAAGCTACAGTGCATAGAACTGATGGGATTGTAGACAGAAACCAGGACAATGCATGAGATTTCAAATAATGTGGTTATTGAAAAATTAGGTAGTGTCTTCAGCCAAATCAATTGCTGCAGCCACATTTATGATGCAAGTTTATTTATTTTTGAGCTTTTTCTTTTTCTTAAAGCATCTCTAAATGACATTAGTGTTTACGCACAACCTGTGTCTTATTCACTTTTTCTGTTTCTTGCTACTGTGGAATCACCAAATTTTCGTGCAAGAATAAAGTGTATATACTGCAGATGAGCTCTCCAAGAACCCCTCACACACCTACACACACACACACACTCATGCACACACACACACACACACACACACACACACACACACACACACACACACACACACAGAGTTGAGCTAGGAAGCTGCCCTGCAACTAAATAGGGGACTCAGGATGAGTTTCCTGAAAAAGGTCCTGCACTCCATCTTTAATTCATAGGCTTGGTTTATTTACTTTTGCTGAGGTGCTAAGAACAGTTCATTGTTCCAATAGAATGAGTTTATGTACATCAAAGAGAGAGAAGGTTGAAAAATATAGGTGCTGGCAATCAGAGTAAAAATGAGACTGTGTCCAAGATAAAATAATGAATTTAATGACTACAGGATAACTGAAGCACCAATTCTTTAGAGCAGACTCAAGCAGCTTACCTGATTCCACCCTGGGGTCGAGCAGCACTTCGTAATGGTGTGCTATTTTCTGATATATGTTTCCTGGCATTTTCAGGTCCATACACCATATCATAGCATGATGTTGCTGTTCAGAGGACATATTATGTGTCTTGCCTCATGATGACAGATAGTGTGAGAAGAGAAATGTGACATGAACAGAAGCCGGTATATTTGAAAAGAAGGCAGAAGAGCCAGCAGTGCGGGGTTGAGTCATTTGTCCAGCATGCTGAGATTGAGTGGGAAGAGCTTTTTTAATGCACTTGACTTGAGCCGAGCATGGCGTGCCACATTTAAGGGTCATTGCAACCAGACCCCCTCTTTGTACTGTGTCATCACTCTCCATTTCATAATGTCTGACTGTTCTGGCATGATGTGTCTTAGAGTTTTAACAACATGGAGGCTTCATGTTCTACCTGGTTGAACACAAAGCTCAACATAGTGCACGGCAGAAGAAAGACAGAGAGTAAGGAATGCATGGAAATTTATGTGTAAGGATTTTTATATTTGTGACCATGTCTACAAGACCACTTTTCATTTAAATGAAACATATATTTGAGTTCAACCTCTAAAAAATTCTGAGCAGTTATAAACACTGAGTTACTGTGATCACTCTGAGCAAATACAATGCTTTAAAAGCCTGGACAACCATTTTGCTTGTGACTGTGCACTGGAATATAAATAACATTTTTCAACATATATTAAATGATCCTGATTGCACTGTAGTGTATGACAGCATATTATATTGCAGTAAACAATAAGCATTTTCATCTTTATTTTATTATTTTGTACAGAATGGTAACATATTGTAGAATGCTACATTTAAACATGTATTAGAATGTATAGTTATGGAATTGCATTGAATCACAGTGTAATGTTTTGTTTTGTAAAGAATTGTGCTATTGCAACAAATAAACATATCCATCCATCCATCATCCATCCATCCATCCATCCATTTTCTTTTCCATGGCCCCAATTGGGAATTGGAGGCACTTCACTTGTCCAACACTGGACACGCCATGATACTTTGTACACACCATCTTGTAACTCGATTGTAACACTTTTCTAAAATGAATGCTATTATTTTCTTACCAAAACATATCATTTGTGGAGATATGTAATTGTGTTATGTATAACTGCATTTTATAATAATGTTACTTTTTTCTCATCATAGATAATGGACAGAAAATCAATCAGATTTGTTTATATAGATGTGGGTGTGGTCAGTAATTACATACATTACACACTTTAAATTGTTTTACTTTTGTCGTATGAAGCAAATGATTGAGAAAGGGGCAGACATGTTGTATTCACAGTAATGTATTGTACATGCCTTTGACCTAATGTGCCTTAAATACTATTTCTCCACTTTGAGGAACTTCATTATGACTGGAAACAATCAGTGGGAGTAACATATGTAATAGCCTCTCAGCTTCAAACAGCACAGTCAATAGCCTGGAAATGGAAACTCTGCTCTAATCACTAATGAGAAAATTGTTGAAGAGCCAAAGGGAGGGAAAAAGTCACTGGGGAGAAAGAATAAGACAAAAATAAGCTAGACAGCAGAACAGTGATCTGTATGGTAAAGGTAGTGCAATGTTAGATTACCAGATATCCACGTAAGCTCTCTTTCATTCTCAGAACATATATTAGAAGCCTAATTTAATTCTCTGCTTATCAAAAAGGTAATGACCTGACTTAATCTTTCTTCATCCGATCACAATATCCCATTAAATAGCTCATGCATTTATTTCCTGCTTTGTAATTGATTGAAACCTGTGAATGATGTGACAGAAATCACAATGGCAATTAGCGCTGTAATGGATTAAGTATATGTCCATGGCTGAGGTCACACGTGGAAATAAGGGAGCACTTCACAAAGCCCTTTGGCAACTGGAAAAGAAACAGCTACATGTTTAGTTTATGTATGGGGCTGTAGGAATTCCTTTGTGTTTCTGTTTTAATGGCAGCCTAAACTAGATATTCATTCCCACTAATCTCAGCAGAAATCAATGCTATAGAAATAGTCGAGTTTCCACAAAGCAATAGCAATACCTATCCAGATGGCTCCATAGTGAAAAGGGTGTTTTATGGCCATAAAGCCATTGCACAGCAGGCTATGATTGGATGTTTAATAAGCAGAGCTGGTAAATCTCCCTCAGCTCTTTTGAACCCCGTCTTGCTTCACCTCCAGTTTATAAAACAAGAGTCTCAACACACCAGTAAATTACTCTCTGTGCTTGTGGGACACAGGCTGGAAAAAAAGATCTTTTGAAATAAGGGTCATTATTAAGAATTTTTAAGTTTTTGTCAAATTTATATCAACATGAAAGGCTGCATAAACAGAGTGTATTGCACAGGTCTGGTTCATTTGCACTGTGCACATTATTGGTTTCACTTTCCTGTACCTTCACATCCTGTTTCCCTAGCAATGCTGTTGTGAATTATTGATGTTACCACAATGTCTCCCTCCCCTCCTCCCTCCCTCCATACCTAACCCACCAGCTCTCTGTGGGGATCTCCAAGTGTTACTGAGTCTCCAAAGAACAGGCTGCACACAACCCCAGTGACAATATCCAATAAAGCAGAACAGGGGGAGGGGTACGATGCACAGTGGAGGCCTCACCCACACTGAGCAGAAAAAGACAGCTGTTAAAACTGAGTTGCAATGTGATAGAGGCAAAAATGAACAGCAAACATTATGATTGCATGACTTTTATTTTCAGGTTTTCAAATCATTAGCCCAAAAGTAACTTTGTTATGAAGCACCATCTTTTCATGATGGATGGTTTCAGTGCAGGATCTATATTGTCTACTACAGCAATAGTATATAGGTGATCTATAGGTGAGAGATGAGACCAAGTGAATTTCAAAAGAACCCAAAGCAGAATAAAAGGAGGGATCTGTGCATCCTGTCCATATGGCATGTTGGTCAGCGTGTAAGTGCCTGCTGTCCAGATCATTAGGCCCAATCACTGGGCTCACTGAAATTCAGTGGTAAAATCTGTCCACCAGTCAGACCTGCTGCCAGTCACAGGAGGAGTCACTGTGGATTAACTACCAGAACTACCCACTGGTACTGATATGGATGAGGGTAGAACATGACAAAGACCTTCTTGTCTTTCATTTCATATAACATCATATATGTGTAATTCTACCTGACAGCTCTAGAAAAAGGTATCAAACACCAGATTTGGTAATGTCACCTTGGAATACTGACACATCCATTAACCCTAACAGGTCAAACACCACAAATCTATCCTTATTTATCGCATTTATAAAATTTCTCCATATGTTTTGGTCACAACATAATTAAGTAGTGTAATTAGATCATTTAATAAAATGTAAATGTCATTGTAGCTAGAGAAGTCCTACAGTTTATAGCCACAATTATTATCAATACCATATGATACTGATTGTCTATCCATTAGTGTTGGTGTCCATCAAGAGACAGAATAATTCCTTTTAAATGTTTTTTTTTTAATTATTATTATTCATAGTTGAAGATTAAAAGACAAGAGAACTACCTCTGTCTCTTTTCTATATATTATATAAAATGGAAAATCATTACTACTAAAATTTCATCTGCACAATCTGATGCCTTCTTAAGTATAAAGGAAACTTATAGGAGTGTGAGAACCAGGTCAACAGCACACGGACGGGATGACACAACTCATCAGGAAAGCCCGTGAAGGGAAAGGAGATTTCAGCGTACTCATGCTGGACCTAGCCAATACATACGGCTCCATACCTCACAAGTTTATTAAGCTCGCCCTTCAACGACATCATGCTCCCAGCAAAGTCACAGACCTTATTCTGGATTACTATAATTTCAGGCTAAGAATTTCTCTGCTGGGTCAGGTACATCAGACTGGCACCGACTTGAGAACAGTATAATAACGGGCTGCACCATCTCAGTCATACTGTTTGCCCTTGCCATGAACATGAGGGTCAAGTCAGCAGACGTTAAGTGTAGGGGACCCTTAATAGAATCCCCTAAATGCCCCCAAAAAATAGCATTTATGGATGACCTGACTTTCACCACCATATCCGTCCATGGCAGTAGAGCCAAGGCTCCAAGGCCTAGAGAAGCTCATCACCTGGGCAAGGATGAGCTTTAAGCCAGCAAAATCGAACAGCCTTAAAGATTCTGTGACCATCCAGAAAACCAGGTAAAAGCTTGAGGACTGGCTGAGCCGGGTTCTGTGGCCTTTGCTGTTGTACTCAGTTCCCATTACAACAGTCGAGGCCAGCAGCTACTGCGCAGTCTCAGCAGATCCATCCTGTATGGCACCAGTAACATCAGGATAGATAGATAGATAGATAGATAGATAGATAGATAGATAGATAGATACTTTATTAATCTCCAAGAGAAATTCACATTTCCAGCAGCTCGAAAGTACAAACACACAAGGGCATGTAAGTCTCAAGAGAATACTAAATACTAAAACACAGCTAAAATACTAGATACTAAATACTAAAACTACAATGTGCTAAAATGTAGCTATAATGTGCAAAACTCTGAAAAGGTAGGTTTCTAGAAAATACAGTCTCGTAGAGATAAAAAATAAATAAATACAGTCACAGTGCAATGTAACAATGTGATATAGTGTGTAGGTCCAGACCTCTACATTGTCCAGAGCACTACATTGTTTATCGTTCTCCCTGTGAGGTGTTGAAGAGCCAAATAGCATGGGGGAGGAACGATCTCCTCAGTCTGTCCGTGGAACAGGACAGTGACAACAGCCTGTTACTGAAGCTGCTCCTTTGCCTGGAGATGGCACTGTGCAGTGGATGGTTTGGATTGTCTATGATGGACAGGAGCCGGTTCAGCGTCCGTTGCTCTGCCACAGCTGTCAGGCTGTCCAGCTCTGTGCCAACGACAGAATAGGCCTTCCTCACCAGTTTATCCAGCCGTGCTGCGTCCCTTTTCTTGAGTCTGCCCCCCTCCAGCAAACGACTGCATACATGAGGGAGCTGGCTACCACAGACTGGTAGAAGATCTGTAGCAACTTCCTGCTGCAGATGTTGAAGGACGCCAATCTTCTGAGGAAGAACAGGCGGCTCTGTCCCTTCCTGCACAGAACATCTGTGTTGGTAGTCCAATCCAGCTTATCATCCAGCTGTACACCCAGGTATTTGCATGTGTGCACCACCTCTACACAGTCCGCTTCTATGATGACTGGCTCTGGGTGCGGTCTCGGTCTCCTGAAGTCCTCCGCCATCTCCCTGGTCTTGGTGGCGTTGAGAAGAAGGTGGTTGGAGTCGCCCCATGTGACAAAGTCCTTGATTAGTTTCCTGTACTCTTCCTCCTGTCCACTCCTGGTGCAACCCACAATGGCCGCGTCGTCCGTGAATTTCTGTACATGGCAGAGCTCTGAGTTGTACTGGAAGTCGGAAGTGTACAGGGTGAACGGTACTGGAGAGAGCACAGTGCTGCACTGTGCTGCAGGCCTCAGTGTCGGATCTGCAGTCCCCCAGTCTTACGTACTGAGGTCTATCTGTCAGATAGTCTGTGATCCATGCCACCAGGTGTGGTTCTACTCCCATCCCTATCAGTTTGTCCCTGACGAGCAGTGGCTGGATGGTGTTAAAGGCACTGGAGAAGTCCAAGAATGTAATCCTCACAGTGCCACTGCCTCTGTCCAGGAGGAAGAGAGAACAGTCGAGCAGGAAGTTGATGGCATCCTCCACACCTGTCTTCTTGATGGCATCCTCCATGCACGTCTTAAGCAAACTGCAGAGGGTTGAGAGCATGCTGGGTCTGTGGCCTCAGGTGATGGATCAGCAGCCGTTCCATGGTCTTCATCACGTGCAATGTCAGGGCAACCGGCCTAAAGTCGTTCAGCTCGCAAGGACATGGCTTCTTTGGGACTGGGATGATGCAAGATGTCTTCTTCATCTGGGGAACCTTCCCTTCCCCATATACAGGTTGAATATGCAATGCAGGGGGTGTCCCAGCTTTTGCGAGCAGGCTTTCAAAAGTCGAGGTGAAACTCCATCTGGACCCACTGCTTTGCTGGAGCGAAGCCTCCTAAGCTGACCACATACCTGAGCAGCTGTGAACAGCAGTGTGCGGGGGGAGGGGGGATGTCCTCTTTTGTGCTGGAGATGGCTTTCGGAAGTGTGGGGGTGGTGGTTGCTGTATTTGGAAGGGGTGAAAGGGACAGGGTGATCAAACCTGTTAAAGAAGTTGTTTAGCTGGTTTGCCATTCCCACCTCCCCCTCAATGGGGCCACCTCTCTTGGAACTGCAGCCAGTGATGGTCTTCATCCCCTCCCATACCTCCTTCATGTTGTTGGTCTGCATCTTTTGTTCTAATTTCCTTCTGTAGCGCTCCTTCGCCTCCCTGAGCTGGACTCTGAGTTCTTTCTGTATCCGCCTAATCTCCTGGGTGTCACCATCTTTAAATGCCTTCTTCTTCTGGTTAAGAAGGCCTTTGATGTCGCTTGTTATCCAGGGCTTGTTGTTAGCAAAGCAGCGTACAGATCTTACTGTACTGTGTCCATACAGAAGTTAATATAGTCCGTGGTGCCGTCTACCATCTCCTCCATGTTGTCACCATGAGAACCCTGCAGTGCTTCCCAGTCTATAGTCTCAAAGCAGTCTTTCAGAGCTTGCTTGGCTTCAGGAGACCACTTCCTGAATAAGCATGTTGTTGGCAGTGTTCTCACTCTTTGTCTGTGTAGATTCTCAGTCATCCAGGTCATGGTTATCCAAAGTAGATCTCTCTGTGTCAACTGGACTGAAAGGTTTCCTTGAAAACGTTTCGCCCTCTCTCCAGAGAGCTTCTTCAGTACTGAAAACGTTTTGCCCTCTCTCCAGAGAGCTTCTTCAGAGAAGCTCTCTGGAGAGAGGGCGAAACGTTTTCAAGGAAACCTTTCAGTCCAGTTGACACAGAGAGATCTACTTTGGATTCTCACTCTTTGTTTGTAGTGTGGTTTGAGCAGAACCAGATTGTGGTCTGCTTTCCCCAGTGCAGGCAGGGGCATGGCTCCATATGCATCAGGTCTATAGTCCTCGTCCCTCTGGTGTTACAGTCCATATACTGGTGACATGAGTGAAGTCCCCAGAGATTACCACAAGAGCCTCAGGAGGCTGTGTCTGAAGTTTAGCCACAGTGCTGTGGATGATGTCACACGCAGTCCCTGCGTCAGCGCGCAGGGGAATGTAAACAACAATAACAATGGTGTGGCTGAACTCCCTGTGCAAGTAATTAGGACGTAGACTTACAGCCAAAAGTTTGATATCTGTGCAGCAGATGGTGCTTTTAATACACACGTGCCCAGGATTGCAGCACCGTTTGTTCACATACAGTGCAAGTCCCCCTCCTTTTCGCTTCCCACAGGCTTTTGCGTCTCTGTCCGCTCTGACTATGCTATGCTAAAGTCCGGTAGCTCCATGTTAGCATTTGGGATGCTAGCTGGCTGCTGTGCTAGCTGTGCCACGTTTCAGTAAGGCACAGTAAACTGCACTCTCTGAAGGTCTTTAGGTTCTTCGTCAGCGCAGCCAGCTCGTCGATCTTGTGCGGTAGTGAGTACACATTCCCGATGATCATGGAGGGTATCGGGGGCTTGACTCTCCACTTCTTAGCTATCCGCTTAGCTTTAAGCTTAGCGCTGGCTCTGCAGTCTTGGTATGGCTTCTTTATGTCCACAGGTAACCACGGAACCACACCAATGCTGGACTTCTCTCTCACAGAGTATAAAAAGTCTCTCAAATAAACGAGTCTTGTTGCAGGATCCATATCTATTGGATACATTAGTATATAATATATATATATATATTATAATATTTGTTTTCACCAAAAAAAAAACAGAAAAAGAAAGCAAGGCAGAAAAGAAGGGAAAAAAAGTGTGAGAAACACACAGAGCTGCTAGAGAGGCTTTCACTAGCATGCGACAACAGCGATCGATAGCTCCCATTCAGCAGTCTCACTGGAGCTTATGGTGTTCAGGAGGTGCAGTATAGTAAATCTGGGGACCCAAAAGTGGCAATGACTGGGGTCCAGGTGTGGACAGGCAGGAAACGGAGGGCAGACAAAGCTCTCACATTCGGCAGAAGGCACTGGTGGGGTCTATCGCAGGAATTGGCTACTTCCCGGCAAACAAGGTGGCCAAGGACAAGGGCAAAGAATGACAACATCTCGTTCAGGAGGAAGAGCGGGCAGACATGAAGAATGAGCAAGCAGGATGGTGGGAATGGGGGAACAAGGAGCCTGGACTAAATGGGAGAATGTTCTGCAATGAAAGATCACCTGGCACATCTGGAGAGCAGACGTCCATTGTATCAGGTCTTTGGTTCAGGCTGTCTATGTAGTCCTATCAAGTCTAGCCCACCTCCACGTCTGGGGCAAAACAGAATTGCCATCCTGTCCACAGTGTCCAGGACGGGGATCCCTGAAACACCTCCAGCTGCCCAAAAAGCCCTTGGAGATGGGTGCAATTGCTGGCGCCATGACCAGGTGCTGAGGGCAGTTCTGACAGCATAGCCACAGCCATGATCACCATCAAGGGCCACCACAAGCCGAAGACTGTCAGGTTCCATAGAGCCGTACAGAAGCTCGACACGCAACCACGGGTGAAGTCTGGCCTCCTGACCTCTGCCACTGACTGGCAACTGAAGGTGGATCTTGGCAAACAGCTGAAGTTCCCAGCCAGAATAACATCTACACGGCTCCAACCAGACATGATCATCGTATCAAATTCCACCAAATAGTGATCATTCTGAAGCTCACAGTGCCCTGGGAAGAGTGTATGGATGAGGCCAAGGAAGGAAAGAGCACCAATTTCCAGGAGCTGTTGGACAAGAGCAGAAGGCAAGGCTGGAAAATTCGCTGTGAACCTCTGAAGTTTGGCTGCAGAAGATTTTCAGGGCCGTCACTCCGCAAAGGACTCACAGTGCTGGGTATCACTGGGGAGGCAAAGAGGAAGGTCATCAGGGTTGCAACCAAAGCAGCACAGAAAGCCACGAGGTGGCCATGGATCAAGGAGGCAGAGCTGTGTCAGGTTCCCTGGGCAAGGGTGTCTGATGGTGAAAGACCCGAAAAGCCCAGTGACCCCAGGTTACATCAATGATGATGTGTCTCAGTTCATCCACAGGATGTATCTCTCACTTGTACAATACATTTTTATATTCTTATATTTTGAAATAATAAGTATTTCGGGGTTACATAATACATTGGATCAGTTATATTTATGAATGCAATTAACATTCCTGACTATACCTTTAAACTATTTATATCATGGGTTTACATAATTGTCTGTGTAGATTCTCACTCATCCAGGTCATAGTTATCCAAAATAGATCTCTCTGTGTCAACTGGACTGAAAGGTTTCTTTGAAAACGTTTCGCCCTCTCTCCAGAGAGCTTCTTCAGTTCTGAACTGAAGTCTGGCCTCCTGACCTCTGCCACTGACTGGCAACTGAAGACTTGGCCTCATCAGTCCAGTTGACACAGAGAGATCTATTTTGGTTTACATAATTGTAATTCCTTTTGACTGTTTCACGATATTCACAGTATCAGCTCACAAAATTATGTGTAAACATCTTAGTCTCTTCTTATCTTAGTCTTAGTCTTTTTTCCAAAGGAAAAACAATAACAATTTTGAATGTTTTGAAATTTAAACCAATGCACCAAAGGAAAATCCAAAAGCTTTACATGATGATGCCTGTGTGGCATCAGCAAAAGGGTTCGCCTTACTTGCAAAGACAATCAATAAATTATTTGTAGTTACAGCCATGTGAAGAGTTACTGCTGTAGTGACAGCCACTGAAAGTAAGACAAAGGTAAGTAAGATAAAGGAGACCAGTTTGTGTAAATATAGACGTCCATTACCTGTGTGTTAACAGGTGAAGGCTAGAAAATGACCCCTCTGCTGAGCAAAGTGGGGTGATGGATAGTCAACCACTAATTAGAGGGTCATTCAGAACAGGCAGAGGTGGCATCCTCTGTACAAGCAACATGATGACCAATAAATATCACTTTATAGTCATTCCACTAGATATGTGGACCTTAACTTTTTTAAAAGACAGGATGATAGAAATACAAAATGTATAGAAATGCATATCTTAATTTCATCTCAGTTTGAATTTTGGCATTACTAAACAGAAGACGAAAATTATAATTCAACAATGGGGCAGCAGTAGCTCAGGCTATAGGGGATTGGGCCAGAAATTGGGGGCTTCTACTTCAAGGCCTATTTGGGGCCCATGTATCGCGTCATTGGTGACGTATCGCGTCATTTCCTGTTTCTGCTCCATCCTACTCGTTCACTTCTCCTGGTGTTTGTTACGGTGGATTTACTGTTGTTAATTATTTTGTTAGCTTTTTATTTATCCTGTTTAGTAGTACACAAGCACCTTGGTGAAAGTTTAGTAACCGCACGATCCTTTGAGTTCTATACTTCGCTCTGTCTATTTCGCTCCGCGCAGCTGCGCTCACTGCTAGCATGGCTAACTCCACTCCCTCTCCCACTGTTTCTCCTTCTCCGGTGTTCTGCAAAGTGTGTGAAATGTTTAGTTACTCCTCGGCTTCCTTTACTGAGAGTCAAGCGTGTAGAAAGTGTAGCTTATTTAGCTTATTTATAGCTTTAGAGGCGAGGCTTAGCGAGCTTGAGGCAAGGGTCCACACACGAGATAGCATCGTAGTCCCTGTAGCTAGCCAGCACCAGTTAGCCCATGCAGACCGGCCCAGTTCAGCTACTGTTAGCTGTTTCCCCGCAGACCCCGAGCAGCGGGGTAGTCAGGGTGGTTGGGTGGCGGTTCGAAGGAAGCGTAGCCTGAAACAAAGGCCCGTGGTTCACCACCAACCGCTTCATGTTGCAAACCGCTTTTCCCCACTCAGTGTCACACCCACTGAGAAACCGACCCTGGTTACTGGCGACTCTATTCTTCGTTACGTGAAGCCGACACCAGCGACGATAGTTAAATGTATCCCAGGGGCCAGAGCGGGCGACATAGAGGGTAACTTAAAGCAGCTGGTGAGAGATAAATGCAAATACAGCAAAATTATCATTCACATCGGCGTTAACAACGCCCGGCTGCGCCAGTCGGAGATTACTAAACTTAATATGGAATCGGTGTGTAACTTCGCCAAAACAATATCGGACACCGTAGCGTTCTCTGGTCCTCTCCCGAATCTGGCCAGTGATGACATGTTTAGCTGCATGTCATCGCTCTGTCGCTGGTTGTCACGGTGGTGTCCAGAAAATAACGTGGCCTTCATAGATAATTGGGAGACTTTTTGGGGAAAACCTGGCCTTATTAGCAGAGACCGCATTCATCCCACCTGGGGTGGTGCAGCTCTTATCTCTAGCAATATAGCAAAGTTTATTGGACAACCAACCTTTTGACAACCCAGGGTCGAGGCCAGGCAGCAGAGTCGCTGTCTTACATGCTTCTCTGCTGCTTCTGTAAGACTGCCGCCCTCCGATAAAAATAACAATGAGACTAAAAACGCTCACAGTAACACTAAGTTTAATAATACAATAGAAGTAGTGTCAGTACCTCGTCCTCCCACAGTTCATCTAGTAACCAAGTCAAGAGGTGTTAATAATAATAACCTTATAAAAATACTGTCCTCCAGTACGGCTGCAAGAAACCTGGGAGTTATCCTTGACCAGGACATGTCATTTCTCCCTCATATTAAACAGGTTTCTAGGACCACCTTCTTTCACCTCCATAATATTGCCAAGATCAGGAGCATCCTGTCACAGAGTGATGCTGAAAAACTCGTCCATGCTTTTGTTACCTCTAGACTGGACTACTGCAACTCATTATTGTCAGGATGTCCAAATTATTCCATTAATAACCTGCAGCTGATCCAGAACGCTGCAGCCAGAGTTCTGACAGGAATCAGCACCAGGGAGCATATCTCTCCAGTTTTAGCTTCTCTTCACTGGCTTCCGGTGAAATCTAGAATAGATTTAAAGATTCTCCTTCTAACATATAAAGCTCTCAATGGACTATCACCATCATACTTGCAGGATCTCATAGTTCCGTATATTCCTAAAAGAACGCTCAGATCACAGAGTGCAGGTTTACTTGTAGTTCCTAGAATTCATCAAAGTAGACTGGGAGGACGAGCTTTTAGCTATCGGGCAGCTTTACTGTGGAACCAGTTACCAACCTGGGTCCGAGAGGCAGACCCCACGTCTGCCTTTAAGATCAAACTTCAAGATCAAACTCAAAACCTTTCTGTTCAGTAAAGCATACAGCTAGCCTCAAACAAAGTGTGTAGGG